>CAXAJV010000001.1:21413048-22013048 GCA_963969225.1 Xylocopa violacea | reverse complement strand
GTTATCAACTATTACATCCATGATGTTAGGTTGCCTTAGGTTAGGATATACAACGTTATAGACGTATAGAATGTTCCCAGCGAGACGTAGGGACCGACACGCCAGGAATGTTGTAAAATATTAAATTCGACATGTTAGGTCGCCATAGGCTAGGATATATAACGCTGTAGACGTATATGATGTTCCCACCGAGATATAGGGGCCGACGAGTCAGGATTGTTGTAAAATATTACAGCCGAGATGTTAGGCTGCCTTAGGTTAGGATATATATCGTAATAGACGTATATAAGCTTCCCACCGAGACGTAGGGACCGACATGCCACGAATGTTGTAAAATATTACATCCCAGATGTTTGGTTGCCTTAGGTTAGGATATATATCGTTATAGACGTATATAATGTTCCCGCCGGGACGTAGGGACCGACACGCCAGGAATGTTGTAAAACAATACATCCGAGGTGTTAGGATTGCCTTAGGCTAGGATATATAGCGTTATAGACGTATATATTGTTCTCACCGAGAAATAGGGGCCGACACGCCAGGAAGGTTTTAAAATATTACATTCGACACGTTAGGATTGCCTTAGGTTAGGATATATAACGTTATTGACTTATATAATGTTCCCACCGAGAAGTAGGGGCCGGCGCGCCAGGAATGTAGTAAAATATTACATCCGAGATGTTAGGTTGCCTTGGGCTAGGATATGTAACGTTATAGACGTATATAATGTTCCCACCGAGAAGTATGGGTCAACGGGCCAGGAATGTGGTAAAATATTACATTCGACATGTTAGGTTGCCTTCGGTTAGGATATATAACGTTATAGACTTATATGATGTTCCCACCGAGAAATAGGGGCCGACGCGCCAGGAATGTGGTAAAATAATACATTCGACATGTTAGGATTGCCTTAGGCTAGGATATATAACGTTATAGACGTATATAGTGTTCCCAAAGAGAAGTAGGTGCCGACGCGCCAGGTATGTAGTAAAATATTACATCCGAGATGTTAGGTTGCCTTGGGCTAGGATATGTAACGTTATAGACGTATATAATGTTCCCACCGAGAAGTAGGGTCTCTCGCGCCAGGAATGTTGTAAAATTTTACACTTGACATGTTAGGATTGCCTTAGGCTAGGATATATAACGTTATGCATGTATATACTGTTCCCACCGAGAAGTAGGTGCCGACGCGTCAGCAATGTTTTTAAATATTACATACGACATGTTAGGTTGCCTTAGGCTAGGATATATAGCGTTAAAGACGTATATAATGTTCCCAGCGAGAAATAGGGGCCGACAGGCCAGGAATGTTGTAAAACAATACAACCGAGGTGTTAGGTTGCCTTAGGTTAGGATATATAACGTTATAGACGTATATACTGTTCCCACCGAGAAGTAGGTGCCGAGGCGTCCGGCATGTTGTAAAATATTACGCTCGACATGTTAGGTTGCGTTCGGTTAGGATATGTATCGTTATAGACGTATATACTGTTCCCACCGAGAAGTAGGTGCGGACGCGCCAGGAATGTTGTAAAATATTACATTCGACATGTTAGGTTGCCTTAAGCTAGGATATATAGCGTTATAGACGTAAATATTGATCGCACCGAGAAGTAGGGGCCGAAGTGCCCGGAATGTTGTAAAATATTACATTCGACATGTTAGGATTGTCTTAGGATAGGATATATAACGTTATTGACTCATATAATGTTCCCACCGAGAAGTAGGTGCCGACGCGCCAGGTATGTTGTAAAATATTACATCCGAGATGTTAGGTTGCCTTAGGTTAGGATATATAACGCTATAGACTTATATAATGTTCCCACCGAGAAATAGGGCCCGACGCGCCAGGAATGTTGTAAAATATTACATTCGACATGTTAGGATTGCCTTAGGCTAGGATATATAACGTTATAGACGTATATACTGTTCCCACCGATAAATAGAGGCCGACGCGCCAGGAATGTTGTAAAATATTACATTTGACATGTTAGGATTCCGTTAGGTTAGGATATTTAACGTTATAGACGTATATACTGTTCCCACCGCGAAGTAGGTGCCGACGCGCCAGGTATGTTGTAAAATATTACATTCGACATGTTAGTTTGCCTTAGGCTAGGATATACAACGTTATAGACGTATATAAGGTCCCCATCGGGAAGTAGGCGCTGTCACGCCAGGAATGTTGTAAAATACTATGGTAGAGATGTCAGGTTGCCTTAGGATATGATATATAACTTTATAGACGTATATAATGTTCCCACCGAGAAGTTGAGACTGACATGCCAGGGATGTTGTTAAATATTGCATCCGAGAAGTTATGTTGCCTTACGTTAGGATATATAACGTCAGAGTCGTATATAATGTTCCCACCGAGATGTATGGGCCGACACGCCAGGAATGTTATCAACTATTACATCCGAGATGTTAGGTTGCCTTAGGTTAGGATATACAACGTTATAGACGTATAGAATGTTCCCACCGAGACGTAGGAACCGTCACGCCAGGAATGTTGTAAAATATTACATTCGACATGTTAGGTCGCCATAGGCTAGGATATATAACGTTATAGACGTATATCATGTTCGCACCGAGAAATAGTGGCCGACGCGTCAGGAATGTTGTAAAATATTGCACCCGAGATGTTAGGTTCCCTTAGGTTATGATATATAACGTTATAGACGTATATAATGTCCCCATCGAGAAGCAGGCGACTACACGCCAGGAATGTTGTCAAATATTACATCCGAGATGTTGGGTTGCCTTAGGCTAGGATATATCGTTATAGACGTATAGAATGTTCCCACCGCGAAGTAAGGACCGACATGCCAGGAATGTTGTAAAATATTACATCCGCGATGTTATGCTGCCTTACGTTATGATATATAACGTTATAGACGTATATAATGTCCCCATCGAGAAGTAGGCGACGACATGCCAGGAATGTTGTACAATATTACATCCGACATGTTAGGTTGCTTTAGGTTAGGATATTTAACGTTATAGACGAATATAATGTTCCCACCCAGGAATAGGGCCCGACGCTTCAGGAATGTTGTAAAATATTACACCCGAGATGTTAGGTTCCCTTAGGTTAGTATATAGAACGTTAGAGACGTATATAATGTCCCCATCGGGAAGTAGGCGCCGTCACGCCAGGAATGTTGTAAAATATTACATCCGAGAAGTTATGTTGCCTTACGTTAGGATATATAACGTTATAGACGTATATAATGTTCCCACCGAGATGTACGTTCCGGCACGCTGGGAATGTTATCAAATATTACATCCGAGATGTTAGGTTGCCTTAGGTTAGCATATACAACGTTATAGGCGTATATAATGTACCCATCGGGAAGTAGGCGCCGTCACGCCAGGAATGTTGTAAAATATTATGGTAGAGATGTCAGGATGCCTTACGTTAGGATATATAACGTTATAGACGTATATAATGTTCCCACCCAGATGTAAGGGCCGACACGCTAGGAATGTTATCAACTATTACATCCATGATGTTAGGTTGCCTTAGGTTAGGATATACAACGTTATAGACGTATAGAATGTTCCCAGCGAGACGTAGGGACCGACACGCCAGGAATGTTGTAAAATATTAAATTCGACATGTTAGGTCGCCATAGGCTAGGATATATAACGCTGTAGACGTATATGATGTTCCCACCGAGATATAGGGGCCGACGCGTCAGGAATGTTGTAAAATATTACAGCCGAGATGTTAGGCTGCCTTAGGTTAGGATATATATCGTAATAGACGTATATAAGCTTCCCACCGAGACGTAGGGACCGACATGCCACGAATGTTGTAAAATATTACATCCCAGATGTTTGGTTGCCTTAGGTTAGGATATATATCGTTATAGACGTATATAATGTTCCCGCCGGGACGTAGGGACCGACACGCCAGGAATGTTGTAAAACAATACATCCGAGGTGTTAGGTTGCCTTAGGTTAGGATATATAACGTTATAGACGTATATACTGTTCCCATCGAGAAGTAGGTGCCGACGCGCCAGGAATGTTGTAAAATAATACATTCGACATGTTAGGTTGCCTTAGGTTAGGATATATAACGTTATAGCCGTATATACTGTTCCCACCGAGAAGTAGGTGCCGACGCGCCGGGAATGTTGTAAAATATTACATTCGACAAGTTAGGTTGCCTTAGGCTAGGATATATAGCTTTAAAGACGTATATAATGATCCCACCGAGAAGAAGAGGCCGGCGCTCCAGGAATGTAGTAAAATACTACATCCGAGGTGTTAGGTTGCCTTAGGCTAGGATATGTAACGTTATAGACGTATATAATGTTCCCATCGAGAAGTAGGGCCCGACGATCCAGGAATGTTGTAAAATATTACGCTCGACATTTTAGGTTGCCTTATCTTAGGATATACGGCGTTATAGACGTATATAATGTTCCCACCGAAAAATAGGTGCCGACGTGCCAGGAATGTTTTAAAATATTACATTCGACATGTTAGGTTGCCTTAGGCTATGATATATAACGTTATAGACGTTTATAATGTTCCCATCGAGAAGTAGGTGCCGACGGGCCAGGAAAGTTGTAAAATATTACATCCGAGATGTTAGGATTGCCTTAGGCTAGGATATATAACGTTATAGACGTATATACTGTTCCCACGGAAAAGTAGGTTCCGACGCATCAGCAATGTATTAAAATATTACATTCGACATGTTATGTTGCCTTAGGCTAGGATATATAACGTTATAGACGTTTATAATGTTCCGACCGAGAAATAGGGGCCGGCGCGCAAGGAATGCTGTAAAATATTACATCCGAGATGTTAGGTTGCCTTAGGCTAGGATATGTAACGTTATAGACGTATATAATGTTCCCACTGAGAAGTAGGGTCCAACGAGCCAGGAATGTGGTAAAATATTACAATCGACATGCTAGGTTGCCTTAGGTTAGGATATATAACGTTATAGACGAGTATACTGTTCCCACGGAGAAGTAGCTGCCGACCCGCCAGAAATGTTGTAAAATATTACATTCGACATGTTAGGCTGCCCTAGGCTAGGATATATAGCGTTATAGACGTATACAATGTTCCCACCGAGAAATAGGGGCCGACACGTCAGGAATTTTGTAAAACATTACATCCGAGGTGTTATGTTGCCTTAGGTTAGGATATATAACGTTATAGAAGTATATACTGTTCCCACCGAGAAGTAGGGGCCGGCGCGCCAGGAATGTAGTAAAATATTACATCCGAGATGTTACGTTGCCTTAGGCTAGGATATATAACGTTATAGACGTATATAATGTTCCCACCGAGAAGTAGGGGCCGAAGTGATGGGAATGTTGTAAAGTATTACATTCGACATGTTAGGTTGCCTTAGGCTAGGATATATAGCGTTATAGACATATATAATGTTCCCACCGAGATGTAGGTGCCGACGCGCCAGGAATGTTGTAAAATATTACATTCGACATGTTAGGTTGCCTTAAGATAGGATATATAGCGTTATAGACGTATATAATGTTCCCACAGAGAAGTAGGGGCCGAAGTGCCGGGAATGTTGTAAAATATTACATCCGAGATGTTAGGTTGCCTTAGGCTAGGATATATAACGTTATTGACTAATATAATGCTCTCACCGAGAAATAGGTGCCGACGCGCCAGGAATGTTGTAAAATATTACATTCGACATGTTAGTTTGCCTTAAGCTAGGATATATAGCGTTATAGACGTATATAATATTCCCACCGAGAAGTAGGGCCGACGTGCCGGGAATGTTGTAAAATATTACATGCGACATGTTAGGTTGCCTTAGGCTAGGATTTATAGCGTTATAGACGTATATAATGTGCCGACAGAGAAGTAGGGGCCGAAGTGCCGGGAATGTTGTAAAATATTACATGCGACATGTTAGGTTGCCTTAGGCTAGGATATATAGCGTTATAGAAGTATATAATGTTCCCACCGAGAAGTAGGGGCCGACGTGCCAGGAATGTAGTAAAATATTACATCCGAGATGTTAGGTTGCCTTAGGCTAGGATATGTAACGTTATAGACGTATATAATGTTCCCATCGAGAAGTAGGGCCCGACGATCCAGGAATGTTGTAAAATATTACGCTCGACATTTTAGGTTGCCTTATCTTAGGATATACGGCGTTATAGACGTATATAATGTTCCCACCGAGAAATAGGTGCCGACGCGCCAGGAATGTTTTAAAATATTACAATCGACATGTTAGGTTGCCTTAGGCTATGATATATAACGTTATAGACGTTTATAATGTTCCCATCGAGAAGTAGGTGCCGACGGGCCAGGAAAGTTGTAAAATATTACATCCGAGATGTTAGGATTGCCTTAGGCTAGGATATATAACGTTATAGACGTATATACTGTTCCCACGGAAAAGTAGGTTCCAACGCGTCAGCAATGTATTAAAATATTACATTCGACATGTTATGTTGCCTTAGGCTAGGATATATAACGTTATAGACGTTTATAATGTTCCGACCGAGAAATAGGGGCCGGCGCGCAAGGAATGTAGTAAAATATTACATCCGAGATGTTAGGTTGCCTTAGGCTAGGATATGTAACGTTATAGACGTATATAATGTTCCCACTGAGAAGTAGGGTCCAACGAGCCAGGAATGTGGTAAAATATTACAATCGATATGCTAGGTTGCCTTAGGTTAGGATATATAACGTTATAGACGAGTATACTGTTTCCACGGAGAAGTAGCTGCCGACCCGCCAGAAATGTTGTAAAATATTACATTCGACATGTTAGGCTGCCCTAGGCTAGGATATATAGCGTTATAGACGTATACAATGTTCCCACCGAGAAATAGGGGCCGACACGTCAGGAATTTTGTAAAACATTACATCCGAGGTGTTATGTTGCCTTAGGTTAGGATATATAACGTTATAGAAGTATATACTGTTCCCACCGAGAAGTAGGGGCCGGCGCGCCAGGAATGTAGTAAAATATTACATCCGAGATGTTACGTTGCCTTAGGCTAGGATATATAGCGTTATAGACGTATATAATGTTCCCACAGAGAAGTAGGGGCCGAAGTGCCGGGAATGTTGTAAAATATTACATCCGAGATGTTAGGTTGCCTTAGGCTAGGATATATAACGTTATTGACTAATATAATGCTCTCACCGAGAAATAGGTGCCGACGCGCCAGGAATGTTGTAAAATATTACATTCGACATGTTAGTTTGCCTTAAGCTAGGATATATAGCGTTATAGACGTATATAATGTTCCCACCGAGAAGTAGGGCCGACGTGCCGGGAATGTTGTAAAATATTACATGCGACATGTTAGGTTGCCTTAGGATAGGATATATAACGTTAAAGACGTATATACTGTTCCCACCGAAATGTAGTTGCCGATGATCCAGGAATGTTGTAAAACATTACAATCGACATGTTAGGATTGCCTCAAGCTAGGATATACAACGATATAGACGTATATACTGTTCCCACCGAGAAGTAGGTGCCGACGCGCCAGGAATGTTGTCAAATATTACATCCGAGATGTTAGGTTCCCTTAGGTAAGGATATATAACGTTATAGACGTGTATAATGTTCCCACCGAGATCTAGGGGCCGACGAGCCAGGAATGTTGTAAAATATTACGCTCGACATGTTAGTTTGCGTTAGGCTAGGATATATAGCGTTATAGACGTATATAATGTTCCCACCGAGATGTAGGGGCCGGCGCGCCAGGAATGTAGTAAAATATTACATCCGAGATGTTAGGTTGCCTTAGGCTAGGATATGTAACGTTATAGACGTATATAATGTTCCCACTGAGAAGTAGGGTCGAACGAGCCAGGAATGTGGTAAAATATTACAATCGACATGCTAGGTTGCCTTAGATTAGGATATATAACGTGTATCGCGATCTTATAGACGTGTATACTGTTCCCACGGAGAAGTAGCTGCCGACGCGGCAGAAATGTTGTAAAATATTACATTCGACATGTTATGTTACCTTAAGCTAGGATATATAGCGTTATAGACGTATATAATGTTCCCACCGAGAAGTAGGGGCCGAAGTGCCGGGAATGTTGTAAAATATTACATGCGACATGTTAGGTTGCCTTAGGCTAGGATTTATAGCGTTATAGACGTATATAACGTTCCCACCGAGAAGTAGGGGCCGAAGTGACGGGAATGTAGTAAAATATTACATTCGACATGATAGGTTGCCTCAGGCTAGGATATATAGCGTTATAGACGTATATAATGTTCCCACCGAGAGGTAGGGGCCGACGAGCCAGGAATGTTGTAAAATATTACGCTCGAAATGTTAGTTTGCGTTAGGCTAGGATATATAGCGTTATAGACGTATATAATGTTCCCACCGAGAAGTAGGGGCCGACGCGCCAGGAATGTTGTAAAATATTACATTCGACATGTTAGGTTGCCTTAGGTTAGGATATATAACGTTATAGACGTATATACTGTTCCCACCGAGAAGTAGGTGCCGACGTGCCAGGAATGTAGTAAAATATTACATCCGAGAAGTTAGGTTGCCTTAGGCTAGGATATATTACGTTATAGACGTATATAATGTTCCCACCGAGAAGTAGGGGCCGAAGTGACGAAAATGTTGTAAAATATTACATTCGACATGTTAGGTTGCCTTAGGATAGGATATATAACGTTAAAGACGTATATACTGTTCCCACCGAAATGTAGTTGCCGATGATCCAGGAATGTTGTAAAATATTACATTCGACATGTTAGTTCGCCTTAGGCTAGGATATATAGCGTTATAAACATATATAATGTTCCCAACGAGAAATAGGGGCCGACACGCCAGGAATGTTGTAAAACAATACATCCGAGGTGTTAGGTTGCCTTAAGCTAGGATATGTAACGTTATAGACGTATATAATGTTCCCACCGAGAGCTAGGGGCCGACGAGCCAGGAATGTTGTAAAATATTACGCTCGACATGTTAGTTTGCGTTAGGCTAGGATATATAGCGTTATAGGCGTATACAATGTTCCCAGCGAGAAATAGGTGCCGACGCGCCAGGAATGTTGTAAAATATTACATTCGACATGTTAGTTTGCCTTAAGCTAGGATATATAGCGTTATAGACGTATATAATGTTCCCACCGAGAAGTAGGGCCGACGTGCCGGGAATGTTGTAAAATATTACATGCGACATGTTAGGTTGCCTTAGGCTAGGATTTATAGCGTTATAGACGTATATAATGTTCCGACAGAGAAGTAGGGGCCGAAGTGCCGGGAATGTTGTAAAATATTACATGCGACATGTTAGGTTGCCTTAGGCTAGGATATATAGCGTTATAGAAGTATATAATGTTCCCACCGAGAAGTAGGGGCCGACGTGCCAGGAATGTAGTAAAATATTACATCCGAGATGTTAGGTTACCTTGGGCTAGGAGATATAACGTTATTGACTTATATAATGTTCTCAACGAGAAATAGGGGCCGACGCGCCAGGAATGTTGTAAAATATTACATTCGACATGTTAGGTTGCCTTAGGATAGGATATATAACGTTAAAGACGTATATACTGTTCCCACCGAAATGTAGTTGCCGATGATCCAGGAATGTTGTAAAATATTACATTCGACATGTTAGGTCGCCTTAGGCTAGGATATATAGCGTTATAGACGTATATAATGTTCCCACCGAGAAGTAGGGGCCGACTATCCAGGAATGTTGTAAAATATTACAATCGACATGTTAGGATTGCCTCAAGCTAGGATATACAACGATATAGACGTATATACTGTTCCCACCGAGAAGTAGGTGCCGACGCGCCAGGAATGTTGTCAAATATTACATCCGAGATGTTAGGTTCCCTTAGGTAAGGATATATAACGTTATAGACGTATATAATGTTCCCACCGAGAGCTAGGGGCCGACGAGCCAGGAATGTTGTAAAATATTACGCTCGACATGTTAGTTTGCGTTAGGCTAGGATATATAGCGTTATAGACGTATATAATGTTCCCACCGAGATGTAGGGGCCGGCGCGCCAGGAATGTAGTAAAATATTACATCCGAGATGTTAGGTTGCCTTAGGCTAGGATATGTAACGTTATAGACGTATATAATGTTCCCACTGAGAAGTAGGGTCGAACGAGCCAGGAATGTGGTAAAATATTACAATCGACATGCTAGGTTGCCTTAGATTAGGATATATAACGTGTATCGCGATCTTATAGACGTGTATACTGTTCCCACGGAGAAGTAGCTGCCGACGCGGCAGAAATGTTGTAAAATATTACATTCGACATGTTAGGCTGCGTTAGGCTAGGATATATAGCGTTATAGGCGTATATACTGTTCCCACCGAGAGGTAGGGGCCGACGAGCCAGGAATGTTGTAAAATATTACATGCGACATGTTAGGTTGCCTTAGGCTAGGATATACAGCTTTATAGACGTATATAATGTACCCACCGAGAAGTAGGTGCCGACGTGCCAGGAATGTTGTAAAATATTACATTCGACATGTTATGTTACCTTAAGCTAGGATATATAGCGTTATAGACGTATATAATGTTCCCACCGAGAAGTAGGGGCCGAAGTGCCGGGAATGTTGTAAAATATTACATGCGACATGTTAGGTTGCCTTAGGCTAGGATTTATAGCGTTATAGACGTATATAATGTTCCCACCGAGAAGTAGGGGCCGAAGTGACGGGAATGTAGTAAAATATTACATTCGACATGTTAGGCTGCCTTAGGCTAGGATATATAGCGTTATAGACGTATATAATGTTCCCACCGAGAGGTAGGGGCCGACGAGCCAGGAATGTTGTAAAATATTACGCTCGAAATGTTAGTTTGCGTTAGGCTAGGATATATAGCGTTATAGACGTATATAATGTTCCCACCGAGAAGTAGGGGCCGACGCGCCAGGAATGTGGTAAAATATTACATTCGACATGTTATGTTGCCTTAGGCTAGGATATATAGCGTTATAGACATATGTAATGTTCCCACCGAGAAGTAGGGGCCGACGTGCCTGGAATGTAGTAAAATATTACACCCGGGATGTTAGGTTGCCTTAGGTTAGGATGTATAACGGTATTGACTTATATAATGTTCACACCGAGAAGTAGGGTCTCTCGCGCCAGGAATGTTGTAAAATTTTACACTTGACATGTTAGGATTGCCTTAGGCTAGGATATATAACGTTATGGATGTATATACTGTTCCCACCGAGAAGTAGGTGCCGACGCGTCAGCAATGTTTTTAAATATTACATACGTCATGTTAGGTTGCCTTAGGCTAGGATATATAGCGTTAAAGACGTATATAATGTTCCCAGCGAGAAATAGGGGCCGACAGGCCAGGAATGTTGTAAAACAATACAACCGAGGTGTTAGGTTGCCTTAGGTTAGGATATATAACGTTATAGACGTATATACTGTTCCCACCGAGAAGTAGGTGCCGAGGCGTCCGGCATGTTGTAAAATATTACGCTCGACATGTTAGGTTGCGTTCGGTTAGGATATGTATCGTTATAGACGTATATACCGTTCCCACCGAGAAGTAGGTGCGAACGCGCCAGGAATGTTGTAAAATATTACATTCGACATGTTAGGTTGCCTTAAGCTAGGATATATAGCGTTATAGACGTAAATATTGATCGCACCGAGAAGTAGGGGCCGAAGTGCCCGGAATGTTGTAAAATATTACATTCGACATGTTAGGATTGTCTTAGGATAGGATATATAACGTTATTGACTCATATAATGTTCCCACCGAGAAGTAGGTGCCGACGCGCCAGGTATGTTGTAAAATATTACATCCGAGATGTTAGGTTGCCTTAGGCTAGGATATGTAACGTTATAGACGTATATAATGTTCCCATCGAGAAGTAGGGCCCGACGATCCAGGAATGTTGTAAAATATTACGCTCGACATTTTAGGTTGCCTTATCTTAGGATATACGGCGTTATAGACGTATATAATGTTCCCACCGAGAAATAGGTGCCGACGCGCCAGGAATGTTGTAAAATATTACATTCGACATGTTAGGTTGCCTTAAGCTAGGATATATAGCGTTATAGACGTATATAATGTTCCCACCGAGAAGTAGGGCCGACGTGCCGGGAATGTTGTAAAATATTACATGCGACATGTCAGGTTGCCTTAGGCTAGGATATATAGCGTTATAGACGTATATAATGTTCCCACCGAGAGGTAGGGGCCGACGAGCCAGCAATGTTGTAAAATATTACGCTCGAAATGTTAGTTTGCGTTAGGCTAGGATATATAGCGTTATAGACGTATATAATGTTCCCACCGAGAAGTAGGGGCCGACGCGCCAGGAATGTTGTAAAATATTACATTCGACATGTTAGGTTGCCTTAGATTAGGATATATAACGTTATAGACGTATATACTGTTCCCACCGAGAAGTAGGTGCCGACGTGCCAGGAATGTAGTAAAATATTACATCCGAGAAGTTAGGTTGCCTTAGGCTAGGATATATTACGTTATAGACGTATATAATGTTCCCACCGAGAAGTAGGGGCCGAAGTGACGAAAATGTTGTAAAATATTACATTCGACATGTTAGGTTGCCTTAGGATAGGATATATAACGTTAAAGGCGTATATACTGTTCCCACCGAAATGTAGTTGCCGATGATCCAGGAATGTTGTAAAATATTACATTCGACATGTTAGGTCGCCTTAGGCTAGGATATATAGCGTTATAAACATATATAATGTTCCCAACGAGAAATAGGGGCCGACACGCCAGGAATGTTGTAAAACAATACATCCGAGGTGTTAGGTTGCCTTAAGCTAGGATATGTAACGTTAAAGACGTATATAATGTTCCCAGCGAGAAATAGGGGCCGACAAGCCAGGAATGTTGTAAAACAATACAACCGAGGTGTTAGGTTGCCTTAGGTTAGGATATATAACGTTATAGACGTATATACTGTTCCCACCGAGAAGTAGGTGCCGAGGCGTCCGGCATGTTGTAAAATATTACGCTCGACATGTTAGGTTGCGTTCGGTTAGGATATGTATCGTTATAGACGTATATACTGTTCCCACCGAGAAGTAGGTGCGGACGCGCCAGGAATGTTGTAAAATATTACATTCGACATGTTAGGTTGCCTTAAGCTAGGATATATAGCGTTATAGACGTAAATATTGATCGCACCGAGAAGTAGGGGCCGAAGTGCCCGGAATGTTGTAAAATATTACATTCGACATGTTAGGATTGTCTTAGGATAGGATATATAACGTTATTGACTCATATAATGTTCCCACCGAGAAGTAGGTGCCGACGCGCCAGGTATGTTGTAAAATATTACATCCGAGATGTTAGGTTGCCTTAGGCTAGGATATGTAACGTTATAGACGTATATAATGTTCCCATCGAGAAGTAGGGCCCGACGATCCAGGAATGTTGTAAAATATTACGCTCGACATTTTAGGTTGCCTTATCTTAGGATATACGGCGTTATAGACGTATATAATGTTCCCACCGAGAAATAGGTGCCGACGCGCCAGGAATGTTGTAAAATATTACATTCGACATGTTAGGTTGCCTTAAGCTAGGATATATAGCGTTATAGACGTATATAATGTTCCCACCGAGAAGTAGGGCCGACGTGCCGGGAATGTTGTAAAATATTACATGCGACATGTCAGGTTGCCTTAGGCTAGGATTTATAGCGTTATAGACGTATATAATGTTCCCACCGAGAACTAGGGGCCGAAGTGACGGGAATGTAGTAAAATATTACATTCGACATGATAGGTTGCCTTAGGCTAGGATATATAGCGTTATAGACGTATATAATGTTCCCACCGAGAGGTAGGGGCCGACGAGCCAGCAATGTTGTAAAATATTACGCTCGAAATGTTAGTTTGCGTTAGGCTAGGATATATAGCGTTATAGACGTATATAATGTTCCCACCGAGAAGTAGGGGCCGACGCGCCAGGAATGTTGTAAAATATTACATTCGACATGTTAGGTTGCCTTAGGTTAGGATATATAACGTTATAGACGTATATACTGTTCCCACCGAGAAGTAGGTGCCGACGTGCCAGGAATGTAGTAAAATATTACATCCGAGAAGTTAGGTTGCCTTAGGCTAGGATATATTACGTTATAGACGTATATAATGTTCCCACCGAGAAGTAGGGGCCGAAGTGACGAAAATGTTGTAAAATATTACATTCGACATGTTAGGTTGCCTTAGGATAGGATATATAACGTTAAAGGCGTATATACTGTTCCCACCGAAATGTAGTTGCCGATGATCCAGGAATGTTGTAAAATATTACATTCGACATGTTAGGTCGCCTTAGGCTAGGATATATAGCGTTATAAACATATATAATGTTCCCAACGAGAAATAGGGGCCGACACGCCAGGAATGTTGTAAAACAATACATCCGAGGTGTTAGGTTGCCTTAAGCTAGGATATGTAACGTTATAGACGTATATAATGTTCCCACCGAGAAGTAGGGGCCGACTATCCAGGAATGTTGTAAAATATTACAATCGACATGTTAGGATTGCCTCAAGCTAGGATATACAACGATATAGACGTATATACTGTTCCCACCGAGAAGTAGGTGCCGAAGCGCCAGGAATGTTGTCAAATATTACATCCGAGATGTTAGTTTCCCTTAGGTAAGGATATATAACGTTATAGACGTATATAATGTTCCCACCGAGAGGTAGGGGCCGACGAGCCAGGAATGTTGTAAAATATTACGCTCGACATGTTAGTTTGCTTTAGGCTAGGATATATAGCGTTATAGACGTATATAATGTTCCCACCGAGATGTAGGGGCCGGCGCGCCAGGAATGTAGTAAAATATTACATCCGAGATGTTAGGTTGCCTTAGGCTAGGATATGTAACGTTATAGACGTATATAATGTTCCCACTGAGAAGTAGGGTCGAACGAGCCAGGAATGTGGTAAAATATTACAATCGACATGCTAGGTTGCCTTAGGTTAGGATATATAACGTTATAGACGTGTATACTGTTCCCACGGAGAAGTAGCTGCCGACGCGCCAGAAATGTTGTAAAATATTACATTCGACATGTTAGGCTGCGTTAGGCTAGGATATATAGCGTTATAGGCGTATACAATGTTCCCAGCGAGAAATAGGGGCCGACTCGCCAGGAATGTTGTAGAACATTACATCCGAGGTGTTAGGTTGCCTTAGGTTAGGATATGTAACGTTATAGAAGTATATACTGTTCCCACTGAGAAGTAGGGTCCAACGAGCCAGGAATGTGGTAAAATATTACAATCGACATGCTAGGTTGCCTTAGGTTAGGATATATAACGTTATAGACGTGTATACTGTTCCCACGGAGAAGTAGCTGCCGACGCGCCAGAAATGTTGTAAAATATTACATGCGACATGTTAGGTTGCCTTAGGCTAGGATATACAGCTTTATAGACGTATATAATGTACCCACCGAGAAATAGGGGCCGGCGCGCAAGGAATGTAGTAAAATATTACATCCGAGATGTTAGGTTGCCTTAGGCTAGGATATGTAACGTTATAGACGTATATAATGTTCCCACTGAGAAGTAGGGTCCAACGAGCCAGGAATGTGGTAAAATATTACAATCGACATGCTAGGTTGCCTTAGGTTAGGATATATAACGTTATAGACGAGTATACTGTTCCCACGGAGAAGTAGGTGCCGACGCGCCAGGAATGTTGTAAAATAATACATTCGACATGTTAGGTTGCCTTAGGTTAGGATATATAACGTTATAGACGTATATACTGTTCCCACCGAGAAGTAGGTGCCGACGCGCCGGGAATGTTGTACAATATTACATTCGACAAGTTAGGTTGCCTTAGGCTAGGATATATAGCTTTAAAGACGTATATAATGATCCCACCGAGAAGAAGGGGCCGGCGCTTCAGGAATGTAGTAAAATACTACATCCGAGATGTTAGGTTGCCTTAGGCTAGGATATGTAACGTTATAGACGTATATAATGTTCCCATCGAGAAGTAGGGCCCGACTATCCAGGAATGTTGTAAAATATTACGCTCGACATTTTAGGTTGCCATATCTTAGGATATACGGCGTTATAGACGTATATAATGTTCCCACCGAGAAATAGGTGCCGACGTGCCAGGAATGTTTTAAAATATTACATTCGACATGTTAGGTTGCCTTAGGCTATGATATATAACGTTATAGACGTTTATAATGTTCCCATCGAGAAGTAGGTGCCGACGGGCCAGGAAAGTTGTAAAATATTACATCCGAGATGTTAGTATGGCCTTAGGCTAGGATATATAACGTTATAGACGTATATACTGTTCCCACGGAAAAGTAGGTTCCGACGCGTCAGCAATGTATTAAAATATTACATTCGACATGTTATGTTGCCTTAGGCTAGGATATATAACGTTATAGACGTTTATAATGTTCCGACCGAGAAATAGGGGCCGGCGCGCAAGGAATGTAGTAAAATATTACATCCGAGATGTTAGGTTGCCTTAGGCTAGGATATGTAACGTTATAGACGTATATAATGTTCCCACTGAGAAGTAGGGTCCAACGAGCCAGGAATGTGGTAAAATATTACAATCGACATGCTAGGTTGCCTTAGGTTAGGATATATAACGTTATAGACGAGTATACTGTTCCCACGGAGAAGTAGCTGCCGACCCGCCAGAAATGTTGTAAAATATTACATTCGACATGTTAGGCTGCCCTAGGCTAGGATATATAGCGTTATAGACGTATACAATGTTCCCACCGAGAAATAGGGGCCGACACGTCAGGAATTTTGTAAAACATTACATCCGAGGTGTTATGTTGCCTTAGGTTAGGATATGTAACGTTATAGAAGTATATACTGTTCCCACGGAGAAGTAGCTGCCGACGCGCCAGAAATGTTGTAAAATATTACATTCGACATGTTAGGCTGCGTTAGGCTAGGATATATAGCGTTATAGGCGTATACAATGTTCCCAGCGAGAAATAGGGGCCGACTCGCCAGGAATGTTGTAGAACATTACATCCGAGGTGTTAGGTTGCCTTAGGTTAGGATATGTAACGTTATAGAAGTATATACTGTTCCCACTGAGAAGTAGGGTCCAACGAGCCAGGAATGTGGTAAAATATTACAATCGACATGCTAGGTTGCCTTAGGTTAGGATATATAACGTTATAGACGTGTATACTGTTCCCACGGAGAAGTAGCTGCCGACGCGCCAGAAATGTTGTAAAATATTACATGCGACATGTTAGGTTGCCTTAGGCTAGGATATACAGCTTTATAGACGTATATAATGTACCCACCGAGAAATAGGGGCCGGCGCGCAAGGAATGTAGTAAAATATTACATCCGAGATGTTAGGTTGCCTTAGGCTAGGATATGTAACGTTATAGACGTATATAATGTTCCCACTGAGAAGTAGGGTCCAACGAGCCAGGAATGTGGTAAAATATTACAATCGACATGCTAGGTTGCCTTAGGTTAGGATATATAACGTTATAGACGAGTATACTGTTCCCACGGAGAAGTAGGTGCCGACGCGCCAGGAATGTTGTAAAATAATACATTCGACATGTTAGGTTGCCTTAGGTTAGGATATATAACGTTATAGACGTATATACTGTTCCCACCGAGAAGTAGGTGCCGACGCGCCGGGAATGTTGTACAATATTACATTCGACAAGTTAGGTTGCCTTAGGCTAGGATATATAGCTTTAAAGACGTATATAATGATCCCACCGAGAAGAAGGGGCCGGCGCTTCAGGAATGTAGTAAAATACTACATCCGAGATGTTAGGTTGCCTTAGGCTAGGATATGTAACGTTATAGACGTATATAATGTTCCCATCGAGAAGTAGGGCCCGACGATCCAGGAATGTTGTAAAATATTACGCTCGACATTTTAGGTTGCCATATCTTAGGATATACGGCGTTATAGACGTATATAATGTTCCCACCGAGAAATAGGTGCCGACGTGCCAGGAATGTTTTAAAATATTACATTCGACATGTTAGGTTGCCTTAGGCTATGATATATAACGTTATAGACGTTTATAATGTTCCCATCGAGAAGTAGGTGCCGACGGGCCAGGAAAGTTGTAAAATATTACATCCGAGATGTTAGTATGGCCTTAGGCTAGGATATATAACGTTATAGACGTATATACTGTTCCCACGGAAAAGTAGGTTCCGACGCGTCAGCAATGTATTAAAATATTACATTCGACATGTTATGTTGCCTTAGGCTAGGATATATAACGTTATAGACGTTTATAATGTTCCGACCGAGAAATAGGGGCCGGCGCGCAAGGAATGTAGTAAAATATTACATCCGAGATGTTAGGTTGCCTTAGGCTAGGATATGTAACGTTATAGACGTATATAATGTTCCCACTGAGAAGTAGGGTCCAACGAGCCAGGAATGTGGTAAAATATTACAATCGACATGCTAGGTTGCCTTAGGTTAGGATATATAACGTTATAGACGAGTATACTGTTCCCACGGAGAAGTAGCTGCCGACCCGCCAGAAATGTTGTAAAATATTACATTCGACATGTTAGGCTGCCCTAGGCTAGGATATATAGCGTTATAGACGTATACAATGTTCCCACCGAGAAATAGGGGCCGACACGTCAGGAATTTTGTAAAACATTACATCCGAGGTGTTATGTTGCCTTAGGTTAGGATATGTAACGTTATAGAAGTATATACTGTTCCCACCGAGAAGTAGGGGCCGGCGCGCCAGGAATGTAGTAAAATATTACATCCGAGATGTTACGTTGCCTTAGGCTAGGATATATAACGTTATAGACGTATATAATGTTCCCACCGAGAAGTAGGGGCCGAAGTGATGGGAATGTTGTAAAGTATTACATTCGACATGTTAGGTTGCCTTAGGCTAGGATATATAGCGTTATAGACATATATAATGTTCCCACCGAGATGTAGGTGCCGACGCGCCAGGAATGTTGTAAAATATTACATTCGACATGTTAGGTTGCCTTAAGATAGGATATATAGCGTTATAGACGTATATAATGTTCCCACAGAGAAGTAGGGGCCGAAGTGCCGGGAATGTTGTAAAATATTACATCCGAGATGTTAGGTTGCCTTAGGCTAGGATATATAACGTTATTGACTAATATAATGCTCTCACCGAGAAATAGGTGCCGACGCGCCAGGAATGTTGTAAAATATTACATTCGACATGTTAGGTTGCCTTAAGCTAGGATATATAGCGTTATAGACGTATATAATGTTCCCACCGAGAAGTAGGGCCGACGTGCCGGGAATGTTGTAAAATATTACATGCGACATGTCAGGTTGCCTTAGGCTAGGATTTATAGCGTTATAGACGTATATAATGTTCCCACCGAGAACTAGGGGCCGAAGTGACGGGAATGTAGTAAAATATTACATTCGACATGATAGGTTGCCTTAGGCTAGGATATATAGCGTTATAGACGTATATAATGTTCCCACCGAGAGGTAGGGGCCGACGGGCCAGGAATGTTGTAAAATATTACGCTCGAAATGTTAGTTTGCGTTAGGCTAGGATATATAGCGTTATAGACGTATATAATGTTCCCACCGAGAAGTAGGGGCCGACGCGCCAGGAATGTTGTAAAATATTACATTCGGCATGTTAGGTTGCCTTAGGTTAGGATATATAACGTTATAGACGTATATACTGTTCCCACCGAGAAGTAGGTGCCGACGTGCCAGGAATGTAGTAAAATATTACATCCGAGAAGTTAGGTTGCCTTAGGCTAGGATATATTACGTTATAGACGTATATAATGTTCCCACCGAGAAGTAGGGGCCGAAGTGACGAAAATGTTGTAAAATATTACATTCGACATGTTAGGTTGCCTTAGGATAGGATATATAACG
This sequence comes from Xylocopa violacea, assembly GCA_963969225.1. NCBI lineage: Eukaryota > Metazoa > Arthropoda > Insecta > Hymenoptera > Apidae > Xylocopa > Xylocopa violacea. The sequence goes on along the minus strand of CAXAJV010000001.1, from coordinate 21,993,122 downwards.
TTAAAGACGTATATACTGTTCCCACCGAAATGTAGTTGCCGATGATCCAGGAATGTTGTAAAATATTACATTCGACATGTTAGGTCGCCTTAGGCTAGGATATATAGCGTTATAAACATATATAATGTTCCCAACGAGAAATAGGGGCCGACACGCCAGGAATGTTGTAAAACAATACATCCGAGGTGTTAGGTTGCCTTAAGCTAGGATATGTAACGTTATAGACGTATATAATGTTCCCACCGAGAAGTAGGGGCCGACTATCCAGGAATGTTGTAAAATATTACAATCGACATGTTAGGATTGCCTCAAGCTAGGATATACAACGATATAGACGTATATACTGTTCCCACCGAGAAGTAGGTGCCGAAGCGCCAGGAATGTTGTCAAATATTACATCCGAGATGTTAGTTTCCCTTAGGTAATGATATATAACGTTATAGACGTATATAATGTTCCCACCGAGAGGTAGGGGCCGACGAGCCAGGAATGTTGTAAAATATTACGCTCGACATGTTAGTTTGCTTTAGGCTAGGATATATAGCGTTATAGACGTATATAATGTTCCCACCGAGATGTAGGGGCCGGCGCGCCAGGAATGTAGTAAAATATTACATCCGAGATGTTAGGTTGCATTAGGCTAGGATATGTAACGTTATGGACGTATATAATGTTCCCACTGAGAAGTAGGGTCGAACGAGCCAGGAATGTGGTAAAATATTACAATCGACATGCTAGGTTGCCTTAGGTTAGGATATATAACGTTATAGACGTGTATACTGTTCCCACGGAGAAGTAGCTGCCGACGCGCCAGAAATGTTGTAAAATATTACATTCGACATGTTAGGCTGCGTTAGGCTAGGATATATAGCGTTATAGGCGTATACAATGTTCCCAGCGAGAAATGGGGGGCGACTCGCCAGGAATGTTGTAGAACATTACATCCGAGGTGTTAGGTTGCCTTAGGTTAGGATATGTAACGTTATAGAAGTATATACTGTTCCCACTGAGAAGTAGGGTCCAACGAGCCAGGAATGTGGTAAAATATTACAATCGACATGCTAGGTTGCCTTAGGTTAGGATATATAACGTTATAGACGTGTATACTGTTCCCACGGAGAAGTAGCTGCCGACGCGCCAGAAATGTTGTAAAATATTACATGCGACATGTTAGGTTGCCTTAGGCTAGGATATACAGCTTTATAGACGTATATAATGTACCCACCGAGAAGTAGGGGCCGACGCGCCAGGAATGTTGTAAAATTTTACATTCGACATGTTAGGATTGCCTTAGCCTAGGATATATAACGTTATAGACGTATATACTGTTCCCACCGAGAAGTAGGTGCCGACGCGTCAGCAATGTTGTTAAATATTACGTACGACATGTTAGGTTGCCTTAGGCTAGGATATATAGCGTTATAGACGTATATGATGTTCCCACCGAGAAGTAGGTGCCGACGTGCCAGGAATGTTGTAAAATATTACATTCGACATGTTATGTTACCTTAAGCTAGGATATATAGCGTTATAGACGTATATAATGTTCCCACCGAGAAGTAGGGGCCGAAGTGCCGGGAATGTTGTAAAATATTACATGCGACATGTTAGGTTGCCTTAGGCTAGGATTTATAGCGTTATAGACGTATATAATGTTCCCACCGAGAAGTAGGGGCCGAAGTGACGGGAATGTAGTAAAATATTACATTCGACATGATAGGTTGCCTTAGGCTAGGATATATAGCGTTATAGACGTATATAATGTTCCCACCGAGAGGTAGGGGCCGACTAGCCAGGAATGTTGTAAAATATTACGCTCGAAATGTTAGTTTGCGTTAGGCTAGGACATATAGCGTTATAGACGTATATAATGTTCCCACCGAGAAGTAGGGGCCGACGCGCCAGGAATGTTGTAAAATATTACATTCGACATGTTAGGTTGCCTTAGGTTAGGATATATAACGTTATAGACGTATATACTGTTCCCACCGAGCAGTAGGTGCCGACGTGCCAGGAATGTAGTAAAATATTACATCCGAGAAGTTAGGTTGCCTTAGGCTAGGATATATTACGTTATAGACGTATATAATGTTCCCACCGAGAAGTAGGGGCCGAAGTGATGGGAATGTTGTAAAGTATTACATTCGACATGTTAGGTTGCCTTAGGCTAGGATATATAGCGTTATAGACATATATAATGTTCCCACCGAGATGTAGGTGCCGACGCGCCAGGAATGTTGTAAAATATTACATTCGACATGTTAGGTTGCCTTAAGATAGGATATATAGCGTTATAGACGTATATAATGTTCCCACAGAGAAGTAGGGGCCGAAGTGCCGGGAATGTTGTAAAATATTACATCCGAGATGTTAGGTTGCCTTAGGCTAGGATATATAACGTTATTGACTAATATAATACTCTCACCGAGAAATAGGTGCCGACGCGCCAGGAATGTTGTAAAATATTACATTCGACATGTTAGGTTGCCTTAAGCTAGGATATATAGCGTTATAGACGTATATAATGTTCCCACCGAGAAGTAGGGCCGACGTGCCGGGAATGTTGTAAAATATTACATGCGACATGTCAGGTTGCCTTAGGCTAGGATTTATAGCGTTATAGACGTATATAATGTTCCCACCGAGAACTAGGGGCCGAAGTGACGGGAATGTAGTAAAATATTACATTCGACATGATAGGTTGCCTTAGGCTAGGATATATAGCGTTATAGACGTATATAATGTTCCCACCGAGAGGTAGGGGCCGACGAGCCAGGAATGTTGTAAAATATTACGCTCGAAATGTTAGTTTGCGTTAGGCTAGGATATATAGCGTTATAGACGTATATAATGTTCCCACCGAGAAGTAGGGGCCGACGCGCCAGGAATGTTGTAAAATATTACATTCGACATGTTAGGTTGCCTTAGGTTAGGATATATAACGTTATAGACGTATATACTGTTCCCACCGAGAAGTAGGTGCCGACGTGCCAGGAATGTGGTAAAATATTACAATCGACATGCTAGGTTGCCTTAGGTTAGGATATATAACGTTATAGACGTGTATACTGTTCCCACGGAGAAGTAGCTGCCGACGCGCCAGAAATGTTGTAAAATATTACATGCGACATGTTAGGTTGCCTTAGGCTAGGATATACAGCTTTATAGACGTATATAATGTACCCACCGAGAAGTAGGGGCCGACGCGCCAGGAATGTTGTAAAATTTTACATTCGACATGTTAGGATTGCCTTAGCCTAGGATATATAACGTTATAGACGTATATACTGTTCCCACCGAGAAGTAGGTGCCGACGCGTCAGCAATGTTGTTAAATATTACGTACGACATGTTAGGTTGCCTTAGGCTAGGATATATAGCGTTATAGACGTATATGATGTTCCCACCGAGAAGTAGGTGCCGACGTGCCAGGAATGTTGTAAAATATTACATTCGACATGTTATGTTACCTTAAGCTAGGATATATAGCGTTATAGACGTATATAATGTTCCCACCGAGAAGTAGGGGCCGAAGTGCCGGGAATGTTGTAAAATATTACATGCGACATGTTAGGTTGCCTTAGGCTAGGATTTATAGCGTTATAGACGTATATAATGTTCCCACCGAGAAGTAGGGGCCGAAGTGACGGGAATGTAGTAAAATATTACATTCGACATGATAGGTTGCCTTAGGCTAGGATATATAGCGTTATAGACGTATATAATGTTCCCACCGAGAGGTAGGGGCCGACTAGCCAGGAATGTTGTAAAATATTACGCTCGAAATGTTAGTTTGCGTTAGGCTAGGATATATAGCGTTATAGACGTATATAATGTACCCACCGAGAAGTAGGGGCCGACGCGCCAGGAATGTTGTAAAATATTACATTCGACATGTTAGGTTGCCTTAGGTTAGGATATATAACGTTATAGACGTATATACTGTTCCCACCGAGCAGTAGGTGCCGACGTGCCAGGAATGTAGTAAAATATTACATCCGAGAAGTTAGGTTGCCTTAGGCTAGGATATATTACGTTATAGACGTATATAATGTTCCCACCGAGAAGTAGGGGCCGAAGTGACGAACATGTTGTAAAATATTACATTCGACATGTTAGGTTGCCTTAGGATAGGATATATAGCGTTATAGACGTATATAATGTTCCCACCGAGAAGTTGGGGCCGACGTGCCGGGAATGTAGTACGTTGCCTTAGGTTAGGATATATAACGTTATTGACATATATAATGTTCTCACCGAGAAATGGGGGCCGACGCGCCAGGAATGTTATAAATATTACGTTCGCCATGTTAGGATTGCGTTAGGTTAGGATATATAACGTTATAGACGTATATAATGTTCCCACCGAGAAGTAGGGTCCAACGAGCCAGGAATGTTGTAAAATATTACATTCGACATGTCAGGTTGCCTTAGGTTAGAATATATAACGTTATAGACGTATATAATGTTCCCACCAAGAAGTAGGGGCCGACACAGGCCAGGAATGTTGTAAGACATTACATCCGAGAAGTTAGGTGGCCTTAGGTTAGGATATATAACGTTATTGACTTGTATAATGTTCTCACCGAGAAATAGGGGCCGACGCGCCAGGAATGTTGTAAAATATTACATTCGCCATGTTAGGATAGCGTTAGGTTAGGATATATAACGTTATAGACGTATATACTGTTCCCACCGAGAAGTATGTGCCGACGCGCCAGGTATGTTGTAAAATATTACATGCGACATGTTAGGTTGCCTTAGGCTAGGATATATAGCGTTATAGACGTACATAATGTTCCCACCGAGAAGTAGGGGCCGGCGCGCCAGGAAAGTAGTAAAATATTACATCCGAGATGTTAGGTTGCCTTAGGCTAGGATATATAACGTTATTGACTTATGTAATGTTCTCACAGAGAAATAGGGGCCGACGCGCCAGGAATGTTGTAAAATATTACATTCGTCATGCAAGGTTGCCTTAGGTTAGGGTATATAACGTTATAGACGTGTATACTGTTCCCACGGAGAAGTAGCTGCCGACGCGCCAGAAATGTTGTAAAATATTACATTCGACATGCTAGCCTGCCTTAGGCTAGGATATATAGCGTTATAGACGTATATACTGTTCCCACCGAGAAGTAGGTGCCGACGCGTCAGCAATGTTGTTAAATATTACATACGACATGTTAGGTTGCCTTAGGCTAGGATATACAGCGTTATAGACGTATATAATGTTCCCACCGAGAGGTAGGGGCCGACGAGCCAGGAATGTTGTAAAATATTACATGCGACATGTTAGGTTGCCTTAGGCTAGGATATACAGCTTTATAGACGTATATAATGTACCCACCGAGAAGTAGGAGCCGACGCGCCAGGAATGTTGTAAAATTTTACATTAGACATGTTAGGATTGCCTTAGGCTAGGATATATGACGTTATAGACGTATATACTGTTCCCACCGAGAAGTAGGTGCCGACGTGCCAGGAATGTTGTAAAATATTACATTCGACATGTTATGTTACCTTAAGCTAGGATATATAGCGTTATAGACGTATATAATGTTCCCACCGAGAAGTAGGGGCCGAAGTGCCGGGAATGTTGTAAAATATTACATGCGACATGTTAGGTTGCCTTAGGCTAGGATTTATAGCGTTATAGACGTATATAATGTTCCCACCGAGAAGTAGGGGCCGAAGTGACGGGAATGTAGTAAAATATTACATTCGACATGATAGGTTGCCTTAGGCTAGGATATATAGCGTTATAGACGTATATAATGTTTCCACCGAGAGGTAGGGGCCGACGAGCCAGGAATGTTGTAAAATATTACGCTCGAAATGTTAGTTTGCGTTAGGCTAGGATATATAGCGTTATAGACGTATATAATGTTCCCACCGAGAAGTAGGGGCCGACGCGCCAGGAATGTTGTAAAATATTACATTCGACATGTTAGGTTGCCTTAGGTTAGGATATATAACGTTATAGACGTATATACTGTTCCCACCGAGCAGTAGGTGCCGACGTGCCAGGAATGTAGTAAAATATTACATCCGAGAAGTTAGGTTGCCTTAGGCTAGGATATATTACGTTATAGACGTATATAATGTTCCCACCGAGAAGTAGGGGCCGAAGTGACGAACATGTTGTAAAATATTACATTCGACATGTTAGGTTGCCTTAGGATAGGATATATAGCGTTATAGACGTATATAATGTTCCCACCGAGAAGTTGGGGCCGACGTGCCGGGAATGTAGTACGTTGCCTTAGGTTAGGATATATAACGTTATTGACATATATAATGTTCTCACCGAGAAATGGGGGCCGACGCGCCAGGAATGTTATAAATATTACGTTCGCCATGTTAGGATTGCGTTAGGTTAGGATATATAACGTTATAGACGTATATAATGTTCCCACCGAGAAGTAGGGTCCAACGAGCCAGGAATGTTGTAAAATATTACATTCGACATGTCAGGTTGCCTTAGGTTAGAATATATAACGTTATAGACGTATATAATGTTCCCACCAAGAAGTAGGGGCCGACACAGGCCAGGAATGTTGTAAGACATTACATCCGAGAAGTTAGGTGGCCTTAGGTTAGGATATATAACGTTATTGACTTGTATAATGTTCTCACCGAGAAATAGGGGCCGACGCGCCAGGAATGTTGTAAAATATTACATTCGCCATGTTAGGATAGCGTTAGGTTAGGATATATAACGTTATAGACGTATATACTGTTCCCACCGAGAAGTATGTGCCGACGCGCCAGGTATGTTGTAAAATATTACATGCGACATGTTAGGTTGCCTTAGGCTAGGATATATAGCGTTATAGACGTACATAATGTTCCCACCGAGAAGTAGGGGCCGGCGCGCCAGGAAAGTAGTAAAATATTACATCCGAGATGTTAGGTTGCCTTAGGCTAGGATATATAACGTTATTGACTTATGTAATGTTCTCACAGAGAAATAGGGGCCGACGCGCCAGGAATGTTGTAAAATATTACATTCGTCATGCAAGGTTGCCTTAGGTTAGGGTATATAACGTTATAGACGTGTATACTGTTCCCACGGAGAAGTAGCTGCCGACGCGCCAGAAATGTTGTAAAATATTACATTCGACATGCTAGCCTGCCTTAGGCTAGGATATATAGCGTTATAGACGTATATACTGTTCCCACCGAGAAGTAGGTGCCGACGCGTCAGCAATGTTGTTAAATATTACATACGACATGTTAGGTTGCCTTAGGCTAGGATATACAGCGTTATAGACGTATATAATGTTCCCACCGAGAGGTAGGGGCCGACGAGCCAGGAATGTTGTAAAATATTACATGCGACATGTTAGGTTGCCTTAGGCTAGGATATACAGCTTTATAGACGTATATAATGTACCCACCGAGAAGTAGGAGCCGACGCGCCAGGAATGTTGTAAAATTTTACATTAGACATGTTAGGATTGCCTTAGGCTAGGATATATGACGTTATAGACGTATATACTGTTCCCACCGAGAAGTAGGTGCCGACGTGCCAGGAATGTTGTAAAATATTACATTCGACATGTTATGTTACCTTAAGCTAGGATATATAGCGTTATAGACGTATATAATGTTCCCACCGAGAAGTAGGGGCCGAAGTGCCGGGAATGTTGTAAAATATTACATGCGACATGTTAGGTTGCCTTAGGCTAGGATTTATAGCGTTATAGACGTATATAATGTTCCCACCGAGAAGTAGGGGCCGAAGTGACGGGAATGTAGTAAAATATTACATTCGACATGATAGGTTGCCTTAGGCTAGGATATATAGCGTTATAGACGTATATAATGTTTCCACCGAGAGGTAGGGGCCGACGAGCCAGGAATGTTGTAAAATATTACGCTCGAAATGTTAGTTTGCGTTAGGCTAGGATATATAGCGTTATAGACGTATATAATGTTCCCACCGAGAAGTAGGGGCCGACGCGCCAGGAATGTTGTAAAATATTACATTCGACATGTTAGGTTGCCTTAGGTTAGGATATATAACGTTATAGACGTATATACTGTTCCCACCGAGAAGTAGGTGCCGACGTGCCAGGAATGTAGTAAAATATTACATCCGAGAAGTTAGGTTGCCTTAGGCTAGGATATATTACGTTATAGACGTATATAATGTTCCCACCGAGAAGTAGGGGCCGAAGTGACGAAAATGTTGTAAAATATTACATTCGACATGTTAGGTTGCCTTAGGATAGGATATATAGCGTTATAGACGTATATAATGTTCCCACCGAGAAGTTGGGGCCGACGTGCCGGGAATGTAGTACGTTGCCTTAGGTTAGGATATATAACGTTATTGACATATATAATGTTCTCACCGAGAAATGGGGGCCGACGCGCCAGGAATGTTATAAATATTACATTCGCCATGTTAGGATTGCGTTAGGTTAGGATATATAACGTTATAGACGTATATAATGTTCCCACCGAGAAGTAGGGTCCAACGAGCCAGGAATGTTGTAAAATATTACATTCGACATGTCAGGTTGCCTTAGGTTAGGATATATAACGTTATAGACGTATATAATGTTCCCACCAAGAAGTAGGGGCCGACACAGGCCAGGAATGTTGTAAGACATTACATCCGAGAAGTTAGGTGGCCTTAGGTTAGGATATATAACGTAATTGACTTATATAATGTTCTCACCGAGAAATAGGGGCCGACGCGCCAGAAATGTTGTTAAATATTACATTCGACATGGCGGGAGAAGCTATTGGCGGGAGAAGCTATGGCTCCACGGGGTTTAAGATGGCGTCGGGAATTTATCCCCACTGTTGCGATGGCGCCATGTGCAAACCCCTAGGATAGCAGATAGGAGATCTGTGACCTCCTACGGGCCATAGTTAGCAAGCAGCAACCTCCTCGTGGTTCCCGCCGTCAGTAGTCCCACAGCTAGATCTGTGTGGGTGAAGCAAAGTGCTGCCACTGCGAATTCGAACATTGAACGCAAATGGGACAGATTGGGTAATCCATAAAGTTTATCCAAACACACTTATGCATTTATAGATCAAAACTCCTTACAGCCGACGATGAGTCAAGCGGGTCTTCCCAAACGCAAAAGGTGTTGAACTAATAACACAATGTACAAAATGTACGGATAAGCCAAAGAGCTTAAATGACGAAAACTAAATGAGTGGTGCATGGCGGTGCTGGTTTCTCCGCGCCCGCTCCCTCGGTATTGGCTCGCCGGGGACTGGGGTTATGGGTATTTTCACGCGTATGCCATATTTGGCGATGAAGCATGTCCGAGCCCCCTCCCGGGGCCGCGCTTAGAATATTCTATTACATTCGACATGTTAGGCTGCCTTAGGCTAGGATATATAGCGTTATAGACGTATATAATGTTCCCACCGAGAGGTAGGGACCGACGAGCCAGGAATGCTGTAAAATATTACGCTCGAAATGTTAGTTTGCGTTAGGCTAGGATATATAGCGTTATAGACGTATATAATGTTCCCACCGAGAAGTAGGGGCCGACGCGCCAGGAATGTTGTAAAATATTACATTCGACATGTTAGGTTGCCTTAGGATAGGATATATAACGTTAAAGACGTATATACTGTTCCCACCGAGAAGTAGGGGCCGACGTGCCAGGAATGTTGTAAAATATTACATTCGACATGTTAGGATTGCGTTAGGTTAGGATATATAACGTTATAGACGTATATACTGTTCCCACCGAGATGTAGGTGCCGACGCGCCATGTATGTTGTAAAGTATTACATGCGACATGTTAGGTTGCCTTAGGCTAGGATATATAGCTTTATAGACGTACATAATGTTCCCACCGAGATGTAGGGGCCGACGTGCCAGGAATGTAGTAAAATATTACATCCGAGATGTTAGGTTGCCTTAGGTTAGGATATATAACGTTATTGACATATATAATGTTCTCACCGAGAAATGGGGGCCGACGCGCCAGGAATGTTATAAATATTACATTCGCCATGTTAGGATTGCGTTAGGTTAGGATATATAACGTTATAGACGTATATAATGTTCCCACCGAGAAGTAGGGTCCAACGAGCCAGGAATGTTGTAAAATATTACATTCGACATGTTAGGTTGCCTCAAGCTGGGATATATAGCGTTATAGACGTATGTAATGTTCCCACCGAGAAGGAGGGGCCGACGTGCCAGGAATGTAGTAAAATACTAGACCCGGGATGTTAGGTTGCCTTAGGTTAGGATATATAACGGTATCGACTTATATAATGTTCCCACCTAGAAGTAGGGTCCGACGCGCCAGGAATGTTGTAAAATATTACATCCGAGATGTTAGGTTGCCTTAGGCTAGGATATATAACGTTATTGACTTATATAATGTTCTCACCGAGAAATAGGGGCCGACGCGCTAGGAATGTTGTAAAATATTACATTCGACATGCAAGGTTGCCTTAGGTGAGGATATATAAAGTTATAGACGTGTATACTGTTCCCACGGAGAAGTAGCTGCCGACGCGCCAGAAATGTTGTAAAATATTACATTCGACATGCTAGCCTGCCTTAGGCTAGGATATATAGCGTTATAGACGTATATACTGTTCCCACCGAGAAGTAGGTCCCGACGCGCCAGGTATGTTGTAAAATATTACATTCGACATGTTAGGTTGCCTTAGGCTAGGACATATAGCGTTATAGACGTATATAATGTTCCCACCCAGAAGTAGGTGCCGACGCGCCAGGAATGTTGTAGAATATTACATTTGATATGTTAGGTTGCCTTAGGCTAGGATATATAGCGTTGTAGACGTATATAATGTTCCCACCGAGAAGTAGGGGCCGACGCGCCGCGAATGTTGTAAAATATTACATATGACATGTTAGGTTGCCTTAAGCTAGGATATATAGCGTTATAGACGTATATAATGTTCCCACCGAGAAGTAGGGGCCGGCGCGCCAGGAATGTAGTAAAATATAACATCCGAGATGTTAGGTTGCCTTAGGCTAGGATATATAACGTTATAGACGTATATAATGTTCCCACCGAGAAGTAGGGGCCGATGAGTCAGGAATGTTGTAAAATATTACGCTCGACATGTTAGGTTGCCTTAGGTTAGGGTATATAGCGATATAGACGTATATAATGTTCCCGCCGAGAAGTAGGTGTCGGCGCGCCAGGAATGTAGTAAAATATTGCATCCGAGATGTTAGGTTGCCTTAGGCAAGGATATATAACGTTATAAACTTATATACTGTTCCCTCCGAGAAGTAGGTGCCGACGCGCCAGGAATGTTGTAAAATATTACATCTGAGATGTTAGGTTGCCTTAGGCTAGGATATATAACGTTATAGAGGTTTATAATGTTCCCACCGAGAAATAGGGGCCGACAAGCCAGAAATGTTGTAAAACATTACATCCGAGGTGTTAGGTTGCCTTAGGTTAGGATATATAACGTTATAGAAGTATATACTGTTCCCACCGAGAAGTAGGGGCAGGCGCGCCAGGAATGTAGTAAAATATTACATCCGTGATGTTAGGTTGCCTTAGGCTAGGGTATGTAACGTTATAGACGTATATAATGTTCCCACCGAGAAGTATGGGCCAACGAGCCAGGAATGTGGTACAATATTACATTCGACATGTTAGGTTGCCTTAGGTTAGGATATGTAACGTTATAGACGTATATACTGTTCCCACCGGGAAGTATGTGCCGACGCGACAGGTATGTTGTAAAATATTACATTCGGCATGTTAGGGTGCCTTAGGCTAGGATATATAGCATTATAGATGTATATAATGTTCCCACCGAGAAGTAGGTGCCGACGCGCCAAGAATGTTGTAAAATATTACATTCGACAAGTTAGGTTGCCTTAGGCTAGGATATGTAGCCTTAAAGACGTATATAATGCTCCCACCGAGAAATAGGGGCCGAGAAGCCAGGAATGTAGTAAAATATTACATCCGAAATGTTAGGTTGCCTTAGGCTAGGATATGTAACGCTATAGACGTATATAATGTTCCCACCGAGAAGTAGGGTCCAACGAGCCAGGAATGTGTTAAAATATTACAATCGACATGTTAGGTTGCCTTAGGTTAGGATATATAACGTTATAGACGTGTATACTGTTCCCACGGAGAAGTAGTTGCCGACGCGCCAGAAATGTTGTAAAATATTACATTCGACATGTTAGGCTGCCTTAGGCTAGGATATATGGCGTTATAGACGTATATAATGTTCCCACCGAGAAGTAGGGGCCGAAGTGCCCGGGAATGTTGTAAAATAGTATATGCGACATGTTAGGTTGCCTTAGGCTAGGATATATAGCGTTATAGACGTATATAATGTTCCCACCGAGAAGTAGGTGCCGACGCGCCAGGAATGTTGTAGAATATTACATTCGATATGTTAGGTTGCCTTAAGCTAGGATATATAGCGTTATAGACGTATATAATGTTCCCACCGAGAAGTAGGGGCCGAAGTGCCCGGGAATGTTGTAAAATAGTATATGCGACATGTTAGGTTGCATTAGGCAAGGATATATAGCGTTATAGACGTATATAATGTTCCCACCGAGAAGTAGGGGCCGACGTGCCAAGAATCTAGTAAAATATTACATCCGAGATGTTAGGTTGCCTTAGGTTAGGATATATAACGTTATAGACGTATATGATATTCCCACCGAGAAGTATGGGCCAACGAGCCAGGAATGTGGTGCAATATTACATTCGATATGTTAGGTTGCCTTAAGCTAGGATATATAGCATTATAGACGTATATAATTTTCCCACCGAGAAGTAGGGGCCGGCGCACCAGGAATGTAGTAAAATATAACATCCGAGATGTTAGGTTGCCTTAGGCTAGGATATATAACGTTATAGACATATATAATGTTCCCACCGAGATGTAGGGGCCGACGTACCAGGAATGTAGTAAAATATTAAACCCGGGATGTTAGGTTGCCTTAGGTTAGGATATATAACGGTATTGACTTATATAATGTTCTCCCCGAGAAATAGGGGCCGACGCGCCAGAAATGTTGTTAAATATTACATTCGACATGTTAGGCTGCCTTAGGCTAGGATATGTAACGTTATAGACGTATACAATGTTCCCACCGAGAAATAGGGGCCGACACGCCAGGAATGTTGTAAAACATTACATCCGAGGTGTTAGGTTGCCTTAGGTTAGGATATATAAAGTTATAGAAGTATATACTGTTCCCACCGAGAAGTAGGGGCCGACGCGCCAAGAATGTAGTAAAATATTACATCCGAGATGTTAGGTTGCCTTAGGCTAGGATATGTAACGTTATAGACGTATATAATGTTCCCACCGAGAAGTATGGGCCAACGAGCCAGGAATGTGGTACAATATAACATTCGACATGTTAGGTTGCCTTAGGTTAGGATATGTAACGTTATAGACGTATATACTGTTCCCAGCGAGAAGTAGGTGCCGACGCGCCAGGAATGTTGTAAAATGTTACATTCGACAAGTTAGGTTGCCTTAGGCTAGGATATGTAGCTTTAAAGACGTATATAATGTTCCCACCGAGAAATAGGGGCCGACACAGGCCAGAAATGTCGCAAAACATTACATCCGAGGTGTTAGGTTGTCTTAGGTTAGGATATATAACGTTATAGACGTATATACTGTTCCCACCGAGAAGTAGGTGCCGACGCGCCAGGAATGTTGTAAAATATTACATCCGGGATGTTAGGTTGCCTTAGACTAGGATATATAGCGTTATAGACGTATATAATGTTCCCACCGAGAAGTAGGGGCCGGCGCGCCAGGAATGTAGTAAAATATAACATCCGAGATGTTAGGTTGCCTTAGGCTTGGATATATAACGTTATAGACATATATAATGTTCCCACCGAGATGTAGGGGCCGACGTGCCAGGAATGTAGTAAAATATTAAACCCGGGATGTTAGGTTGCCTTAGGTTAGGATATATAACGGTATTGACCTATATAATGTTCTCCCCGAGATATAGGGGCCGACGCGCCAGAAATGTTGTTAAATATTACATTCGACATGTTAGGTTGCCTTAGGCTAGGACACATAGCGTTATAGACGTATATAATGTTCCCACCGAGAGGTAGGGGCCGACGAGACAGGAATGTTGTAAAATATTACGCTCGACATGTTAGTTTGCGTTAGGCCAGGATATATAGCGTTATAGACGTATATAATGTTCCCTCCGAGAAGTAGGGTCCAACGAGCCAGGAATGTGTTAAAATATTACAATCGACATGTTAGGTTGCCTTAAGTTAGGATATATAACGTTATAGACGTGTATACTGTTCCCACGGAGAAGTAGTTGCCGACGCGCCAGAAATGTTGTAAAATATTACATTCGACATGTTAGGCTGCCTTAGGCTAGGATATATAGCGTTATAGACGTATATAATGTTCCCACCGAGAAGTATGGGCCAACGAGCCAGGAATGTGGTACAATATAACATTCGACATGTTAGGTTGCCTTAGGTTAGGATATGTAACGTTATAGACGTATATAATGTTCCCACCGAGAAGTAGGGTCCAACGAGCCAGGAATGTGTTAAAATATTACAATCGACATGTTAGGTTGCCTTAAGTTAGGATATATAACGTTATAGACGTGTATACTGTTCCCACGGAGAAGTAGTTGCCGACGCGCCAGAAATGTTGTAAAATATTACATTCGACATGTTAGGCTGCCTTAGGCTAGGATATATAGCGTTATAGACGTATATAATGTTCCCACCGAGAAGTATGGGCCGAAGTGCCCGGGAATGTTGTAAAATAGTATATGCGACATGTTAGGTTGCCTTAGGCTAGGATATATAGCGTTATAGACGTGTATACTGTTCCCACGGAGAAGTAGTTGCCGACGCGCCAGAAATGTTGTAAAATATTACATTCGACATGTTAGGCTGCCTTAGGCTAGGATATATAGCATTATAGACGTATACAATGTTCCCACCGAGAAATAGGGGCCGACACGCCAGGAATGTTGTAAAACATTACATCCGAGGTGTTAGGTTGCCTTAGGTTAGGATATATAACGTTATAGAAGTATATACTGTTCCCACCGAGAGGTAGGGGCCGACGCGCCAGGAATGTAGTAAAATATTACATCCGAGATGTTAGGTTGCCTTAGGCTAGGATATGTAACGTTATAGACGTATATAATGTTCCCACCGAGAAGTATGGGCCAACGAGCCAGGAATGTGGTACAATATAACATTCGACATGTTAGGTTGCCTTAGGTTAGGATATATAACGTTATAGACGTATATAATGTTCCCACCGAGAAGTAGGGGCCGACGTGCCAGGAATGTAGTAAAATATTACATCCGAGATGTTAGTTTGCCTTAGGTTAGGATATATAACGTTATAGACGTATATACTGTTCCCACCGAGAGGTAGGTGCCGACGCGCCAGGAATGTTGTAAAATATTACATCCGGGATGTTAGGTTGCCTTAGACTAGGATATATAGCGTTATAGACGTATATAATGTTCCCGCCGAGAAGTAGCGGTCGGCGCGCCACGAATGTAGTAAAATATTACACCCGAGATGTTAGGTTGCCTTAGGCTAGGATATATAACGTTATAGACTTATATACTGTTCCGTCCGAGAAGTAGGTGTCGACGCGCCAGGAATGTTGTAAAATATTACATCCGAGATGTTAGGATCGCCTTAGGCTAGGATATATCACGTTATAGACGTATATAATGTTCCCACCGAGAAGTAGGCGCCGGCACCGCCAGGAATGTTGTAAAATATTACATTCGACATATTAGGTTGCCTTAGTCTAGGATATATAGCGATATAGACGTATATAATGTTCCCACCGAGAAGTAGGGGCCGTCGCCCCACGAATGTAGTAAAATATTACATCCGAGATGTTAGGTTCCCTTAGGTTAGGATATATAACGTTATAGACGAATATAATGTTCCCACCGAGAGGTAGGGGCCGACGAGCCAGGAATGTTGTGAAATATTACGCTCGACAAGTTAGGTTGCTTTAGGCTAGGATATATAGCGTTATAGACGTATATAATGTTCCCACCGAGAAGTAGGGGCCAGCGCGCCAGGAATGTTGTAAAATATTACATCCGGGATGTTAGGATTGCCTTAAGCTAGGATATATATCGTTATAGACGTATATAATTTTCCCACCGAGAAGTAGGGGCCGAAGTGCCGGGAATGTTGTAAAATATTACGCTCGACATGTTAGGTTGCCTTAGGATAGGATATATAGCGATATAGACGTATATAATGTGCCCGCCGAGAAGTAGCGGTCGGCGCGCCACGAATGTAGTAAAATATTACACCCGAGATGTTATGTTGCCTTAGGCTAGGATAAGTAACGTTATAGACGTATATAATGTTCCCACCGAGAAGTAGGGGCCGACGAGCCAGGAATGTTGTAAAATATTACGCTCGATATTTTTGGTTGCCTTAGGTTAGGATATATGGCGTTATAGACGTATATAATGATCCCACCGAGAAGTAGGGGCCAGCGCGCCAGGAATGTTGTAAAATATTACATCCGGGATGTTAGGATTGCCTTAAGCTAGGATATATAGCGCTATAGACGTATATAATTTTCCCACCGAGAAGTATGGGCCGAAGTGCCGGGAATGTTGTAAAATATTACATACGACATGTTAGGTTGCCTTAGGCTAGGATATATAGCGTTATAGACGTATATAATGTTCCCTCCGAGAAGTAGGTGCCGACGCGCCAGGAATGTTGTAAAATATTACATTCGACATGTTAGGTTGCCTTAGTCTAGGATATATAGCGATATAGACGTATATAATGTTCCCACCGAGAAGTAGGGGCCGGGGCGCCAGGAATGTTGTCAAATATTACATCCGAGATGTTAGGTACCCTTAGGTTAGGATATATAACGTTATAGACGTATATAATGTTCCCACCGAGAAGTAGGGGCCGAAGTGCCGGGAATGTTGTAAAATATTACGCTCGACATGTTAGGTTGCCTTAGGATAGGATATATAGCGATATAGACGTATATAATGTTCCCGCCGAGAAGTAGGGGCCGACGCGCCAGGAATGCTCTAAAATATTATATTCGACATGTTAGGATTGCCTTAGGCTACGATATATAACGTTATAGACGTATATGATATTCCCACCGAGAAGTACGGGCCTACACGCCAGGAATGTTGTCAAATATTACATCCGAGATGTTAGGTACCCTTAGGTTAGGATATACAACGTTATAGACGTATATAATGTTCCCACCGAGAAGTACGGTCCGGCGCGCCAGGAATGTAGCAAAATATTACATCCGAGATCTTAGGTTGCCTTAGGCTAGGATATATAACGTTATAGACGTATATAATGTTCCCACCGAGAAGTATGGGCCGAAGTGCCGGGAATGCTGTAAAATATTACATACGACATGTTAGGTTGCCTTAGGCTAGGATATATAGCGTTATAGACGTATATAATGTTCCCTCCGAGAAGTAGGTGCCGACGCGCCAGGAATGTTGTAAAATATTACATTCGACATGTTAGGTTGCCTTAGGCTAGGATATATAGCGATATAGACGTATATAATATTCCCGTCGAGAAATAGGGGCCAACGAGCCAGGAATGTGGTGAAATATTACATTCGAGATGTTACGTTGCCTTAGGTTAGGGTATACAACGTTAAAGACGTATATAATATCCCCATCGGGAAGTAGGAGCCGTCACGACAGGAATGTTGTAAAATATTACAACCGAGATGTTAGGTTGCCTTAGGCTAGGACATATATCGTTATAGACGTATACAATGCTCCCACCGAGAAGTCGGGGCCGGCGCGCCAGGAATGTTGTAAAATATTACATTCGACATGTTAGGTTGCCTTAAGCTAGGATATATATCGTTATAGACGTATATAATGTTCCCACCGAGAAGTAGGCGCCGGCACGCCAGGAATGTATTAAAATATAACATCCGAGATGTTAGGTTCCCTTAGGTTAGGATATATAACGTTATAGACGTATATAATGTTCCCACCGAGAGGTAGGGGCCGACGAGCCAGGAATGTTGTCAAATATTACATCCGAGGTGTTAGGTTCCCTTCGGTTAGTATATATAACGTTATACACGTATATAATGTTCCCACCGAGAAATAGGGGCCGACGAGCCAGGAATGTTGTAAAATATTACATCCGAGGCGTTAGGTTGCCTTAGGCTAGGATATATAGCGTTATAGACGTATATAATGTTCCCACCGAGAAGTAGGGGCCGACGCGCCAGGAATGCTGTAAAATATTACATTCGACATGTTAGGATTGCCTTAGGTTAGGATATATAACGTTATAGACGTATGTAATGTTCACACCGAGAAGTAGGTTCCGACTTGCCAGGAATGCAGTAAAATATTACACCCGGGATGTTAGGTTGCCTTAGTTTAGGATATACAACGGTATTGACTTATATAATGTTCCCACCGAGGAGTAGGGGCCAACGAGCCAGGAATGTGGTAAAATATTACATTCGACATGTTAAGTTGCCTTAGGTTAGGATATATAACGTTATAGACGTATATAATGTGTCCACCGAGAGGGAGAGGCCGACGAGCCAGGAATGTTGTAAAATATTACGCTCGACAAGTTAGGTTGCCTTAGGCTAGGATATATAGCGTTACAGACGTATATAATGTTCCCAGCGAGAAGTAGGGGCCGGCGAGCCAGTAATGTTGTAAAATATTACATTCGACATGTTAGGTTGCCTTAAGCTAGGATATATAGCGTTATAAACGTATATAATGTTCCCACCGAGAAGTAGGAGCCGGCGCGCCAGGAATGTATTAAAATATAACATCCGAGATGTTAGGTTCCCTTAGGTTAGGATATATAACGTTATAGACGTATATAATGTTCCCACCGAGAGGTAGGGGCCGACGAGCCAGGAATGTTGTAAAACATTACGCTTGACAAGTTAGGTTGCCTTAGGCTAGGATATATAGCGTTACAGACGATTATAATGTTCCGACCGAGAAGTAGGGGCCGACGAGCCAGGAATGTTGTAAAATATTACATTCGACATGTTAGGCTGCCTTAGGCTAGGATATATGGCGTTATAGACGTATATAATGTTCCCACCGAGAAGTAGGGGCCGAAGTGCCCGGGAATGTTGTAAAATAGTATATGCGACATGTTAGGTTGCCTTAGGCTAGGATATATAGCGTTATAGACGTATATAATGTTCCCACCGAGAAGTAGGTGCCGACGCGCCAGGAATGTTGTAGAATATTACATTCGATATGTTAGGTTGCCTTAAGCTAGGATATATAGCGTTATAGACGTATATAATGTTCCCACCGAGAAGTAGGGGCCGAAGTGCCCGGGAATGTTGTAAAATAGTATATGCGACATGTTAGGTTGCATTAGGCTAGGATATATAGCGTTATAGACGTATATAATGTTCCCACCGAGAAGTAGGGGCCGACGTGCCAAGAATCTAGTAAAATATTACATCCGAGATGTTAGGTTGCCTTAGGTTAGGATATATAACGTTATAGACGTATATGATATTCCCACCGAGAAGTATGGGCCAACGAGCCAGGAATGTGGTGCAATATTACATTCGATATGTTAGGTTGCCTTAAGCTAGGATATATAGCATTATAGACGTATATAATTTTCCCACCGAGAAGTAGGGGCCGGCGCACCAGGAATGTAGTAAAATATAACATCCGAGATGTTAGGTTGCCTTAGGCTAGGATATATAACGTTATAGACATATATAATGTTCCCACCGAGATGTAGGGGCCGACGTACCAGGAATGTAGTAAAATATTAAACCCGGGATGTTAGGTTGCCTTAGGTTAGGATATATAACGGTATTGACTTATATAATGTTCTCCCCGAGAAATAGGGGCCGACGCGCCAGAAATGTTGTTAAATATTACATTCGACATGTTAGGCTGCCTTAGGCTAGGATATGTAACGTTATAGACGTATACAATGTTCCCACCGAGAAATAGGGGCCGACACGCCAGGAATGTTGTAAAACATTACATCCGAGGTGTTAGGTTGCCTTAGGTTAGGATATATAAAGTTATAGAAGTATATACTGTTCCCACCGAGAAGTAGGGGCCGACGCGCCAAGAATGTAGTAAAATATTACATCCGAGATGTTAGGTTGCCTTAGGCTAGGATATGTAACGTTATAGACGTATATAATGTTCCCACCGAGAAGTATGGGCCAACGAGCCAGGAATGTGGTACAATATAACATTCGACATGTTAGGTTGCCTTAGGTTAGGATATGTAACGTTATAGACGTATATACTGTTCCCAGCGAGAAGTAGGTGCCGACGCGCCAGGAATGTTGTAAAATGTTACATTCGACAAGTTAGGTTGCCTTAGGCTAGGATATGTAGCTTTAAAGACGTATATAATGTTCCCACCGAGAAATAGGGGCCGACACAGGCCAGAAATGTCGCAAAACATTACATCCGAGGTGTTAGGTTGTCTTAGGTTAGGATATATAACGTTATAGACGTATATACTGTTCCCACCGAGAAGTAGGTGCCGACGCGCCAGGAATGTTGTAAAATATTACATCCGGGATGTTAGGTTGCCTTAGACTAGGATATATAGCGTTATAGACGTATATAATGTTCCCACCGAGAAGTAGGGGCCGGCGCGCCAGGAATGTAGTAAAATATAACATCCGAGATGTTAGGTTGCCTTAGGCTTGGATATATAACGTTATAGACATATATAATGTTCCCACCGAGATGTAGGGGCCGACGTGCCAGGAATGTAGTAAAATATTAAACCCGGGATGTTAGGTTGCCTTAGGTTAGGATATATAACGGTATTGACCTATATAATGTTCTCCCCGAGATATAGGGGCCGACGCGCCAGAAATGTTGTTAAATATTACATTCGACATGTTAGGTTGCCTTAGGCTAGGACACATAGCGTTATAGACGTATATAATGTTCCCACCGAGAGGTAGGGGCCGACGAGACAGGAATGTTGTAAAATATTACGCTCGACATGTTAGTTTGCGTTAGGCCAGGATATATAGCGTTATAGACGTATATAATGTTCCCTCCGAGAAGTAGGGTCCAACGAGCCAGGAATGTGTTAAAATATTACAATCGACATGTTAGGTTGCCTTAAGTTAGGATATATAACGTTATAGACGTGTATACTGTTCCCACGGAGAAGTAGTTGCCGACGCGCCAGAAATGTTGTAAAATATTACATTCGACATGTTAGGCTGCCTTAGGCTAGGATATATAGCGTTATAGACGTATATAATGTTCCCACCGAGAAGTATGGGCCAACGAGCCAGGAATGTGGTACAATATAACATTCGACATGTTAGGTTGCCTTAGGTTAGGATATGTAACGTTATAGACGTATATAATGTTCCCACCGAGAAGTAGGGTCCAACGAGCCAGGAATGTGTTAAAATATTACAATCGACATGTTAGGTTGCCTTAAGTTAGGATATATAACGTTATAGACGTGTATACTGTTCCCACGGAGAAGTAGTTGCCGACGCGCCAGAAATGTTGTAAAATATTACATTCGACATGTTAGGCTGCCTTAGGCTAGGATATATAGCGTTATAGACGTATATAATGTTCCCACCGAGAAGTATGGGCCGAAGTGCCCGGGAATGTTGTAAAATAGTATATGCGACATGTTAGGTTGCCTTAGGCTAGGATATATAGCGTTATAGACGTGTATACTGTTCCCACGGAGAAGTAGTTGCCGACGCGCCAGAAATGTTGTAAAATATTACATTCGACATGTTAGGCTGCCTTAGGCTAGGATATATAGCATTATAGACGTATACAATGTTCCCACCGAGAAATAGGGGCCGACACGCCAGGAATGTTGTAAAACATTACATCCGAGGTGTTAGGTTGCCTTAGGTTAGGATATATAACGTTATAGAAGTATATACTGTTCCCACCGAGAGGTAGGGGCCGACGCGCCAGGAATGTAGTAAAATATTACATCCGAGATGTTAGGTTGCCTTAGGCTAGGATATGTAACGTTATAGACGTATATAATGTTCCCACCGAGAAGTATGGGCCAACGAGCCAGGAATGTGGTACAATATAACATTCGACATGTTAGGTTGCCTTAGGTTAGGATATATAACGTTATAGACGTATATAATGTTCCCACCGAGAAGTAGGGGCCGACGTGCCAGGAATGTAGTAAAATATTACATCCGAGATGTTAGTTTGCCTTAGGTTAGGATATATAACGTTATAGACGTATATACTGTTCCCACCGAGAGGTAGGTGCCGACGCGCCAGGAATGTTGTAAAATATTACATCCGGGATGTTAGGTTGCCTTAGACTAGGATATATAGCGTTATAGACGTATATAATGTTCCCGCCGAGAAGTAGCGGTCGGCGCGCCACGAATGTAGTAAAATATTACACCCGAGATGTTAGGTTGCCTTAGGCTAGGATATATAACGTTATAGACTTATATACTGTTCCGTCCGAGAAGTAGGTGTCGACGCGCCAGGAATGTTGTAAAATATTACATCCGAGATGTTAGGATCGCCTTAGGCTAGGATATATCACGTTATAGACGTATATAATGTTCCCACCGAGAAGTAGGCGCCGGCACCGCCAGGAATGTTGTAAAATATTACATTCGACATATTAGGTTGCCTTAGTCTAGGATATATAGCGATATAGACGTATATAATGTTCCCACCGAGAAGTAGGGGCCGTCGCCCCACGAATGTAGTAAAATATTACATCCGAGATGTTAGGTTCCCTTAGGTTAGGATATATAACGTTATAGACGAATATAATGTTCCCACCGAGAGGTAGGGGCCGACGAGCCAGGAATGTTGTGAAATATTACGCTCGACAAGTTAGGTTGCTTTAGGCTAGGATATATAGCGTTATAGACGTATATAATGTTCCCACCGAGAAGTAGGGGCCAGCGCGCCAGGAATGTTGTAAAATATTACATCCGGGATGTTAGGATTGCCTTAAGCTAGGATATATATCGTTATAGACGTATATAATTTTCCCACCGAGAAGTAGGGGCCGAAGTGCCGGGAATGTTGTAAAATATTACGCTCGACATGTTAGGTTGCCTTAGGATAGGATATATAGCGATATAGACGTATATAATGTGCCCGCCGAGAAGTAGCGGTCGGCGCGCCACGAATGTAGTAAAATATTACACCCGAGATGTTATGTTGCCTTAGGCTAGGATAAGTAACGTTATAGACGTATATAATGTTCCCACCGAGAAGTAGGGGCCGACGAGCCAGGAATGTTGTAAAATATTACGCTCGATATTTTTGGTTGCCTTAGGTTAGGATATATGGCGTTATAGACGTATATAATGATCCCACCGAGAAGTAGGGGCCAGCGCGCCAGGAATGTTGTAAAATATTACATCCGGGATGTTAGGATTGCCTTAAGCTAGGATATATAGCGCTATAGACGTATATAATTTTCCCACCGAGAAGTATGGGCCGAAGTGCCGGGAATGTTGTAAAATATTACATACGACATGTTAGGTTGCCTTAGGCTAGGATATATAGCGTTATAGACGTATATAATGTTCCCTCCGAGAAGTAGGTGCCGACGCGCCAGGAATGTTGTAAAATATTACATTCGACATGTTAGGTTGCCTTAGTCTAGGATATATAGCGATATAGACGTATATAATGTTCCCACCGAGAAGTAGGGGCCGGGGCGCCAGGAATGTTGTCAAATATTACATCCGAGATGTTAGGTACCCTTAGGTTAGGATATATAACGTTATAGACGTATATAATGTTCCCACCGAGAAGTAGGGGCCGAAGTGCCGGGAATGTTGTAAAATATTACGCTCGACATGTTAGGTTGCCTTAGGATAGGATATATAGCGATATAGACGTATATAATGTTCCCGCCGAGAAGTAGGGGCCGACGCGCCAGTAATGCTCTAAAATATTATATTCGACATGTTAGGATTGCCTTAGGCTAGGATATATAACGTTATAGACGTATATGATATTCCCACCGAGAAGTACGGGCCTACACGCCAGGAATGTTGTCAAATATTACATCCGAGATGTTAGGTACCCTTAGGTTAGGATATACAACGTTATAGACGTATATAATGTTCCCACCGAGAAGTACGGTCCGGCGCGCCAGGAATGTAGCAAAATATTACATCCGAGATCTTAGGTTGCCTTAGGCTAGGATATATAACGTTATAGACGTATATAATGTTCCCACCGAGAAGTATGGGCCGAAGTGCCGGGAATGCTGTAAAATATTACATACGACATGTTAGGTTGCCTTAGGCTAGGATATATAGCGTTATAGACGTATATAATGTTCCCTCCGAGAAGTAGGTGCCGACGCGCCAGGAATGTTGTAAAATATTACATTCGACATGTTAGGTTGCCTTAGGCTAGGATATATAGCGATATAGACGTATATAATATTCCCGTCGAGAAATAGGGGCCAACGAGCCAGGAATGTGGTGAAATATTACATTCGAGATGTTACGTTGCCTTAGGTTAGGGTATACAACGTTAAAGACGTATATAATATCCCCATCGGGAAGTAGGAGCCGTCACGACAGGAATGTTGTAAAATATTACAACCGAGATGTTAGGTTGCCTTAGGCTAGGACATATATCGTTATAGACGTATACAATGCTCCCACCGAGAAGTCGGGGCCGGCGCGCCAGGAATGTTGTAAAATATTACATTCGACATGTTAGGTTGCCTTAAGCTAGGATATATATCGTTATAGACGTATATAATGTTCCCACCGAGAAGTAGGCGCCGGCACGCCAGGAATGTATTAAAATATAACATCCGAGATGTTAGGTTCCCTTAGGTTAGGATATATAACGTTATAGACGTATATAATGTTCCCACCGAGAGGTAGGGGCCGACGAGCCAGGAATGTTGTCAAATATTACATCCGAGGTGTTAGGTTCCCTTCGGTTAGTATATATAACGTTATACACGTATATAATGTTCCCACCGAGAAATAGGGGCCGACGAGCCAGGAATGTTGTAAAATATTACATCCGAGGCGTTAGGTTGCCTTAGGCTAGGATATATAGCGTTATAGACGTATATAATGTTCCCACCGAGAAGTAGGGGCCGACGCGCCAGGAATGCTGTAAAATATTACATTCGACATGTTAGGATTGCCTTAGGTTAGGATATATAACGTTATAGACGTATGTAATGTTCACACCGAGAAGTAGGTTCCGACTTGCCAGGAATGCAGTAAAATATTACACCCGGGATGTTAGGTTGCCTTAGTTTAGGATATACAACGGTATTGACTTATATAATGTTCCCACCGAGGAGTAGGGGCCAACGAGCCAGGAATGTGGTAAAATATTACATTCGACATGTTAAGTTGCCTTAGGTTAGGATATATAACGTTATAGACGTATATAATGTGTCCACCGAGAGGGAGAGGCCGACGAGCCAGGAATGTTGTAAAATATTACGCTCGACAAGTTAGGTTGCCTTAGGCTAGGATATATAGCGTTACAGACGTATATAATGTTCCCAGCGAGAAGTAGGGGCCGGCGAGCCAGTAATGTTGTAAAATATTACATTCGACATGTTAGGTTGCCTTAAGCTAGGATATATAGCGTTATAAACGTATATAATGTTCCCACCGAGAAGTAGGAGCCGGCGCGCCAGGAATGTATTAAAATATAACATCCGAGATGTTAGGTTCCCTTAGGTTAGGATATATAACGTTATAGACGTATATAATGTTCCCACCGAGAGGTAGGGGCCGACGAGCCAGGAATGTTGTAAAACATTACGCTTGACAAGTTAGGTTGCCTTAGGCTAGGATATATAGCGTTACAGACGATTATAATGTTCCGACCGAGAAGTAGGGGCCGACGAGCCAGGAATGTTGTAAAATATTACATTCGACATGTTAGGTTGCCTTAGGCTGGGATATATAGCGATATAGGCGTATATAATGTTCCCACCGAGAATAAGGTGCCGACGCGCCAGGAATGTTGTAAAATATTACATTAGACATGTTAGGTTGCCTTAAGCTAGGATATACAACTATATAGACATATATACTGTTCCCTCCGAGAAGTAGGTGCCGACGCGACACGAATGTAGTAAAATATTACATCCGAGATGTTAGGTTGCCTTAGGTTAGGATACATAACGTTATAGACGTATATGATATTCCCACCGAGAAGTACGGGCCTACACGCCAGGAATGTTGTCAAATATTACATCCGAGATGTTAGGATGCCTTAGGCTAGGAAAAGTAACGTTATAGACGTATATAATGTTCCCACCGAGAAGTAGGGGCCTGCGAG
Organism: Xylocopa violacea; assembly: GCA_963969225.1. NCBI lineage: Eukaryota > Metazoa > Arthropoda > Insecta > Hymenoptera > Apidae > Xylocopa > Xylocopa violacea. The sequence goes on along the minus strand of CAXAJV010000001.1, from coordinate 21,966,787 downwards.
CCAGGAATGTTGTAAAATATTACGCTCGACATTTTTGGTTGCCTTAGGTTAGGATATATGGCGTTATAGACGTATATAATGTTCCCACCGAGAAGTAGGGGCCGACGCGTCAGCAATGTTGTTAAATATTACATACGGCATGTTAGGTTGCCTTAGGCTAGGATATATAGCGTTAAAGATGTATATAATGTTCCCACCGAGAAATAGGGGCCGACACGCCAGGAATGTTGTAAAACAATACATCGGAGGTGTTAGGTTGCCTTAGGTTAGGATATATAAAGTTATAGACGTATATACTGTTCCCACCGAGAAGTAGGGGCCAGCGCGACAGGGATGTAGTAAAATATTACATCCGAGATGTTAGGTTGCCTTGGGCTAGGATATGTAACGCTATAGACGTATGTAATGTTCCCACCGAGAAGTAGGGGAAGGCGCGCCAGGAATATAGTAAAATATTACATTCGACATGTTAGGTTGCCTTGGGCTAGGATATATAGCGTTATAGACGTATATAATGTTCCCACCGAGAAGTAGGGGCCGACACGCCAGGAATGTTGTAAAACAATACATCCGAGGTGTTAGGTTGCCTTGGGTTAGGATATATAACGTTATAGACAAATATACTGTTCCCACCGAGAAGTAGGTGCCGGCGCGCCACGAATGTAGTAAAATATTACATCCGAGATGTTAGGTTGCCTTAGGTTAGGATACATAACGTTATAGACGTATATGATATTCCCACCGAGAAGTACAGGCCTACACGCCAGGAATGTTGTCAAATATTACATCCGAGATGTTAGGATGCCTTAGGCTAGGAAAAGTAACGTTATAGACGTATATAATGTTCCCACGGAGAAGTAGGGGCCGACGAGCCAGGAATGTTGTAAAATATTACATTCGACATGTTACGTTGCCTTATGCTAGGATATATAGCGATATATACGTATATAATGTTCCCACCGAGAAGTAGGGGCCGGCGCGCCAGGAATGTTGCAAAATACTACATTCGACATGTTAGGTTGCCTTGAGTTGGGACATATAGCGTTATAGACGTATATAATGTTCCCACCGAGAAGTAGGGCCCGGCGCGCCAGGAATGTATTAAAATATAACATCCGAGATGTCAGGTTACCTTAGGCTAGGATACATAGCGTTATGGACGTATATAATGTTCCCGCCGGAAGGTAGGGGCCGACGAGTCAGGAATGTTGTAAAATATTACGCTCGACATGTTAGGTTGCCTTAGGCTAGGGTATATAGCGATGTAGACGTATATAATGTTCCCACCGAGAAGTAGGTGCCGACGCGCAAGGAATGTTGTAAAATATTACATCCGAGATGTTTGGATTGCCTTAGGCTAGGATATATAACGTTATAGACGTATATACTATTCCCACCGAGAAGTAGGTGCCGACGCGCCAGGAATGTTGTAAAATATTACATTCGACATGTTAGGTTGCCTTAATGTAGGATATATAGCGTTATAGACGTATATACTGTTCCCACCGAGAAGTAGGGGCCGGCGCGCCAGGAATGTATTAAAATATAACATCCGAGATGTGAGGTTACCTTATGCTAGGATATATAGCGTTATAGATGTATATAATGTTCCCACCGAAAAGTAGGGGCCGACGAGTCAGGAATGTTGTAAAATATTACGCTCGATATGTTAGGTTGCCTTACGCTAGGGTATATTGCGATATAGACGTATATAATGTTCCCACCGAGAAGTAGGGGCCGGCGCGCCACGAATGTAGTAAAATATTACATCCGAGATGTTAGGTTGCCTTAGGCTAGGATATATAACTTTATAGACTTATATACTGTTCCCTCCGAGATGTAGGTGCCGACACGCCAGGAATGTTGTAAAATATTACATCCGAGGTGTTAGGTTGCCTTAGGCTAGGATATATAACGTTATAGACGTATATACTATTCCCACCGAGAAGTAGGTGCCGACGCGCCAGGAATGTTGTAAAATATTACATTCGACATGTTAGGTTGCCTTAAGCTAGGATATATAGCGTTTTAGACGTATATAATGTTCCCACCGAGAAGTAGGGGCCGGCACGCCAGGAATGTTGTAAAATATTACATTCGACATGTTAGGTTGCCTTAATGTAGGATATATAGCGTTATAGACGTATATACTTTTCCCACCGAGAAGTAGGGGCCGGCGCGCCAGGAATGTATTAAAATATAACATCCGAGATGTGAGGTTACCTTAGGCTAGGATATATAGCGTTATAGATGTATATAATGTTCCCACCGAAAAGTAGGGGCCGACGAGTCAGGAATGTTGTAAAATATTACGCTCGATATGTTAGGTTGCCTTACGCTAGGGTATATTGCGATATAGACGTATATAATGTTCCCACCGAGAAGTAGGGGCCGGCGCGCCACGAATGTAGTAAAATATTACATCCGAGATGTTAGGTTGCCTTAGGCTAGGATATATAACTTTATAGACTTATATACTGTTCCCTCCGAGATGTAGGTGCCGACGCGCCAGGAATGTTGTAAAATATTACATCCGAGATGTTAGGTTGCCTTAGGCTAGGATATATAACGTTATAGATGTATATACTATTCCCACCGAGAAGTAGGTGCCGAGGCTCCAGGAATGCTGTAAAATATTACATTCGACATGTTAGGTTGCCTTAAGCTAGGATATATAGCGTTTTAGACGTATATAATGTTCCGAGCGAGAAGTAGGGGAAGGCGCGCCAGGAATATAGTAAAATATTACATTCGACATGTTAGGTTGCCTTAGGCTAGGATATATAGCGATATAGACGTATATAATGTTCCCACCGAGAAGTAGGTGCCGACGCGCAAGGAATGTTGTAAAATATTACATCCGAGATGTTTGGATTGCCTTAGGCTAGGATATATAACGTTATAGACGTATATACTATTCCCACCGAGAAGTAGGTGCCGACGCGCCAGGAATGTTGTAAAATATTACATTCGACATGTTAGGTTGCCTTAAGCTAGGATATATAGCGTTTTAGACGTATATAATGTTCCGAGCGAGAAGTAGGGGAAGGCGCGCCAGGAATATAGTAAAATATTACATTCGACATGTTAGGTTGCCTTAAGCTGGGATATATAGCGATATATACGTATATAATGTTCCCACCGAGAAGTAGGGGCCGGCGCGACACGAATGTAGTGAAATATTACATCCGAGATGTTTGGTTGCCTTAGTTTAGGATACATAACGTTATAGACGTATATAATGTTCCCACCGAGAAGTAGGGGCCGGCACGCCAGGAATGTTGTAAAATATTACATTCGACATGTTAGGTTGCCTTAATGTAGGATATATTGCGAAATAGACGTATATAATGTTCCCACCGAGAAGTAGGGGACGGCGCGCCACGAATATAGTAAAATATTACACTCGACATGTTAGGTTGCCTTACGTTATGATATATAGCGATATAGACGTATATAATGTTCCCACCGAGAAGTAGGGACCGGCTAGCCAGGAATGCAGTAAAATATTACATCCGAGATGTTAGGTTGCCTTAGGCTAGGATAAGTAACGTTATAGACGTATATAATGTTCCCACCGAGAAGCAGGAGCCGACGTGCCAGGAATGTTGTGAAATATTACGCTCGACATTTTGGTTACCTTAGGTTAGGATATATGGCGTTATAGACGTATATAATGTTCCCACAGAGAAGTAGGTGCCAGTGCGCCAGGAATGCAGTAAAATATACCATCGATATGTTAGGTTGCCTTCAGCTGGGATATATAGCGTTATAGACATATATACTGTTCCCACCGAGAAGTAGGGGCCGACGCGCCAGGATTGCTGTAAAATATTACATTCGACATGTTAGGTTGCCTTAGGCTAGGATATATAGCGTTAAAGATGTATATAATGTTCCCACCGAGAAATAGGGGCCGACACGCCAGGAATGTTAATAAAATATTACATCCGAGATGTTAGGTTGCCTTATGCTAGGATAAGTAACGTTATAGACGTATATAATGTTCCCACCGAGAAGTAGGGGCCGACGAGCCAGGAATGTTGTAAAACATTACGCTCGACATGTTAGGTTGCCTTACGTTATGATATATAGCGATATAGACGTATATAATGTTCCCACCGAGAAGTAGGGGCCGGCGCGACAGGGATGTAGTAAAATATTACATCCGAGACGTTAGGTTGCCTTGGGCTAGGATATGTAACGTTATAGACGTATATAATGTTCCCACCGGGAAGTAGGGACCGGCGCGCCAGGAATGTTGTAAAACATTACATCCGAGGAGTTAGGTTGCCTTAGGCTAGGATATATAGCGTTATAGACGTATATAATGTTCCCACCGAGAAGTAGGGGCGGGCGCGCCACGAATGTAGTAAAATATAACATCCGAGATGTTAGGTTGCCTTAGGCTAGGATATATAACGTTATAGACGTATATAATGTTCCCACCGAGATGTAGGTGCCGACGCGCCAGGAATGTTGTAAAATATTACATCCGAGATGTTAGGTTGCCTTAGGCTAGGATATATAACGTTATAGACGTATATAATTTTCCCACCGAGAAGTAGGGGCCGACGAGCCAGGAATGCAGTAAAATATTACATCCGAGATGTTAGGTTGCCTTAGGCTAGGATAAGTAACGTTATAGACGTATATAATGTTCCCACCGAGAAGTAGGAGCCGACGTGCCAGGAATGTTGTGAAATATTACGCTCGACATTTTGGTTACCTTAGGTTAGGATATATAGCGTTATAGACATATATACTGTTCCCACCGAGAAGTAGGGGCCGACGCGCCAGGATTGCTGTAAAATATTACATTCGACATGTTAGGTTGCCTTAGGCTAGGATATATAGCGTTGAAGATGTATATAATGTTCCCACCGAGAAGTAGGGGCCGACGCGCCAGGATTGCTGTAAAATATTACATTCGACATGTTAGGTTGCCTTAGGCTAGGATATATAGCGTTGAAGATGTATATAATGTTCCCAGCGAGAAATAGGGGCCGACACGCCAGGAATGTTAATAAAATATTACATCCGAGATGTTAGGTTGCCTTATGCTAGGATAAGTAACGTTATAGCCGTATATAATGTTCCCACCGAGAAGTAGGGGCCGACGAGCCAGGAATGTTGTAAAACATTACGCTCGACATGTTAGGTTGCCTTACGTTATGATATATAGCGATATAGACGTATATAATGTTCCCACCGAGAAGTAGGGGCCGGCGCGACAGGGATGTAGTAAAATATTACATCCGAGACGTTAGGTTGCCTTGGGCTAGGATATGTAACGTTATAGACGTATATAATGTTCCCACCGGGAAGTAGGGACCGGCGCGCCAGGAATGTTGTAAAACATTACATCCGAGGAGTTAGGTTGCCTTAGGCTAGGATATATAGCGTTATAGACGTATATAATGTTCCCACCGAGAAGTAGGGGCGGGCGCGCCACGAATGTAGTAAAATATAACATCCGAGATGTTAGGTTGCCTTAGGCTAGGATATATAACGTTATAGACGTATATAATGTTCCCACCGAGATGTAGGTGCCGACGCGCCAGGAATGTTGTAAAATATTACATCCGAGATGTTAGGTTGCCTTAGGCTAGGATATATAACGTTATAGACGTATATAATTTTCCAACCGAGAAGTAGGGGCCGACGAGCCAGGAATGTAGTAAAATATTACATCCGAGATGTTAGGTTGCTTTAGGCTAGGATATATAACGTTATAGACGTATATACTGTTCCCACCGAGAAGTAGGTGCCGACGCGACAGGAATGTTGTAAAATATTACAACCAACATGTTAGGATTACCTTAGGTTAGGATATATAACGTTATAGACATATATACTGTTCCCACCGAGAAGTAGGTGTCGACGCGCCAGGAATGTCGTGAAATATTACATTCGACATGTTAGGTTGTCTTAGGCTCGGATATATAGCGTTTTAGACGTATATAATGTCCCCATCGAGAAGCAGGCAACGACACGCCAGGAATGGTGTAAAATATTACATCCGAGAGGTTATGTTGCCTTGCGTTAGGATATATAACGTTATAGAATTATATAATGTTCCCACCGAGAAGTAGAAGCGGACGCGCTAGGAATGTTGTAAAATATTAGATCCGAGATGTTAGGTTGCCTTAGGATAGGATATATATCGTTATAGATGTATATAATGTTCCCACCGAGACGTGGGGACCGACATGCCAGGAATGTTGTAAAATATTACGGTAGAGAGATTAGGTTGCCTTAGGTTAGGAAACATAACGATATAGACGTACATAGTGTTACCACCGAGAACTACGGGCCGACACGCCAGGAATGTGGTAAAATATTACATTCGTCATGTTAGGTTGCCGTAGGCTAGGCTATATAACGTTATAAGCGTATATAATGTTCCCACCGAGAATTAGGGGCCGACCCGAGTGGAATGTTGTGAAATACTACATTCGAGATGTTAGGTTGCCTTAGGTTAGGATATAGAACGTTATAGACGCATACAATTTCCCCACCGAGACGTACGGGACGACACGCACTGGATTCTGTAAAACATTACCAGCGAGGGGCAAGATGGGTTAGGTTAGGTTGTATTACGTTATGGACGTATATAATGTTCCCACCGAGAAATAGGGGCCGACCCGCCTGGAATGTTGTATAATACTACATTTGAGATGTTAGGTTGCCTTAGGTTAGGATATATAACGTTATAGACGTATATAATGTCCACACCGTGACGTACGCGACGACACGAACGGGATTTTGTAAAACATTACCGCTGAGGAGATAGATGGGTTAGGTTAGGTTATATTACGTTATAGGCGTATATAATGTTCCCAGCGAGAAGTAGGGGCCGACCCGCCAGGTATTTTGGAAAATACTACATCCGAGATGTTAGGCTGCCTTAGGTTAGGATATATAAGGTTAGAGACTTATATAATGGCCGCACCGAGACGTACGGGACGACAAGAACTGGATTCTGTAAAACATTACCAGCGAGGGGCTAAATGGGTTAGGTTAGGTTATATTACGATATAGACGTATATAATGTCCGCGCCGTGACGTACGGGGCGACACGAACGGCATTCAGTGAAACATTACCAGCGAGGGTCTAGATGGGTTAGGTTAGGTTATATTACGATATAGACTTATATAATGTTCCCACCGAGAAGTACGTTCCGCCCCGCCAGGAACGTTGTAAAATACTACATCCGAGATGTTAGGTTGCCATAGGTTAGGATATATAACGTTATAGACGCATACAATGTCCCCACCGAGACGTATGGGACGACACGAACTGGATTCTGTAAAACATTACCAGCGAGGCGCTAGATGGGTTAGGTTAGGTTATATTACGTTGTAGACGTATATAATGTTCCCACCGAGAAGTAGGGGCCGACCCGCCAGGAATTTTGTAAAATACTACATTTGAGATGTTAGGTTGCCTTAGGTTAGGATATATAACGTTATAGACGTATATAATGCCCGCACCGTGACGTACGGGGCGACACGAACGGGATTCAGTGAAAAATTACCAGCGAGGGTCTAGATGGGTTAGATTAGGTTATATTACGATATAGACTTATATAATGTTCCCACCGAGAAGTAGGTTCCGCCCCGCCAGGAATGTTGTAAAATACTACATCCGATATGTTAGGTTGCCTTAGGTTAGGATATATAACGTTATAGACGTATACAATTTCCCCACCGAGACGTACGGGACGACACGCACTGGATTCTGTAAAACATTACCATCGAGGGGCTAGATGGGTTAGGTTAGGTTATATTACGTTATGGACGTATATAATGTTCCCACCGAGAAATAGGGGCCGACCCGCCTGGAATGTTATAAAATACTACATTTGAGATGTTAGGTTGCCTTAGGTTAGGAAATATAACGTTATAGACGTATATAATGTCCGCACCGTGACGTACGGTGCGACACGAACGGGATTCATTGAAACATTACCAGCGAGGGGCTAAATGGGTTAGGTTAGGTTAGATTACGATATAGACGTATATAATGTCTGCACCGAGACGTACGGGACGACACGAACTGGATTCTGTAAAACATTACCAGCGAGGGGCTAGATGGGTTAGGTTAGGTAATATTACGTTGTAGACGTATATAATGTTCCCACCGAGAAGTAGTTTCCGCCCCGCCAGGAATGTTGTAAAATACTACATCCGAGATGCTAGGTTGCCTTAGGTTAGGATATATAACGTTATAGACGCATACAATGTCCCGAACGAGACGTACGGGACGACGCGAACTGGATTCTGTAAAACATTCCCAGCGAGGGGCTAGATGGGTTAGGTTAGGTTATATTACGTTGCAGACGTATATAATGTTCCCACCGAGAAGTAGGGGCCGACCCGCCAGGAATGTTGTAAAATACTACATTTGAGATGTTAGGTTGCCGTACGTTAGGATATATAACGTTATAGACGTATATAATGTCCGCACCGTGACGTACGTGGCGACACGAAAGGGATTCTATAAAACATTACCGCCGAGGGGCGACATGGGTTAGGTTAGGTAATATTACGTTATAGACGTATATAATGTTCCCACCGACAAGTTGGGGCCGACCCGCCAGGTATTTTGGAAAATATTACATCCGAGATGTTAGGTTGCCTTCGGTTAGGATATATAACGTTATAGACTTATATAATGTCCGCACCGAGACGTACGGGACGACACGAACTGGATTCTGTAAAACATTACCAGCGAGGGGCTAAATGGGTTAGGTTAGGTTATATTGCGGTATAGACGTATATAATGTGCCCACCGAGACGTAGGGGCCGACCCGCCTGGTATGTTGTAAAATACTACATTTGAGACGTTAGGTTGCCTTAGGTTAGGATATGTAACGTTATAGACGTATATAATGTCCGCACCGTGACGTACGGGGCGACACGAACGGCATTCAGTGAAACATTACCAGCGAGGGTCTAGATGGGTTAGATTAGGTTATATTACGATATAGACTTATATAATGTGCCCACCGAGAAGTAGGTTCCGCCCCGCTAGGGATGTTGTAAAATACTACATCCGATACGTTAGGTTGCCTTAGGTTAGGATATATAACGTTATAGACGTATACAATTTCCCCACCGAGAAGTACGGGCCGACACGACCGGGATTCTGTAAAACATTGCCAGCGAGGGGCTAGATGTGATAGGTTAGGTTTTATTACCTTATAGACGAATATAATGTTTCCACCGAGAAGTATGGGCCGACCCGCCAGGAATGTTGTAAAATACTACATCCGAGATGTTAGGTTGCCTTAGGTTAGGATATATAACGTTATAGACTTATATAATGTCTGCACCGACACGTACGGACGACACGAACTGGATTCTGTAAAACATTACCAGCGAGGGGCTAAATGGGTTAGGTTAGGTTATGTTGCGGTATAGACGTATATAATGTGCCCACCGAGACGTAGGGGCCGACCCGCCTGGAATGTTGTAAAATACTACATTTGAGATGTTAGGTTGCCTTAGGTTAGGATATATAACGTTATAGACGTATATAATGTCCGCACCGTGACGTACGTGGCGACACGAACGGGATTCTATAAAACATTACCGCCGAGGGGCGACATGGGTTAGGTTAGATTATATTACGTTATAGACGTATATAATGTTCCCACCGAGAAGTTGGGGCCGACCCGCCAGGTATTTTGGAAAATATTACATCCGAGATGTTAGGTTGCCTTCGGTTACGATATATAACGTTATAGACTTATATAATGTCCGCACCGAGACGTACGGGACGACACGAACTGCATTCTGTAAAACATTACCGCCGATGGGCTAGGTGGGTTAGGTTAGGTTATATTACGTTATGGACGTATATAATGTTCCCACCGAGAAGTAGGGGCCGACCCGCCAGGAATTTTGTAAAATACTACATTTGAGATATTAGGTTGCCTTAGGTTAGGATATATAACGTTATAGACGTATATAATGTCCGCACCGTGACGTACGGGGCGACACGAACGGCATTCAGTGAAACATTACCAGCGAGGGTCTAGATGGGTTAGATTAGGTTATATTACGATATAGACTTATATAATGTTCCTACCGAGAAGTAGGTTCCGCCCCGCCAGGAATGTTGTAAAATACTACATCCGATATGTTAGGTTGCCTTAGGTTAGGATATATAACGTTATAGACGCATACAATTTCACCACCGAGACGTACGGGACGACACGAACTGGATTCTGTAAAACATTACCAGCGAGGGGCTAGATGGGTTAGGTTGGGTAATATTACGTTGTAGACGTATATAATGTTCCCACCGAGAAGTATGGGCCGACCCGCCAGGAATGTTGTAAAATACTACATCCGAGATGTTAGGTTGCCTTAGGTTAGGATATATAACGTTCTAGACGCATATAATTTCCCCACCGAGAAGTACGGGCCGACACGACCGGGATTCTGTAAAACATTACCAGCGAGGGGCTAGATGGGTTAGGTTAGGTTATATTATGTTATAGACGTATGTAATGTACCCAACGAGAATTAGGGGCCGACCCGAGTGGTATGTTGTGAAATACTACATTCGAGATGTTAGGTTGCCTTAGGTAAGGATATAGAACGTTATAGACTTATATAATGTCCGCACCGAGACGTACGGCACGACACGAACGGGATTCTGTAAAACATTACCAGCGAGGGGCTAGATGGATTAGGTTAGGTAACATTACGTTGTAGACGTATATAATGTTCCCACCGAGAAGTAGGGGCCGACCCGCCAGGTATTTTGGAAAATACTACATCCGAGCTGTTAGGCTGCCTTAGGTTAGGATATATAAGGTTAGAGACTTATATAATGTCCGCACCGAGACGTACGGGACGACACGAACTGGATTCTGTAAAACATTACCAGCGAGGGGCTAAATGGGTTAGGTTAGGTTATATTACGATATAGACGTATATAATGTCCCCACCGAGACGTACGGGACGACACGAACTGGATTCTGTAAAACATTTCCAGCGAGGGGCTACATGGGTTAGGTTAGGTTATATTACGTTGTAGACGTATATAATGTTCCCACCGAGAAGTAGGGGCCGACCCGCCAGGAATTTTGTAAAATACTACATTTGAGATGTTAGGTTGCCTTAGGTTAGGATATATAACGTTATAGACGTATATAATGTTCGCACCGTGACGTACGGGGCGACACGAACGGCATTCAGTGAAACATTACCAGCGAGGATCTAGATGGGTTAGATTAGGTTATATTACGATATAGACTTATATAATGTGCCCACCGAGAAATAGGGGCCGACCCGCCTGGAATGTTGTAAAATACTACATTTGAGATGTCAGGTTGCCTTAGGTTAAGATATATAACGTTATAGACGTATATAATGTCCGCACAGTGACGTACGGGTGACACGAACTGCATTTTGTGAAACATTACCAGCGAGGGTCTAGATGGGTTAGGTTAGTTTATATTACGCTATAGACGTGTATAATGTACCCAACAAGAAGTAGTTTCCGCCCCGCCATTAATGTTGTAAAATACTACATCCGAGCTGTTAGGTTGCCTTAGGTTAGGATATATAACGTTATAGACGCATACAATGTCCCCAACGAGACGTACGGGACGACACGAACTGGATTCTGTAAAACATTACCAGCGAGGGGCTAGATGGGTTAGGTTAGGTTATGTTACGTTGTAGACGTATATAATGTTCCCACCGAGAAATAGGGGCCGACCCGCCTGGAATGTTGTAAAATACTACATTTGAGATGTTAGGTTGCCTTAGGTTAGGATATATAACGTTATAGACGTATATAATGTCCGAACTGTGACGTACGGGGCGACACGAACGGGATTCTGTGAAACATTACCAGCGTGGGTCTAGATGGGTTAGGTTAGGTTATATTACGTTATAGACGTATATAATGTACCCAACGAGAAGTAGTTTCCGCCCCGCCATGAATGTTGTAAAATACTACATCCGAGCTGTTAGGTTGCCTTAGGTTAGGATATATAACGTTATAGACTTATATAATGTCTGCACCGAGACGTACGGACGACACGAACTGGATTCTGTAAAACATTACCAGCGAGGGGCTAAATGGGTTAGGTTAGGTTATATTGCGGTATAGACGTATATAATGTGCCCACCGAGACGTAGGGGCCGACCCGCCTGGAATGTTGTAAAATACTACATTTGAGATGTTAGGTTGCCTTAGGTTAGGATATATAACGTTATAGACGTATATAATGTCCGCACCGTGACGTACGGGGCGACACGAACGGCATTCAGTGAAACATTACCAGCGAGGGACTAGATGGGTTAGATTAGGTTATATTACGATATAGACTTATATAATGTTCCCACCGAGAAGTAGGTTCCGCCCCGCTAGGAATGTTGTAAAATACTACATCCGATACGTTAGGTTGCCTTAGGTTAGGATATATAACGTTATAGACGTATACAATTTCCCCACCGAGACGTACGGGACGACACGCACTGGATTCTGTAAAACATTACCAGCGAGGGGCTAGATGGGTTAGGTTAGGTTATATTACGTAATGGACGTATATAATGTTCCCACCGAGAAGTAGGGGCCGTCCCGCCAGGAATTTTGTAAAATACTACATTTGAGATGTTAGGTTGCCTTAGGTTAGGATATATAACGTTATAGACGTATATAATGTTCGCACCGTGACGTACGGGGCGACACGAACGGCATTCAGTGAAACATTACCAGCGAGGATCTAGATGGGTTAGATTAGGTTATATTACGATATAGACTTATATAATGTTCCTTCCGAGAAGTAGGTTCCGCCCCGCCAGGAATGTTGTAAAATACTACATCCGAGCTGTTAGGTTGCCTTAGGTTAGGATATATAACGTTATAGACGCATACAATGTCCCCAACGAGACATACGGGACGACACGAACTGGATTCTGTAAAACATTACCAGCGAGGGGCTAGATGGGTTAGGTTAGGTTATATTACGTTGTAGACGTATATAATGTTCCCGCCGAGAAGTAGGGGCCGACCCGAGTGGAATGTTGTAAAATACTACATTCGAGATGTAAGGTTGCCTTAGGTTAGGATATATAACGTTATAGACTTATATAATGTCTGCACCGAGACGTACGGACGACACGAACTGGATTCTGTAAAACATTACCAGCGAGGGGCTAAATGGGTTAGGTTAGGTTATATTACGATATAGACGTATATAATGTCCCCACCGAGACGTACGGGACGACACGAACTGGATTCTGTAAAACATTACCAGCGAGGGGCTAGATGGGTTAGGTTAGGTTCTATTACGTTGTAGACGTATATAATGTTCCCACCGAGAAGTAGGTTCCGCCCCGCCAGGAATGTTGTAAAATACTATATCCGAGATGTTAGGTTGCCTTAGGTTAGGATATATAACGTTATAGACGTATATAATGTCCGAACTGTGACGTACGGGGCGACACGAACGGGATTCTGTGAAACATTACCAGCGTGGGGCTAGATGGGTTAGGTTAGGTCATATTACGTTATAGACGTATATAATGTACCCAACGAGAAGTAATTTCCGCCCCGCCATGAATGTTTTAAAATACTACATCCGAGCTGTTAGGTTGCCTTAGGTTAGGATATATAACGTTATAGACGCATACAATGTCCCCAACGAGACGTACGGGACGACACGAACTGGAATCTGTAAAACATTACCAGCGAGGGGCTAGATGGGTTAGGTTAGGTTATATTACGTTATAGACGTATATAATGTACCCAACGAGAAGTAGTTTCCGCCCCGCCATGAATGTTGTAAAATACTACATCCGAGCTGTTAGTTTGCCTTAGGTTAGGATATATAACGTTATAGACTTATATAATGTCTGCACCGAGACGTACGGACGACACGAACTGGATTCTGTAAAACATTACCAGCGAGGGGCTAAATGGGTTAGGTTAGGTTATATTGCGGTATAGACGTATATAATGTGCCCACCGAGACGTTGGGGCCGACCCGCCTGGAATGTTGTAAAATACTACATTTGAGATGTTAGGTTGCCTTAGGTTAGGATATATAACGTTATAGACGTATATAATGTCCGCACCGTGACGTACGGGGCGACACGAACGGCATTCAGTGAAACATTACCAGCGAGGGGCTAGATGGGTTAGATTAGGTTCTATTACGTTGTACACGTATATAATGTTCCCACCGAGAAGTAGGGGCCGACCCGCCAGGAATTTTGTAAAATACTACATTTGAGATATTAGGTTGCCTTAGGTTAGGATATATAACGTTATAGACGTATATAATGTCCGCACCGTGACGTACGGGGCGACACGAACGGCATTCAGTGAAACATTACCAGCGAGGGTCTAGATGGGTTAGATTAGGTTATATTACGATATAGACTTATATAATGTTCCTACCGAGAAGTAGGTTCCGCCCCGCCAGGAATGTTGTAAAATACTACATCCGATATGTTAGGTTGCCTTAGGTTAGGATATATAACGTTATAGACGCATACAATTTCACCACCGAGACGTACGGGACGACACGAACTGGATTCTGTAAAACATTACCAGCGAGGGGCTAGATGGGTTAGGTTGGGTAATATTACGTTGTAGACGTATATAATGTTCCCACCGAGAAGTATGGGCCGACCCGCCAGGAATGTTGTAAAATACTACATCCGAGATGTTAGGTTGCCTTAGGTTAGGATATATAACGTTCTAGACGCATATAATTTCCCCACCGAGAAGTACGGGCCGACACGACCGGGATTCTGTAAAACATTACCAGCGAGGGGCTAGATGGGTTAGGTTAGGTTATATTATGTTATAGACGTATGTAATGTACCCAACGAGAATTAGGGGCCGACCCGAGTGGTATGTTGTGAAATACTACATTCGAGATGTTAGGTTGCCTTAGGTAAGGATATAGAACGTTATAGACTTATATAATGTCCGCACCGAGACGTACGGCACGACACGAACGGGATTCTGTAAAACATTACCAGCGAGGGGCTAGATGGATTAGGTTAGGTAACATTACGTTGTAGACGTATATAATGTTCCCACCGAGAAGTAGGGGCCGACCCGCCAGGTATTTTGGAAAATACTACATCCGAGCTGTTAGGCTGCCTTAGGTTAGGATATATAAGGTTAGAGACTTATATAATGTCCGCACCGAGACGTACGGGACGACACGAACTGGATTCTGTAAAACATTACCAGCGAGGGGCTAAATGGGTTAGGTTAGGTTATATTACGATATAGACGTATATAATGTCCCCACCGAGACGTACGGTACGACACGAACTGGATTCTGTAAAACATTTCCAGCGAGGGGCTAGATGGGTTAGGTTAGGTTATATTACGTTGTAGACGTATATAATGTTCCCACCGAGAAGTAGGGGCCGACCCGCCAGGAATTTTGTAAAATACTACATTTGAGATGTTAGGTTGCCTTAGGTTAGGATATATAACGTTATAGACGTATATAATGTTCGCACCGTGACGTACGGGGCGACACGAACGGCATTCAGTGAAACATTACCAGCGAGGATCTAGATGGGTTAGATTAGGTTATATTACGATATAGACTTATATAATGTGCCCACCGAGAAGTAGGGGCCGACCCGCCTGGAATGTTGTAAAATACTACATTTGAGATGTCAGGTTGCCTTAGGTTAAGATATATAACGTTATAGACGTATATAATGTCCGCACAGTGACGTACGGGTGACACGAACTGCATTTTGTGAAACATTACCAGCGAGGGTCTAGATGGGTTAGGTTAGTTTATATTACGTTATAGACGTGTATAATGTACCCACCGAGAAGTAAGTTCCGCCACGCCAGGAATGTTGTAAAGTACTACATCCGATATGTTAGGTTGCCTTAGGTTAGGATATATAACGTTATAGACGCATACAATTTCCCCACCGAGACGTACGGGACGACACGAACTGGATTCTGTAAAACATTACCACCGAGGGGCTAGATGGGTTAGGTTATGTTATATTACGTTATGGATGTATATAATGTTCCCACCGAGAGATAGGGGCCGACCCGCCTGGAATGTTGTAAAATACTACATTTGAGATGTTAGGTTGCCTTAGGTTAGGATATATAACGTTATAGACGTATATAATGTTCGCACCGTGACGTACGGGGCGACACGAACGGCATTCAGTGAAACATTACCAGCGAGGATCTAGATGGGTTAGATTAGGTTATATTACGATATAGACTTATATAATGTTCCTTCCGAGAAGTAGGTTCCGCCCCGCCAGGAATGTTGTAAAATACTACATCCGAGCTGTTAGGTTGCCTTAGGTTAGGATATATAACGTTATAGACGCATACAATGTCCCCAACGAGACATACGGGACGACACGAACTGGATTCTGTAAAACATTACCAGCGAGGGGCTAGATGGGTTAGGTTAGGTTATATTACGTTGTAGACGTATATAATGTTCCCGCCGAGAAGTAGGGGCCGACCCGAGTGGAATGTTGTAAAATACTACATTCGAGATGTAAGGTTGCCTTAGGTTAGGATATATAACGTTATAGACTTATATAATGTCTGCACCGAGACGTACGGACGACACGAACTGGATTCTGTAAAACATTACCAGCGAGGGGCTAAATGGGTTAGGTTAGGTTATATTACGATATAGACGTATATAATGTCCCCACCGAGACGTACGGGACGACACGAACTGGATTCTGTAAAACATTACCAGCGAGGGGCTAGATGGGTTAGGTTAGGTTCTATTACGTTGTAGACGTATATAATGTTCCCACCGAGAAGTAGGTTCCGCCCCGCCAGGAATGTTGTAAAATACTATATCCGAGATGTTAGGTTGCCTTAGGTTAGGATATATAACGTTATAGACGTATATAATGTCCGAACTGTGACGTACGGGGCGACACGAACGGGATTCTGTGAAACATTACCAGCGTGGGGCTAGATGGGTTAGGTTAGGTCATATTACGTTATAGACGTATATAATGTACCCAACGAGAAGTAATTTCCGCCCCGCCATGAATGTTTTAAAATACTACATCCGAGCTGTTAGGTTGCCTTAGGTTAGGATATATAACGTTATAGACGCATACAATGTCCCCAACGAGACGTACGGGACGACACGAACTGGAATCTGTAAAACATTACCAGCGAGGGGCTAGATGGGTTAGGTTAGGTTATATTACGTTATAGACGTATATAATGTACCCAACGAGAAGTAGTTTCCGCCCCGCCATGAATGTTGTAAAATACTACATCCGAGCTGTTAGTTTGCCTTAGGTTAGGATATATAACGTTATAGACTTATATAATGTCTGCACCGAGACGTACGGACGACACGAACTGGATTCTGTAAAACATTACCAGCGAGGGGCTAAATGGGTTAGGTTAGGTTATATTGCGGTATAGACGTATATAATGTGCCCACCGAGACGTTGGGGCCGACCCGCCTGGAATGTTGTAAAATACTACATTTGAGATGTTAGGTTGCCTTAGGTTAGGATATATAACGTTATAGACGTATATAATGTCCGCACCGTGACGTACGGGGCGACACGAACGGCATTCAGTGAAACATTACCAGCGAGGGGCTAGATGGGTTAGATTAGGTTCTATTACGTTGTACACGTATATAATGTTCCCACCGAGAAGTAGGGGCCGACCCGCCAGGAATTTTGTAAAATACTACATTTGAGATATTAGGTTGCCTTAGGTTAGGATATATAACGTTATAGACGTATATAATGTCCGCACCGTGACGTACGGGGCGACACGAACGGCATTCAGTGAAACATTACCAGCGAGGGTCTAGATGGGTTAGATTAGGTTATATTACGATATAGACTTATATAATGTTCCTACCGAGAAGTAGGTTCCGCCCCGCCAGGAATGTTGTAAAATACTACATCCGATATGTTAGGTTGCCTTAGGTTAGGATATATAACGTTATAGACGCATACAATTTCACCACCGAGACGTACGGGACGACACGAACTGGATTCTGTAAAACATTACCAGCGAGGGGCTAGATGGGTTAGGTTGGGTAATATTACGTTGTAGACGTATATAATGTTCCCACCGAGAAGTATGGGCCGACCCGCCAGGAATGTTGTAAAATACTACATCCGAGATGTTAGGTTGCCTTAGGTTAGGATATATAACGTTCTAGACGCATATAATTTCCCCACCGAGAAGTACGGGCCGACACGACCGGGATTCTGTAAAACATTACCAGCGAGGGGCTAGATGGGTTAGGTTAGGTTATATTATGTTATAGACGTATGTAATGTACCCAACGAGAATTAGGGGCCGACCCGAGTGGTATGTTGTGAAATACTACATTCGAGATGTTAGGTTGCCTTAGGTAAGGATATAGAACGTTATAGACTTATATAATGTCCGCACCGAGACGTACGGCACGACACGAACGGGATTCTGTAAAACATTACCAGCGAGGGGCTAGATGGATTAGGTTAGGTAACATTACGTTGTAGACGTATATAATGTTCCCACCGAGAAGTAGGGGCCGACCCGCCAGGTATTTTGGAAAATACTACATCCGAGCTGTTAGGCTGCCTTAGGTTAGGATATATAAGGTTAGAGACTTATATAATGTCCGCACCGAGACGTACGGGACGACACGAACTGGATTCTGTAAAACATTACCAGCGAGGGGCTAAATGGGTTAGGTTAGGTTATATTACGATATAGACGTATATAATGTCCCCACCGAGACGTACGGTACGACACGAACTGGATTCTGTAAAACATTTCCAGCGAGGGGCTAGATGGGTTAGGTTAGGTTATATTACGTTGTAGACGTATATAATGTTCCCACCGAGAAGTAGGGGCCGACCCGCCAGGAATTTTGTAAAATACTACATTTGAGATGTTAGGTTGCCTTAGGTTAGGATATATAACGTTATAGACGTATATAATGTTCGCACCGTGACGTACGGGGCGACACGAACGGCATTCAGTGAAACATTACCAGCGAGGATCTAGATGGGTTAGATTAGGTTATATTACGATATAGACTTATATAATGTGCCCACCGAGAAGTAGGGGCCGACCCGCCTGGAATGTTGTAAAATACTACATTTGAGATGTCAGGTTGCCTTAGGTTAAGATATATAACGTTATAGACGTATATAATGTCCGCACAGTGACGTACGGGTGACACGAACTGCATTTTGTGAAACATTACCAGCGAGGGTCTGGATGGGTTAGGTTAGTTTATATTACGTTATAGACGTGTATAATGTACCCAACAAGAAGTAGTTTCCGCCCCGCCATTAATGTTGTAAAATACTACATCCGAGCTGTTAGGTTGCCTTAGGTTAGGATATATAACGTTATAGACGCATACAATGTCCCCAACGAGACGTACGGGACGACACGAACTGGATTCTGTAAAACATTACCAGCGAGGGGCTAGATGGGTTAGGTTAGGTTATGTTACGTTGTAGACGTATATAATGTTCCCGCCGAGAAGTAGGGGTCGACCAGCCAGGAATGTTGTAAAATACTACATTTGAGATGTTAGGTTGCCTCAGGTTAGGATATATAACGTTATAGACGTATATAATGTCCGCACCGTGCCGTACGGGGCGACACGAACGGGATTCAGTGAAACATTACCAGCGAGGGTCTAGATGGATTAGATTAGGTTATATTACGATATAGACTTATATAATGTTCCCACCGAGAAGTAAGTTCCGCCACGCCAGGAATGTTGTAAAGTACTACATCCGATATGTTAGGTTGCCTTAGGTTAGGATATATAACGTTATAGACGCATACAATTTCCCCACCGAGACGTACGGGACGACACGAACTGGATTCTGTAAAACATTACCACCGAGGGGCTAGATGGGTTAGGTTATGTTATATTACGTTATGGATGTATATAATGTTCCCACCGAGAGATAGGGGCCGACCCGCCTGGAATGTTGTAAAATACTACATTTGAGATGTTAGGTTGCCTTAGGTTAGGATATATAACGTTATAGACGTATATAATGTCCGAACTGTGACGTACGGGGCGACACGAACGGGATTCTGTGAAACATTACCAGCGTGGGTCTAGATGGGTTAGGTTAGGTTATATTACGTTATAGACGTATATAATGTACCCAACGAGAAGTAGTTTCCGCCCCGCCATGAATGTTGTAAAATACTACATCCGAGCTGTTAGGTTGCCTTAGGTTAGGATATATAACGTTATAGACGTATATAATGTCCGCACCGTGACGTACGGGGCGACACGAACGGCATTCAGTGAAACATTACCAGCGAGGGACTAGATGGGTTAGATTAGGTTATATTACGATATAGACTTATATAATGTTCCCACCGAGAAGTAGGTTCCGCCCCGCTAGGAATGTTGTAAAATACTACATCCGATACGTTAGGTTGCCTTAGGTTAGGATATATAACGTTATAGACGTATACAATTTCCCCACCGAGACGTACGGGACGACACGCACTGGATTCTGTAAAACATTACCAGCGAGGGGCTAGATGGGTTAGGTTAGGTTATATTACGTAATGGACGTATATAATGTTCCCACCGAGAAGTAGGGGCCGTCCCGCCAGGAATTTTGTAAAATACTACATTTGAGATGTTAGGTTGCCTTAGGTTAGGATATATAACGTTATAGACGTATATAATGTTCGCACCGTGACGTACGGGGCGACACGAACGGCATTCAGTGAAACATTACCAGCGAGGATCTAGATGGGTTAGATTAGGTTATATTACGATATAGACTTATATAATGTTCCTTCCGAGAAGTAGGTTCCGCCCCGCCAGGAATGTTGTAAAATACTACATCCGAGCTGTTAGGTTGCCTTAGGTTAGGATATATAACGTTATAGACGCATACAATGTCCCCAACGAGACATACGGGACGACACGAACTGGATTCTGTAAAACATTACCAGCGAGGGGCTAGATGGGTTAGGTTAGGTTATATTACGTTGTAGACGTATATAGTGTTCCCGCCGAGAAGTAGGGGCCGACCCGAGTGGAATGTTGTAAAATACTACATTCGAGATGTAAGGTTGCCTTAGGTTAGGATATATAACGTTATAGACTTATATAATGTCTGCACCGAGACGTACGGACGACACGAACTGGATTCTGTAAAACATTACCAGCGAGGGGCTAAATGGGTTAGGTTAGGTTATATTACGATATAGACGTATATAATGTCCCCACCGAGACGTACGGGACGACACGAACTGGATTCTGTAAAACATTACCAGCGAGGGGCTAGATGGGTTAGGTTAGGTTCTATTACGTTGTAGACGTATATAATGTTCCCACCGAGAAGTAGGTTCCGCCCCGCCAGGAATGTTGTAAAATACTATATCCGAGATGTTAGGTTGCCTTAGGTTAGGATATATAACGTTATAGACGTATATAATGTCCGAACTGTGACGTACGGGGCGACACGAACGGGATTCTGTGAAACATTACCAGCGTGGGGCTAGATGGGTTAGGTTAGGTCATATTACGTTATAGACGTATATAATGTACCCAACGAGAAGTAATTTCCGCCCCGCCATGAATGTTTTAAAATACTACATCCGAGCTGTTAGGTTGCCTTAGGTTAGGATATATAACGTTATAGACGCATACAATGTCCCCAACGAGACGTACGGGACGACACGAACTGGAATCTGTAAAACATTACCAGCGAGGGGCTAGATGGGTTAGGTTAGGTTATATTACGTTATAGACGTATATAATGTACCCAACGAGAAGTAGTTTCCGCCCCGCCATGAATGTTGTAAAATACTACATCCGAGCTGTTAGTTTGCCTTAGGTTAGGATATATAACGTTATAGACTTATATAATGTCTGCACCGAGACGTACGGACGACACGAACTGGATTCTGTAAAACATTACCAGCGAGGGGCTAAATGGGTTAGGTTAGGTTATATTGCGGTATAGACGTATATAATGTGCCCACCGAGACGTTGGGGCCGACCCGCCTGGAATGTTGTAAAATACTACATTTGAGATGTTAGGTTGCCTTAGGTTAGGATATATAACGTTATAGACGTATATAATGTCCGCACCGTGACGTACGGGGCGACACGAACGGCATTCAGTGAAACATTACCAGCGAGGGGCTAGATGGGTTAGGTTAGGTTCTATTACGTTGTACACGTATATAATGTTCCCACCGAGAAGTAGGGGCCGACCCGCCAGGAATTTTGTAAAATACTACATTTGAGATATTAGGTTGCCTTAGGTTAGGATATATAACGTTATAGACGTATATAATGTCCGCACCGTGACGTACGGGGCGACACGAACGGCATTCAGTGAAACATTACCAGCGAGGGTCTAGATGGGTTAGATTAGGTTATATTACGATATAGACTTATATAATGTTCCTACCGAGAAGTAGGTTCCGCCCCGCCAGGAATGTTGTAAAATACTACATCCGATATGTTAGGTTGCCTTAGGTTAGGATATATAACGTTATAGACGCATACAATTTCACCACCGAGACGTACGGGACGACACGAACTGGATTCTGTAAAACATTACCAGCGAGGGGCTAGATGGGTTAGGTTGGGTAATATTACGTTGTAGACGTATATAATGTTCCCACCGAGAAGTATGGGCCGACCCGCCAGGAATGTTGTAAAATACTACATCCGAGATGTTAGGTTGCCTTAGGTTAGGATATATAACGTTCTAGACGCATATAATTTCCCCACCGAGAAGTACGGGCCGACACGACCGGGATTCTGTAAAACATTACCAGCGAGGGGCTAGATGGGTTAGGTTAGGTTATATTACGTAATGGACGTATATAATGTTCCCACCGAGAAGTAGGGGCCGTCCCGCCAGGAATTTTGTAAAATACTACATTTGAGATGTTAGGTTGCCTTAGGTTAGGATATATAACGTTATAGACGTATATAATGTTCGCACCGTGACGTACGGGGCGACACGAACGGCATTCAGTGAAACATTACCAGCGAGGATCTAGATGGGTTAGATTAGGTTATATTACGATATAGACTTATATAATGTTCCTTCCGAGAAGTAGGTTCCGCCCCGCCAGGAATGTTGTAAAATACTACATCCGAGCTGTTAGGTTGCCTTAGGTTAGGATATATAACGTTATAGACGCATACAATGTCCCCAACGAGACATACGGGACGACACGAACTGGATTCTGTAAAACATTACCAGCGAGGGGCTAGATGGGTTAGGTTAGGTTATATTACGTTGTAGACGTATATAATGTTCCCGCCGAGAAGTAGGGGCCGACCCGAGTGGAATGTTGTAAAATACTACATTCGAGATGTAAGGTTGCCTTAGGTTGGGATATATAACGTTATAGACTTATATAATGTCTGCACCGAGACGTACGGACGACACGAACTGGATTCTGTAAAACATTACCAGCGAGGGGCTAAATGGGTTAGGTTAGGTTATATTACGATATAGACGTATATAATGTCCCCACCGAGACGTACGGGACGACACGAACTGGATTCTGTAAAACATTACCAGCGAGGGGCTAGATGGGTTAGGTTAGGTTCTATTACGTTGTAGACGTATATAATGTTCCCACCGAGAAGTAGGTTCCGCCCCGCCAGGAATGTTGTAAAATACTATATCCGAGATGTTAGGTTGCCTTAGGTTAGGATATATAACGTTATAGACGTATATAATGTCCGAACTGTGACGTACGGGGCGACACGAACGGGATTCTGTGAAACATTACCAGCGTGGGGCTAGATGGGTTAGGTTAGGTCATATTACGTTATAGACGTATATAATGTACCCAACGAGAAGTAATTTCCGCCCCGCCATGAATGTTTTAAAATACTACATCCGAGCTGTTAGGTTGCCTTAGGTTAGGATATATAACGTTATAGACGCATACAATGTCCCCAACGAGACGTACGGGACGACACGAACTGGAATCTGTAAAACATTACCAGCGAGGGGCTAGATGGGTTAGGTTAGGTTATATTACGTTATAGACGTATATAATGTACCCAACGAGAAGTAGTTTCCGCCCCGCCATGAATGTTGTAAAATACTACATCCGAGCTGTTAGTTTGCCTTAGGTTAGGATATATAACGTTATAGACTTATATAATGTCTGCACCGAGACGTACGGACGACACGAACTGGATTCTGTAAAACATTACCAGCGAGGGGCTAAATGGGTTAGGTTAGGTTATATTGCGGTATAGACGTATATAATGTGCCCACCGAGACGTTGGGGCCGACCCGCCTGGAATGTTGTAAAATACTACATTTGAGATGTTAGGTTGCCTTAGGTTAGGATATATAACGTTATAGACGTATATAATGTCCGCACCGTGACGTACGGGGCGACACGAACGGCATTCAGTGAAACATTACCAGCGAGGGGCTAGATGGGTTAGGTTAGGTTCTATTACGTTGTACACGTATATAATGTTCCCACCGAGAAGTAGGGGCCGACCCGCCAGGAATTTTGTAAAATACTACATTTGAGATATTAGGTTGCCTTAGGTTAGGATATATAACGTTATAGACGTATATAATGTCCGCACCGTGACGTACGGGGCGACACGAACGGCATTCAGTGAAACATTACCAGCGAGGGTCTAGATGGGTTAGATTAGGTTATATTACGATATAGACTTATATAATGTTCCTACCGAGAAGTAGGTTCCGCCCCGCCAGGAATGTTGTAAAATACTACATCCGATATGTTAGGTTGCCTTAGGTTAGGATATATAACGTTATAGACGCATACAATTTCACCACCGAGACGTACGGGACGACACGAACTGGATTCTGTAAAACATTACCAGCGAGGGGCTAGATGGGTTAGGTTGGGTAATATTACGTTGTAGACGTATATAATGTTCCCACCGAGAAGTATGGGCCGACCCGCCAGGAATGTTGTAAAATACTACATCCGAGATGTTAGGTTGCCTTAGGTTAGGATATATAACGTTCTAGACGCATATAATTTCCCCACCGAGAAGTACGGGCCGACACGACCGGGATTCTGTAAAACATTACCAGCGAGGGGCTAGATGGGTTAGGTTAGGTTATATTATGTTATAGACGTATGTAATGTACCCAACGAGAATTAGGGGCCGACCCGAGTGGTATGTTGTGAAATACTACATTCGAGATGTTAGGTTGCCTTAGGTAAGGATATAGAACGTTATAGACTTATATAATGTCTGCACCGAGACGTACGGACGACACGAACTGGATTCTGTAAAACATTACCAGCGAGGGGCTAAATGGGTTAGGTTAGGTTATATTGCGGTATAGACGTATATAATGTGCCCACCGAGACGTTGGGGCCGACCCGCCTGGAATGTTGTAAAATACTACATTTGAGATGTTAGGTTGCCTTAGGTTAGGATATATAACGTTATAGACGTATATAATGTCCGCACCGTGACGTACGGGGCGACACGAACGGCATTCAGTGAAACATTACCAGCGAGGGGCTAGATGGGTTAGATTAGGTTCTATTACGTTGTACACGTATATAATGTTCCCACCGAGAAGTAGGGGCCGACCCGCCAGGAATTTTGTAAAATACTACATTTGAGATATTAGGTTGCCTTAGGTTAGGATATATAACGTTATAGACGTATATAATGTCCGCACCGTGACGTACGGGGCGACACGAACGGCATTCAGTGAAACATTACCAGCGAGGGTCTAGATGGGTTAGATTAGGTTATATTACGATATAGACTTATATAATGTTCCTACCGAGAAGTAGGTTCCGCCCCGCCAGGAATGTTGTAAAATACTACATCCGATATGTTAGGTTGCCTTAGGTTAGGATATATAACGTTATAGACGCATACAATTTCACCACCGAGACGTACGGGACGACACGAACTGGATTCTGTAAAACATTACCAGCGAGGGGCTAGATGGGTTAGGTTGGGTAATATTACGTTGTAGACGTATATAATGTTCCCACCGAGAAGTATGGGCCGACCCGCCAGGAATTTTGTAAAATACTACATCCGAGATGTTAGGTTGCCTTAGGTTAGGATATATAACGTTCTAGACGCATATAATTTCCCCACCGAGAAGTACGGGCCGACACGACCGGGATTCTGTAAAACATTACCAGCGAGGGGCTAGATGGGTTAGGTTAGGTTATATTATGTTATAGACGTATGTAATGTACCCAACGAGAATTAGGGGCCGACCCGAGTGGTATGTTGTGAAATACTACATTCGAGATGTTAGGTTGCCTTAGGTAAGGATATAGAACGTTATAGACTTATATAATGTCCGCACCGAGACGTACGGCACGACACGAACGGGATTCTGTAAAACATTACCAGCGAGGGGCTAGATGGATTAGGTTAGGTAACATTACGTTGTAGACGTATATAATGTTCCCACCGAGAAGTAGGGGCCGACCCGCCAGGTATTTTGGAAAATACTACATCCGAGCTGTTAGGCTGCCTTAGGTTAGGATATATAAGGTTAGAGACTTATATAATGTCCGCACCGAGACGTACGGGACGACACGAACTGGATTCTGTAAAACATTACCAGCGAGGGGCTAAATGGGTTAGGTTAGGTTATATTACGATATAGACGTATATAATGTCCCCACCGAGACGTACGGTACGACACGAACTGGATTCTGTAAAACATTTCCAGCGAGGGGCTAGATGGGTTAGGTTAGGTTATATTACGTTGTAGACGTATATAATGTTCCCACCGAGAAGTAGGGGCCGACCCGCCAGGAATTTTGTAAAATACTACATTTGAGATGTTAGGTTGCCTTAGGTTAGGATATATAACGTTATAGACGTATATAATGTTCGCACCGTGACGTACGGGGCGACACGAACGGCATTCAGTGAAACATTACCAGCGAGGATCTAGATGGGTTAGATTAGGTTATATTACGATATAGACTTATATAATGTGCCCACCGAGAAGTAGGGGCCGACCCGCCTGGAATGTTGTAAAATACTACATTTGAGATGTCAGGTTGCCTTAGGTTAAGATATATAACGTTATAGACGTATATAATGTCCGCACAGTGACGTACGGGTGACACGAACTGCATTTTGTGAAACATTACCAGCGAGGGTCTAGATGGGTTAGGTTAGTTTATATTACGTTATAGACGTGTATAATGTACCCAACAAGAAGTAGTTTCCGCCCCGCCATTAATGTTGTAAAATACTACATCCGAGCTGTTAGGTTGCCTTAGGTTAGGATATATAACGTTATAGACGCATACAATGTCCCCAACGAGACGTACGGGACGACACGAACTGGATTCTGTAAAACATTACCAGCGAGGGGCTAGATGGGTTAGGTTAGGTTATGTTACGTTGTAGACGTATATAATGTTCCCGCCGAGAAGTAGGGGTCGACCAGCCAGGAATGTTGTAAAATACTACATTTGAGATGTTAGGTTGCCTCAGGTTAGGAT
The DNA here is from genome assembly GCA_963969225.1 of Xylocopa violacea. NCBI lineage: Eukaryota > Metazoa > Arthropoda > Insecta > Hymenoptera > Apidae > Xylocopa > Xylocopa violacea. Next base: position 21,939,270 of record CAXAJV010000001.1, on the reverse strand, counting down.
ATATAACGTTATAGACGTATATAATGTCCGCACCGTGCCGTACGGGGCGACACGAACGGGATTCAGTGAAACATTACCAGCGAGGGTCTAGATGGATTAGATTAGGTTATATTACGATATAGACTTATATAATGTTCCCACCGAGAAGTAGGTTCCGCCACGCCAGGAATGTTGTAAAGTACTACATCCGATATGTTAGGTTGCCTTAGGTTAGGATATATAACGTTATAGACGCATACAATTTCCCCACCGAGACGTACGGGACGACACGAACTGGATTCTGTAAAACATTACCACCGAGGGGCTAGATGGGTTAGGTTATGTTATATTACGTTATGGATGTATATAATGTTCCCACCGAGAGATAGGGGCCGACCCGCCTGGAATGTTGTAAAATACTACATTTGAGATGTTAGGTTGCCTTAGGTTAGGATATATAACGTTATAGACGTATATAATGTCCGAACTGTGACGTACGGGGCGACACGAACGGGATTCTGTGAAACATTACCAGCGTGGGTCTAGATGGGTTAGGTTAGGTTATATTACGTTATAGACGTATATAATGTACCCAACGAGAAGTAGTTTCCGCCCCGCCAGGAATGTTGTAAAATACTACATCCGAGCTGTTAGGTTGCCTTAGGTTAGGATATATAACGTTATAGACGCATACAATGTCCCCAACGAGACATACGGGACGACACGAACTGGATTCTGTAAAACATTACCAGCGAGGGGCTAGATGGGTTAGGTTAGGTTATATTACGTTGTAGACGTATATAATGTTCCCGCCGAGAAGTAGGGGCCGACCCGAGTGGAATGTTGTAAAATACTACATTCGAGATGTAAGGTTGCCTTAGGTTAGGATATATAACGTTATAGACTTATATAATGTCTGCACCGAGACGTACGGACGACACGAACTGGATTCTGTAAAACATTACCAGCGAGGGGCTAAATGGGTTAGGTTAGGTTATATTACGATATAGACGTATATAATGTCCCCACCGAGACGTACGGGACGACACGAACTGGATTCTGTAAAACATTACCAGCGAGGGGCTAGATGGGTTAGGTTAGGTTCTATTACGTTGTAGACGTATATAATGTTCCCACCGAGAAGTAGGTTCCGCCCCGCCAGGAATGTTGTAAAATACTATATCCGAGATGTTAGGTTGCCTTAGGTTAGGATATATAACGTTATAGACGTATATAATGTCCGAACTGTGACGTACGGGGCGACACGAACGGGATTCTGTGAAACATTACCAGCGTGGGGCTAGATGGGTTAGGTTAGGTCATATTACGTTATAGACGTATATAATGTACCCAACGAGAAGTAATTTCCGCCCCGCCATGAATGTTTTAAAATACTACATCCGAGCTGTTAGGTTGCCTTAGGTTAGGATATATAACGTTATAGACGCATACAATGTCCCCAACGAGACGTACGGGACGACACGAACTGGAATCTGTAAAACATTACCAGCGAGGGGCTAGATGGGTTAGGTTAGGTTATATTACGTTATAGACGTATATAATGTACCCAACGAGAAGTAGTTTCCGCCCCGCCATGAATGTTGTAAAATACTACATCCGAGCTGTTAGTTTGCCTTAGGTTAGGATATATAACGTTATAGACTTATATAATGTCTGCACCGAGACGTACGGACGACACGAACTGGATTCTGTAAAACATTACCAGCGAGGGGCTAAATGGGTTAGGTTAGGTTATATTGCGGTATAGACGTATATAATGTGCCCACCGAGACGTTGGGGCCGACCCGCCTGGAATGTTGTAAAATACTACATTTGAGATGTTAGGTTGCCTTAGGTTAGGATATATAACGTTATAGACGTATATAATGTCCGCACCGTGACGTACGGGGCGACACGAACGGCATTCAGTGAAACATTACCAGCGAGGGGCTAGATGGGTTAGGTTAGGTTCTATTACGTTGTACACGTATATAATGTTCCCACCGAGAAGTAGGGGCCGACCCGCCAGGAATTTTGTAAAATACTACATTTGAGATATTAGGTTGCCTTAGGTTAGGATATATAACGTTATAGACGTATATAATGTCCGCACCGTGACGTACGGGGCGACACGAACGGCATTCAGTGAAACATTACCAGCGAGGGTCTAGATGGGTTAGATTAGGTTATATTACGATATAGACTTATATAATGTTCCTACCGAGAAGTAGGTTCCGCCCCGCCAGGAATGTTGTAAAATACTACATCCGATATGTTAGGTTGCCTTAGGTTAGGATATATAACGTTATAGACGCATACAATTTCACCACCGAGACGTACGGGACGACACGAACTGGATTCTGTAAAACATTACCAGCGAGGGGCTAGATGGGTTAGGTTGGGTAATATTACGTTGTAGACGTATATAATGTTCCCACCGAGAAGTATGGGCCGACCCGCCAGGAATGTTGTAAAATACTACATCCGAGATGTTAGGTTGCCTTAGGTTAGGATATATAACGTTCTAGACGCATATAATTTCCCCACCGAGAAGTACGGGCCGACACGACCGGGATTCTGTAAAACATTACCAGCGAGGGGCTAGATGGGTTAGGTTAGGTTATATTATGTTATAGACGTATGTAATGTACCCAACGAGAATTAGGGGCCGACCCGAGTGGTATGTTGTGAAATACTACATTCGAGATGTTAGGTTGCCTTAGGTAAGGATATAGAACGTTATAGACTTATATAATGTCCGCACCGAGACGTACGGCACGACACGAACGGGATTCTGTAAAACATTACCAGCGAGGGGCTAGATGGATTAGGTTAGGTAACATTACGTTGTAGACGTATATAATGTTCCCACCGAGAAGTAGGGGCCGACCCGCCAGGTATTTTGGAAAATACTACATCCGAGCTGTTAGGCTGCCTTAGGTTAGGATATATAAGGTTAGAGACTTATATAATGTCCGCACCGAGACGTACGGGACGACATGAACTGGATTCTGTAAAACATTACCAGCGAGGGGCTAAATGGGTTAGGTTAGGTTATATTACGATATAGACGTATATAATGTCCCCACCGAGACGTACGGGACGACACGAACTGGATTCTGTAAAACATTTCCAGCGAGGGGCTAGATGGGTTAGGTTAGGTTATATTACGTTGTAGACGTATATAATGTTCCCACCGAGAAGTAGGGGCCGACCCGCCAGGAATTTTGTAAAATACTACATTTGAGATGTTAGGTTGCCTTAGGTTAGGATATATAACGTTATAGACGTATATAATGTTCGCACCGTGACGTACGGGGCGACACGAACGGCATTCAGTGAAACATTACCAGCGAGGATCTAGATGGGTTAGATTAGGTTATATTACGATATAGACTTATATAATGTGCCCACCGAGAAGTAGGGGCCGACCCGCCTGGAATGTTGTAAAATACTACATTTGAGATGTCAGGTTGCCTTAGGTTAAGATATATAACGTTATAGACGTATATAATGTCCGCACAGTGACGTACGGGTGACACGAACGGCATTTTGTGAAACATTACCAGCGAGGGTCTAGATGGGTTAGGTTAGTTTATATTACGTTATAGACGTGTATAATGTACCCAACAAGAAGTAGTTTCCGCCCCGCCATTAATGTTGTAAAATACTACATCCGAGCTGTTAGGTTGCCTTAGGTTAGGATATATAACGTTATAGACGCATACAATGTCCCCAACGAGACGTACGGGACGACACGAACTGGATTCTGTAAAACATTACCAGCGAGGGGATAGATGGGTTAGGTTAGGTTATGTTACGTTGTAGACGTATATAATGTTCCCGCCGAGAAGTAGCGGTCGACCAGCCAGGAATGTTGTAAAATACTACATTTGAGATGTTAGGTTGCCTCAGGTTAGGATATATAACGTTATAGACGTATATAATGTCCGCACCGTGCCGTACGGGGCGACACGAACGGGATTCAGTGAAACATTACCAGCGAGGGTCTAGATGGATTAGATTAGGTTATATTACCATATAGACTTATATAATGTTCCCACCGAGAAGTAGGTTCCGCCACGCCAGGAATGTTGTAAAGTACTACATCCGATATGTTAGGTTGCCTTAGGTTAGGATATATAACGTTATAGACGCATACAATTTCCCCACCGAGACGTACGGGACGACACGAACTGGATTCTGTAAAACATTACCAGCGAGGGGCTAGATGGGTTAGGTTGGGTAATATTACGTTGTAGACGTATATAATGTTCCCACCGAGAAGTATGGGCCGACCCGCCAGGAATGTTGTAAAATACTACATCCGAGATGTTAGGTTGCCTTAGGTTAGGATATATAACGTTGTAGACGCATATAATTTCCCCACCGAGAAGTACGGGCCGACACGACCGGGATTCTGTAAAACATTACCAGCGAGGGGCTAGATGGGTTAGGTTAGGTTATATTATGTTATAGACGTATGTAATGTACCCAACGAGAATTAGGGGCCGACCAGAGTGGTATGTTGTGAAATACTACATTCGAGATGTTAGGTTGCCTTAGGTAAGGATATAGAACGTTATAGACTTATATAATGTCCGCACCGAGACGTACGGCACGACACGAACGGGATTCTGTAAAACATTACCAGCGAGGGTCTAGATGGATTAGGTTAGGTAACATTACGTTGTAGACGTATATAATGTTCCCACCGAGAAGTAGGGGCCGACCCGCCAGGTATTTTGGAAAATACTACATCCGAGCTGTTAGGCTGCCTTAGGTTAGGATATATAAGGTTAGAGTCTTATATAATGTCCGCACCGAGACGTACGGGACGACACGAACTGGATTCTGTAAAACATTACCAGCGAGGGGCTAAATGGGTTAGGTTAGGTTATATTACGATATAGACGTATATAATGTCCCCACCGAGACGTACGGGACGACACGAACTGGATTCTGTAAAACATTCCCAGCGAGGGGCTAGATGGGTTAGGTTAGGTTATATTACGTTGTAGACGTATATAATGTTCCCACCGAGAAGTAGGGGCCGTCCCGCCAGGAATTTTGTAAAATACTACATTTGAGATGTTAGGTTGCCTTAGGTTAGGATATATAACGTTATAGACGTATATAATGTTCGCACCGTGACGTACGGGGCGACACGAACGGCATTCAGTGAAACATTACCAGCGAGGATCTAGATGGGTTAGATTAGGTTATATTACGATATAGACTTATATAATGTGCCCACCGAGAAGTAGGGGCCGACCCGCCTGGAATGTTGTAAAATACTACATTTGAGATGTTAGGTTGCCTTAGGTTAGGATATATAACGTTATAGACGTATATAATGTCCGCACAGTGACGTACGGGTGACACGAACGGGATTCAGTGAAACATTACCAGCGAGGGTCTAGATGGATTAGATTAGGTTATATTACGATATAGACTTATATAATGTTCCCACCGAGAAGTAGGTTCCGCCACGCCAGGAATGTTGTAAAGTACTACATCCGATATGTTAGGTTGCCTTAGGTTAGGATATATTACGTTATAGACGCATACAATTTCCCCACCGAGACGTACGGGACGACACGAACTGGATTCTGTAAAACATTACCAGCGAGGGGCTAGATGGGTTAGGTTGGGTAATATTACGTTGTAGACGTATATAATGTTCCCACCGAGAAGTATGAGCCGACCTGCCAGGAATGTTGTAAAATACTACATCCGAGATGTTAGGTTGCCTTAGGTTAGGATATATAACGTTCTAGACGCATATAATTTCCCCACCGAGAAGTACGGGCCGACACGTCCGGGATTCTGTAAAACATTACCAGCGAGGGGCTAGATGGGTTAGGTTAGGTTATATTATGTTATAGACGTATGTAATGTACCCAACGAGAATTAGGGGCCGACCCGAGTGGTATGTTGTGAAATACTACATTCGAGATGTTAGGTTGCCTTAGATAAGGATATAGAACGTTATAGACTTAAATAATGTCCGCACCGAGACGTACGGCACGACACGAACGGGATTCTGTAAAACATTACCAGCGAGGGGCTAGATGGATTAGGTTAGGTAACATTACGTTGTAGACGTATATAATGTTCCCACCGAGAAGTAGGGGCCGACCCGCCAGGTATTTTGGAAAATACTACATCCGAGCTGTTAGGCTGCCTTAGGTTAGGATATATAAGGTTAGAGACTTATATAATGTCCGCACCGAGACGTACGGGACGACACGAACTGGATTCTGTAAAACATTACCAGCGAGGGGCTAGATGGGTTAGGTTAGGTTCTATTACGTTGTAGACGTATATAATGTTCCCACCGAGAAGTAGGTTCCGCCCCGCCAGGAATGTTGTAAAATACTATATCCGAGATGTTAGGTTGCCTTAGGTTAGGATATATAACGTTATAGACGTATATAATGTCCGAACTGTGACGTACGGGGCGACACGAACGGGATTCTGTGAAACATTACCAGCGTGGGGCTAGATGGGTTAGGTTAGGTCATATTACGTTATAGACGTATATAATGTACCCAACGAGAAGTAATTTCCGCCCCGCCATGAATGTTTTAAAATACTACATCCGAGCTGTTAGGTTGCCTTAGGTTAGGATATATAACGTTATAGACGCATACAATGTCCCCAACGAGACGTACGGGACGACACGAACTGGAATCTGTAAAACATTACCAGCGAGGGGCTAGATGGGTTAGGTTAGGTTATATTACGTTATAGACGTATATAATGTACCCAACGAGAAGTAGTTTCCGCCCCGCCATGAATGTTGTAAAATACTACATCCGAGCTGTTAGTTTGCCTTAGGTTAGGATATATAACGTTATAGACTTATATAATGTCTGCACCGAGACGTACGGACGACACGAACTGGATTCTGTAAAACATTACCAGCGAGGGGCTAAATGGGTTAGGTTAGGTTATATTGCGGTATAGACGTATATAATGTGCCCACCGAGACGTTGGGGCCGACCCGCCTGGAATGTTGTAAAATACTACATTTGAGATGTTAGGTTGCCTTAGGTTAGGATATATAACGTTATAGACGTATATAATGTCCGCACCGTGACGTACGGGGCGACACGAACGGCATTCAGTGAAACATTACCAGCGAGGGGCTAGATGGGTTAGGTTAGGTTCTATTACGTTGTACACGTATATAATGTTCCCACCGAGAAGTAGGGGCCGACCCGCCAGGAATTTTGTAAAATACTACATTTGAGATATTAGGTTGCCTTAGGTTAGGATATATAACGTTATAGACGTATATAATGTCCGCACCGTGACGTACGGGGCGACACGAACGGCATTCAGTGAAACATTACCAGCGAGGGTCTAGATGGGTTAGATTAGGTTATATTACGATATAGACTTATATAATGTTCCTACCGAGAAGTAGGTTCCGCCCCGCCAGGAATGTTGTAAAATACTACATCCGATATGTTAGGTTGCCTTAGGTTAGGATATATAACGTTATAGACGCATACAATTTCACCACCGAGACGTACGGGACGACACGAACTGGATTCTGTAAAACATTACCAGCGAGGGGCTAGATGGGTTAGGTTGGGTAATATTACGTTGTAGACGTATATAATGTTCCCACCGAGAAGTATGGGCCGACCCGCCAGGAATGTTGTAAAATACTACATCCGAGATGTTAGGTTGCCTTAGGTTAGGATATATAACGTTCTAGACGCATATAATTTCCCCACCGAGAAGTACGGGCCGACACGACCGGGATTCTGTAAAACATTACCAGCGAGGGGCTAGATGGGTTAGGTTAGGTTATATTATGTTATAGACGTATGTAATGTACCCAACGAGAATTAGGGGCCGACCCGAGTGGTATGTTGTGAAATACTACATTCGAGATGTTAGGTTGCCTTAGGTAAGGATATAGAACGTTATAGACTTATATAATGTCTGCACCGAGACGTACGGACGACACGAACTGGATTCTGTAAAACATTACCAGCGAGGGGCTAAATGGGTTAGGTTAGGTTATATTGCGGTATAGACGTATATAATGTGCCCACCGAGACGTTGGGGCCGACCCGCCTGGAATGTTGTAAAATACTACATTTGAGATGTTAGGTTGCCTTAGGTTAGGATATATAACGTTATAGACGTATATAATGTCCGCACCGTGACGTACGGGGCGACACGAACGGCATTCAGTGAAACATTACCAGCGAGGGGCTAGATGGGTTAGATTAGGTTCTATTACGTTGTACACGTATATAATGTTCCCACCGAGAAGTAGGGGCCGACCCGCCAGGAATTTTGTAAAATACTACATTTGAGATATTAGGTTGCCTTAGGTTAGGATATATAACGTTATAGACGTATATAATGTCCGCACCGTGACGTACGGGGCGACACGAACGGCATTCAGTGAAACATTACCAGCGAGGGTCTAGATGGGTTAGATTAGGTTATATTACGATATAGACTTATATAATGTTCCTACCGAGAAGTAGGTTCCGCCCCGCCAGGAATGTTGTAAAATACTACATCCGATATGTTAGGTTGCCTTAGGTTAGGATATATAACGTTATAGACGCATACAATTTCACCACCGAGACGTACGGGACGACACGAACTGGATTCTGTAAAACATTACCAGCGAGGGGCTAGATGGGTTAGGTTGGGTAATATTACGTTGTAGACGTATATAATGTTCCCACCGAGAAGTATGGGCCGACCCGCCAGGAATTTTGTAAAATACTACATCCGAGATGTTAGGTTGCCTTAGGTTAGGATATATAACGTTCTAGACGCATATAATTTCCCCACCGAGAAGTACGGGCCGACACGACCGGGATTCTGTAAAACATTACCAGCGAGGGGCTAGATGGGTTAGGTTAGGTTATATTATGTTATAGACGTATGTAATGTACCCAACGAGAATTAGGGGCCGACCCGAGTGGTATGTTGTGAAATACTACATTCGAGATGTTAGGTTGCCTTAGGTAAGGATATAGAACGTTATAGACTTATATAATGTCCGCACCGAGACGTACGGCACGACACGAACGGGATTCTGTAAAACATTACCAGCGAGGGGCTAGATGGATTAGGTTAGGTAACATTACGTTGTAGACGTATATAATGTTCCCACCGAGAAGTAGGGGCCGACCCGCCAGGTATTTTGGAAAATACTACATCCGAGCTGTTAGGCTGCCTTAGGTTAGGATATATAAGGTTAGAGACTTATATAATGTCCGCACCGAGACGTACGGGACGACACGAACTGGATTCTGTAAAACATTACCAGCGAGGGGCTAAATGGGTTAGGTTAGGTTATATTACGATATAGACGTATATAATGTCCCCACCGAGACGTACGGTACGACACGAACTGGATTCTGTAAAACATTTCCAGCGAGGGGCTAGATGGGTTAGGTTAGGTTATATTACGTTGTAGACGTATATAATGTTCCCACCGAGAAGTAGGGGCCGACCCGCCAGGAATTTTGTAAAATACTACATTTGAGATGTTAGGTTGCCTTAGGTTAGGATATATAACGTTATAGACGTATATAATGTTCGCACCGTGACGTACGGGGCGACACGAACGGCATTCAGTGAAACATTACCAGCGAGGATCTAGATGGGTTAGATTAGGTTATATTACGATATAGACTTATATAATGTGCCCACCGAGAAGTAGGGGCCGACCCGCCTGGAATGTTGTAAAATACTACATTTGAGATGTCAGGTTGCCTTAGGTTAAGATATATAACGTTATAGACGTATATAATGTCCGCACAGTGACGTACGGGTGACACGAACTGCATTTTGTGAAACATTACCAGCGAGGGTCTAGATGGGTTAGGTTAGTTTATATTACGTTATAGACGTGTATAATGTACCCAACAAGAAGTAGTTTCCGCCCCGCCATTAATGTTGTAAAATACTACATCCGAGCTGTTAGGTTGCCTTAGGTTAGGATATATAACGTTATAGACGCATACAATGTCCCCAACGAGACGTACGGGACGACACGAACTGGATTCTGTAAAACATTACCAGCGAGGGGCTAGATGGGTTAGGTTAGGTTATGTTACGTTGTAGACGTATATAATGTTCCCGCCGAGAAGTAGGGGTCGACCAGCCAGGAATGTTGTAAAATACTACATTTGAGATGTTAGGTTGCCTCAGGTTAGGATATATAACGTTATAGACGTATATAATGTCCGCACCGTGCCGTACGGGGCGACACGAACGGGATTCAGTGAAACATTACCAGCGAGGGTCTAGATGGATTAGATTAGGTTATATTACGATATAGACTTATATAATGTTCCCACCGAGAAGTAGGTTCCGCCACGCCAGGAATGTTGTAAAGTACTACATCCGATATGTTAGGTTGCCTTAGGTTAGGATATATAACGTTATAGACGCATACAATTTCCCCACCGAGACGTACGGGACGACACGAACTGGATTCTGTAAAACATTACCACCGAGGGGCTAGATGGGTTAGGTTATGTTATATTACGTTATGGATGTATATAATGTTCCCACCGAGAGATAGGGGCCGACCCGCCTGGAATGTTGTAAAATACTACATTTGAGATGTTAGGTTGCCTTAGGTTAGGATATATAACGTTATAGACGTATATAATGTCCGAACTGTGACGTACGGGGCGACACGAACGGGATTCTGTGAAACATTACCAGCGTGGGTCTAGATGGGTTAGGTTAGGTTATATTACGTTATAGACGTATATAATGTACCCAACGAGAAGTAGTTTCCGCCCCGCCAGGAATGTTGTAAAATACTACATCCGAGCTGTTAGGTTGCCTTAGGTTAGGATATATAACGTTATAGACGCATACAATGTCCCCAACGAGACATACGGGACGACACGAACTGGATTCTGTAAAACATTACCAGCGAGGGGCTAGATGGGTTAGGTTAGGTTATATTACGTTGTAGACGTATATAATGTTCCCGCCGAGAAGTAGGGGCCGACCCGAGTGGAATGTTGTAAAATACTACATTCGAGATGTAAGGTTGCCTTAGGTTAGGATATATAACGTTATAGACTTATATAATGTCTGCACCGAGACGTACGGACGACACGAACTGGATTCTGTAAAACATTACCAGCGAGGGGCTAAATGGGTTAGGTTAGGTTATATTACGATATAGACGTATATAATGTCCCCACCGAGACGTACGGGACGACACGAACTGGATTCTGTAAAACATTACCAGCGAGGGGCTAGATGGGTTAGGTTAGGTTCTATTACGTTGTAGACGTATATAATGTTCCCACCGAGAAGTAGGTTCCGCCCCGCCAGGAATGTTGTAAAATACTATATCCGAGATGTTAGGTTGCCTTAGGTTAGGATATATAACGTTATAGACGTATATAATGTCCGAACTGTGACGTACGGGGCGACACGAACGGGATTCTGTGAAACATTACCAGCGTGGGGCTAGATGGGTTAGGTTAGGTCATATTACGTTATAGACGTATATAATGTACCCAACGAGAAGTAATTTCCGCCCCGCCATGAATGTTTTAAAATACTACATCCGAGCTGTTAGGTTGCCTTAGGTTAGGATATATAACGTTATAGACGCATACAATGTCCCCAACGAGACGTACGGGACGACACGAACTGGAATCTGTAAAACATTACTAGCGAGGGGCTAGATGGGTTAGGTTAGGTTATATTACGTTATAGACGTATATAATGTACCCAACGAGAAGTAGTTTCCGCCCCGCCATGAATGTTGTAAAATACTACATCCGAGCTGTTAGTTTGCCTTAGGTTAGGATATATAACGTTATAGACTTATATAATGTCTGCACCGAGACGTACGGACGACACGAACTGGATTCTGTAAAACATTACCAGCGAGGGGCTAAATGGGTTAGGTTAGGTTATATTGCGGTATAGACGTATATAATGTGCCCACCGAGACGTTGGGGCCGACCCGCCTGGAATGTTGTAAAATACTACATTTGAGATGTTAGGTTGCCTTAGGTTAGGATATATAACGTTATAGACGTATATAATGTCCGCACCGTGACGTACGGGGCGACACGAACGGCATTCAGTGAAACATTACCAGCGAGGGGCTAGATGGGTTAGGTTAGGTTCTATTACGTTGTACACGTATATAATGTTCCCACCGAGAAGTAGGGGCCGACCCGCCAGGAATTTTGTAAAATACTACATTTGAGATATTAGGTTGCCTTAGGTTAGGATATATAACGTTATAGACGTATATAATGTCCGCACCGTGACGTACGGGGCGACACGAACGGCATTCAGTGAAACATTACCAGCGAGGGTCTAGATGGGTTAGATTAGGTTATATTACGATATAGACTTATATAATGTTCCTACCGAGAAGTAGGTTCCGCCCCGCCAGGAATGTTGTAAAATACTACATCCGATATGTTAGGTTGCCTTAGGTTAGGATATATAACGTTATAGACGCATACAATTTCACCACCGAGACGTACGGGACGACACGAACTGGATTCTGTAAAACATTACCAGCGAGGGGCTAGATGGGTTAGGTTGGGTAATATTACGTTGTAGACGTATATAATGTTCCCACCGAGAAGTATGGGCCGACCCGCCAGGAATGTTGTAAAATACTACATCCGAGATGTTAGGTTGCCTTAGGTTAGGATATATAACGTTCTAGACGCATATAATTTCCCCACCGAGAAGTACGGGCCGACACGACCGGGATTCTGTAAAACATTACCAGCGAGGGGCTAGATGGGTTAGGTTAGGTTATATTATGTTATAGACGTATGTAATGTACCCAACGAGAATTAGGGGCCGACCCGAGTGGTATGTTGTGAAATACTACATTCGAGATGTTAGGTTGCCTTAGGTAAGGATATAGAACGTTATAGACTTATATAATGTCCGCACCGAGACGTACGGCACGACACGAACGGGATTCTGTAAAACATTACCAGCGAGGGGCTAGATGGATTAGGTTAGGTAACATTACGTTGTAGACGTATATAATGTTCCCACCGAGAAGTAGGGGCCGACCCGCCAGGTATTTTGGAAAATACTACATCCGAGCTGTTAGGCTGCCTTAGGTTAGGATATATAAGGTTAGAGACTTATATAATGTCCGCACCGAGACGTACGGGACGACATGAACTGGATTCTGTAAAACATTACCAGCGAGGGGCTAAATGGGTTAGGTTAGGTTATATTACGATATAGACGTATATAATGTCCCCACCGAGACGTACGGGACGACACGAACTGGATTCTGTAAAACATTTCCAGCGAGGGGCTAGATGGGTTAGGTTAGGTTATATTACGTTGTAGACGTATATAATGTTCCCACCGAGAAGTAGGGGCCGACCCGCCAGGAATTTTGTAAAATACTACATTTGAGATGTTAGGTTGCCTTAGGTTAGGATATATAACGTTATAGACGTATATAATGTTCGCACCGTGACGTACGGGGCGACACGAACGGCATTCAGTGAAACATTACCAGCGAGGATCTAGATGGGTTAGATTAGGTTATATTACGATATAGACTTATATAATGTGCCCACCGAGAAGTAGGGGCCGACCCGCCTGGAATGTTGTAAAATACTACATTTGAGATGTCAGGTTGCCTTAGGTTAAGATATATAACGTTATAGACGTATATAATGTCCGCACAGTGACGTACGGGTGACACGAACGGCATTTTGTGAAACATTACCAGCGAGGGTCTAGATGGGTTAGGTTAGTTTATATTACGTTATAGACGTGTATAATGTACCCAACAAGAAGTAGTTTCCGCCCCGCCATTAATGTTGTAAAATACTACATCCGAGCTGTTAGGTTGCCTTAGGTTAGGATATATAACGTTATAGACGCATACAATGTCCCCAACGAGACGTACGGGACGACACGAACTGGATTCTGTAAAACATTACCAGCGAGGGGATAGATGGGTTAGGTTAGGTTATGTTACGTTGTAGACGTATATAATGTTCCCGCCGAGAAGTAGCGGTCGACCAGCCAGGAATGTTGTAAAATACTACATTTGAGATGTTAGGTTGCCTCAGGTTAGGATATATAACGTTATAGACGTATATAATGTCCGCACCGTGCCGTACGGGGCGACACGAACGGGATTCAGTGAAACATTACCAGCGAGGGTCTAGATGGATTAGATTAGGTTATATTACCATATAGACTTATATAATGTTCCCACCGAGAAGTAGGTTCCGCCACGCCAGGAATGTTGTAAAGTACTACATCCGATATGTTAGGTTGCCTTAGGTTAGGATATATAACGTTATAGACGCATACAATTTCCCCACCGAGACGTACGGGACGACACGAACTGGATTCTGTAAAACATTACCAGCGAGGGGCTAGATGGGTTAGGTTGGGTAATATTACGTTGTAGACGTATATAATGTTCCCACCGAGAAGTATGGGCCGACCCGCCAGGAATGTTGTAAAATACTACATCCGAGATGTTAGGTTGCCTTAGGTTAGGATATATAACGTTGTAGACGCATATAATTTCCCCACCGAGAAGTACGGGCCGACACGACCGGGATTCTGTAAAACATTACCAGCGAGGGGCTAGATGGGTTAGGTTAGGTTATATTATGTTATAGACGTATGTAATGTACCCAACGAGAATTAGGGGCCGACCAGAGTGGTATGTTGTGAAATACTACATTCGAGATGTTAGGTTGCCTTAGGTAAGGATATAGAACGTTATAGACTTATATAATGTCCGCACCGAGACGTACGGCACGACACGAACGGGATTCTGTAAAACATTACCAGCGAGGGTCTAGATGGATTAGGTTAGGTAACATTACGTTGTAGACGTATATAATGTTCCCACCGAGAAGTAGGGGCCGACCCGCCAGGTATTTTGGAAAATACTACATCCGAGCTGTTAGGCTGCCTTAGGTTAGGATATATAAGGTTAGAGTCTTATATAATGTCCGCACCGAGACGTACGGGACGACACGAACTGGATTCTGTAAAACATTACCAGCGAGGGGCTAAATGGGTTAGGTTAGGTTATATTACGATATAGACGTATATAATGTCCCCACCGAGACGTACGGGACGACACGAACTGGATTCTGTAAAACATTCCCAGCGAGGGGCTAGATGGGTTAGGTTAGGTTATATTACGTTGTAGACGTATATAATGTTCCCACCGAGAAGTAGGGGCCGTCCCGCCAGGAATTTTGTAAAATACTACATTTGAGATGTTAGGTTGCCTTAGGTTAGGATATATAACGTTATAGACGTATATAATGTTCGCACCGTGACGTACGGGGCGACACGAACGGCATTCAGTGAAACATTACCAGCGAGGATCTAGATGGGTTAGATTAGGTTATATTACGATATAGACTTATATAATGTGCCCACCGAGAAGTAGGGGCCGACCCGCCTGGAATGTTGTAAAATACTACATTTGAGATGTTAGGTTGCCTTAGGTTAGGATATATAACGTTATAGACGTATATAATGTCCGCACAGTGACGTACGGGTGACACGAACGGGATTCAGTGAAACATTACCAGCGAGGGTCTAGATGGATTAGATTAGGTTATATTACGATATAGACTTATATAATGTTCCCACCGAGAAGTAGGTTCCGCCACGCCAGGAATGTTGTAAAGTACTACATCCGATATGTTAGGTTGCCTTAGGTTAGGATATATTACGTTATAGACGCATACAATTTCCCCACCGAGACGTACGGGACGACACGAACTGGATTCTGTAAAACATTACCAGCGAGGGGCTAGATGGGTTAGGTTGGGTAATATTACGTTGTAGACGTATATAATGTTCCCACCGAGAAGTATGAGCCGACCTGCCAGGAATGTTGTACAATACTACATCCGAGATGTTAGGTTGCCTTAGGTTAGGATATATAACGTTCTAGACGCATATAATTTCCCCACCGAGAAGTACGGGCCGACACGTCCGGGATTCTGTAAAACATTACCAGCGAGGGGCTAGATGGGTTAGGTTAGGTTATATTATGTTATAGACGTATGTAATGTACCCAACGAGAATTAGGGGCCGACCCGAGTGGTATGTTGTGAAATACTACATTCGAGATGTTAGGTTGCCTTAGATAAGGATATAGAACGTTATAGACTTAAATAATGTCCGCACCGAGACGTACGGCACGACACGAACGGGATTCTGTAAAACATTACCAGCGAGGGGCTAGATGGATTAGGTTAGGTAACATTACGTTGTAGACGTATATAATGTTCCCACCGAGAAGTAGGGGCCGACCCGCCAGGTATTTTGGAAAATACTACATCCGAGCTGTTAGGCTGCCTTAGGTTAGGATATATAAGGTTAGAGACTTATATAATGTCCGCACCGAGACGTACGGGACGACACGAACTGGATTCTGTAAAACATTACCAGCGAGGGGCTAAATGGGTTAGGTTAGGTTATATTACGATATAGACGTATATAATGTCCCCACCGAGACGTACGGGACGACACGAACTGGATTCTGTAAAACATTCCCAGCGAGGGGCTAGATGGGTTAGGTTAGGTTATATTACGTTGTAGACGTATATAATGTTCCCACCGAGAAGTAGGGGCCGACCCGCCAGGAATTTTGTAAAATACTACATTTGAGATGTGAGGTTGCCTTAGGTTAGGATATATAACGTTATAGACGTATATAATGTTCGCACCGTGACGTACGGGGCGACACGAACGGCATTCAGTGAAACATTACCAGCGAGGATCTAGATTGGTTAGATTAGGTTATATTACGATATAGACTTATATAATGTGCCCACCGAGAAGTAGGGGCCGACCCGCCTGGAATGTTGTAAAATACTACATTTGAGATGTTAGGTTGCCTTAGGTTAGGATATATAACGTTATAGACGTATATAATGTCCGCACAGTGACGTACGGGTGACACGAACGGCATTTTGTGAAACATTACCAGCGAGGGTCTAGATGGGTTAGGTTAGTTCATATTACGTTATAGACGTGTATAATGTACCCAACGAGAAGTAGTTTCCGCCCCGCCATGAATGTTGTAAAATACTACATCCGAGCTGTTAGGTTGCCTTAGGTTAGGATATATAACGTTATAGACGCATACAATGTCCCCAACGAGACGTACGGGACGACACGAACTGGATTCTGTAAAACATTACCAGCGAGGGGCTAGATGGGTTAGGTTAGGTTATATTACGTTATGGACGTATATAATGTTCCCACCGAGAAATAGGGGCCGACTAGCCTGGAATGTTATAAAATACTACATTAGAGATGTAAAGTTGCCTTAGGTTAGGATATATAACGTTATAGACGTATATAATGTCCGAACTGTGACGTACGGGGCGACACGAACGGGATTCTGTGAAACATTACCAGCGTGGGTCTAGATGGGTTAGGTTAGGTTATATTACGTTATAGACGTATATAATGTACCCAACGAGAAGTAGTTTCCGCCCCGCCATGAATGTTGTAAAATACTACATCCGAGCTGTTAGGTTGCCTTAGGTTAGGATATATAACGTTATAGACTTATATAATGTCTGCACCGAGACGTACGGACGACACGAACTGGATTCTGTAAAACATTACCAGCGAGGGGCTAAATGGGTTAGGTTAGGTTATATTACGATATAGACGTATATAATGTCCCCACCGAGACGTACGGGACGACACGAACCGGATTCTGTAGAACATTACCAGCGAGGGGCTAGATGGGTTAGGTTAGGTTATATTACGTTGTAGACGTATATAATGTTCCCACCGAGAAGTAGGTTCCGCCCCGCAGGAATGTTGTAAAATACTATATCCGAGATGTTAGGTTGCCTTAGGTTAGGATATATAACGTTATAGACGTATATAATGTCCGAACTGTGACGTACGGGGCGACACGAACGGGATTCTGTGAAACATTACCAGCGTGGGGCTAGATGGGTTAGGTTAGGTCATATTACGTTAGAGACGTATATAATGTACCTAACGAGAAGTAGTTTCCGCCCCGCCATGAATGCTTTAAAATACTACATCCGAGCTGTTAGGTTGCCTTAGGTTAGGATATATAACGTTATAGACTTATATAATGTCTGCACCGAGACGTACGGACGACACGAACTGGATTCTGTAAAACATTACCAGCGAGGGGCTAAATGGGTTAGGTTAGGTTATATTGCGGTATAGACGTATATAATGTGCCCACCGAGACGTAGGGGCCGACCCGCCTGGAATGTTGTAAAATACTACATTTGAGATGTTAGGTTGTCTGAGGCTAGGAAATATAACGTTATAGACGTATATAATGTCCGCACCGTGACGTACGGGGCGACACGAACGGCATTCAGTGAAACATTACCAGCGAGGGTCTAGATGGGTTAGATTAGGTTATATTACGATATAGACTTATATAATGTGCCCACCGAGAAGTAGGTTCCACCCCGCTAGGGATGTTGTAAAATACTACATCCGATACGTTAGGTTGCCTTAGGTTAGGATATATAACGTTATAGACGTATACAATTTCCCCACCGAGAAGTACGGGCCGACACGACCGGGATTCTGTAAAACATTACCAGCGAGGGGCTAGATGTGATAGGTTAGGTTTTATTACCTTATAGACGAATATAATGTTCCCACCGAGAAGTATGGGCCGACCCGCCAGGAATGTTGTAAAATACTACATCCGAGATGTTAGGTTGCCTTAGGTTAGGATATATAACGTTATAGACTTATATAATGTCCGCACCGAGACGTACGGGACGACACGAACTGGATTCTGTAAAACATTACCAGCGAGGGGCTAAATGGGTTAGGTTAGGTTATATTACGATATAGACGTATATAATGTCCCCACCGAGACGTACAGGACGACACGAACTGGATTCTGTAAAACATTACCAGCGAGGGGCTAAATGGGTTAGGTTAGGTTATATTACGATATAGACGTATATAATGTCCCCACCGAGACGTACAGGACGACACGAACTGGATTCTGTAAAACATTCCCAGCGAGGGGCTAGATGGGTTAGGTTAGGTTATATTACGTTGTAGACGTATATAATGTTCCCACCGAGAAGTAGGGGCCGTCCCGCCAGGAATTTTGTAAAATACTACATTTGAGATGTTAGGTTGCCTTAGGTTAGGATATATAACGTTATAGACGTATATAATGTTCGCACCGTGACGTACGGGGCGACACGAACGGCATTCAGTGAAACATTACCAGCGAGGATCTAGATGGGTTAGATTAGGTTATATTACGATATAGACTTATATAATGTGCCCACCGAGAAGTAGGGGCCGACCCGCCTGGAATGTTGTAAAATACTACATCCGAGATGTTAGGTTGCCTCAGGTTAGGATATATAACGTTATAGACGTATATAATGTCCGCACTGTGCCGTACGGGGCGACACGAACGGGATTCAGTGAAACATTACCAGCGAGGGTTTAGATGGATTAGATTAGGTTATATTACGATATAGACTTATATAATGTTCCCACCGAGAAGTAGGTTCCGCCACGCCAGGAATGTTGTAAAGTACTACATCCGATATGTTAGGTTGCCTTAGGTTAGGATATATAACGTTATAGACGCATACAATTTCCCCACCGAGACGTACGGGACGACACGAACTGGATTCTGTAAAACATTACCAGCGAGGGGCTAGATGGGTTAGGTTGGGTAATATTACGTTGTAGACGTATATAATGTTCCCACCGAGAAGTATGGGCCGACCCGCCAGGAATGTTGTAAAATACTACATCCGAGATGTTAGGTTGCCTTAGGTTAGGATATATAACGTTCTAGACGCATATAATTTCCCCACCGAGAAGTACGGGCCGACACGACCGGGATTCTGTAAAACATTACCAGCGAGGGGCTAGATGGGTTAGGTTAGGTTATATTATGTTATAGACGTATGTAATGTACCCAACGAGAATTAGGGGCCGACCCGAGTGGTATGTTGTGAAATACTACATTCGAGATTTTAGGTTGCCTTAGGTAAGGATATAGAACGTTATAGACTTATATAATGTCCGCACCGAGACGTACGGCACGACACGAACGGGATTCTGTAAAACATTACCAGCGAGGGGCTAAATGGGTTAGGTTAGGTTATATTACGATATAGACGTATATAATGTCCCCACCGAGACGTACGGGACGACACGAACTGGATTCTGTAAAACATTCCCAGCGAGGGGCTAGATGGGTTAGGTTAGGTTATATTACGTTGTAGACGTATATAATGTTCCCACCGAGAAGTAGGGGCCGACCCGCCAGGAATTTTGTAAAATACTACATTTGAGATGTTAGGTTGCCTTAGGTTAGGATATATAACGTTATAGACGTATATAATGTTCGCACCGTGACGTACGGGGCGACACGAACGGCATTCAGTGAAACATTACCAGCGAGGATCTAGATGGGTTAGATTAGGTTATATTACGATATAGACTTATATAATGTGCCCACCGAGAAGTAGGGGCCGACCCGCCTGGAATGTTGTAAAATACTACATTTGAGATGTTAGGTTGCCTTAGGTTAGGATATATAACGTTATAGACGTATATAATGTCCGCACAGTGACGTACGGGTGACACGAACGGCATTTTGTGAAACATTACCAGCGAGGGTCTAGATGGGTTAGGTTAGTTTATATTACGTTATAGACGTGTATAATGTACCCAACGAGAAGTAGTTTCCGCCCCGCCATAAATGTTGTAAAATACTACATCCGAGCTGTTAGGTTGCCTTAGGTTAGGATATATAACGTTATAGACTTATATAATGTCTGCACCGCGACGTACGGACGACACGAACTGGATTCTGTAAAACATTACCAGCGAGGGGCTAAATGGGTTAGGTTAGGTTATATTGCGGTATAGACGTATATAATGTGCCCACCGAGACGTAGGGGCCGACCCGCCTGGAATGTTGTAAAATACTACATTTGAGATGTTAGGTTGCCTTAGGTTAGGATATATAACGTTATAGACGTATATAATGTCCGCACCGTGACGTACGGGGCGACACGAACGGCATTCAGTGAAACATTACCAGCGAGGGACTAGATGGGTTAGATTAGGTTATATTACGATATAGACTTATATAATGTTCCCACCGAGAAGTAGGTTCCGCCCCGCTAGGAATGTTGTAAAATACTACATCCGATACGTTAGGTTGCCTTAGGTTAGGATATATAACGTTATAGACGCATACAATTTCCCCACCGAGACGTACGGGACGACACGAACTGGATTCTGTAAAACATTACCAGCGAGGGGCTAGATGGGTTAGGTTGGGTAATATTACGTTGTAGACGTATATAATGTTCCCACCGAGAAGTATGGGCCGACCTGCCAGGAATGTTGTAAAATACTACATCCGAGATGTTAGGTTGCCTTAGGTTAGCATATATAACGTTCTAGACGCATATAATTTCCCCACCGAGAAGTACGGGCCGACACGTCCGGGATTCTGTAAAACATTACCAGCGAGGGGCTAGATGGGTTAGGTTAGGTTATATTATGTTATAGACGTATGTAATGTACCCAACGAGAATTAGGGGCCGACCCGAGTGGTATGTTGTGAAATACTACATTCGAGATGTTAGGTTGCCTTAGATAAGGATAGAGAACGTTATAGACTTAAATAATGTCCGCACCGAGACGTACGGCACGACACGAACGGGATTCTGTAAAACATTACCAGCGAGGGGCTAGATGGATTAGGTTAGGTAACATTACGTTGTAGACGTATATAATGTTCCCACCGAGAAGTAGGGGCCGACCCGCCAGGTATTTTGGAAAATACTACATCCGAGCTGTTAGGCTGCCTTAGGTTAGGATATATAAGGTTAGAGACTTATATAATGTCCGCACCGAGACGTACGGGACGACACGAACTGGATTCTGTAAAACATTACCAGCGAGGGGCTAAATGGGTTAGGTTAGGTTATATTACGATATAGACGTATATAATGTCCCCACCGAGACGTACGGGACGACACGAACTGGATTCTGTAAAACATTCCCAGCGAGGGGCTAGATGGGTTAGGTTAGGTTATATTACGTTGTAGACGTATATAATGTTCCCACCGAGAAGTAGGGGCCGACCCGCCAGGAATTTTGTAAAATACTACATTTGAGATGTTAGGTTGCCTTAGGTTAGGATATATAACGTTATAGACGTATATAATGTTCGCACCGTGACGTACGGGGCGACACGAACGGCATTCAGTGAAACATTACCAGCGAGGATCTAGATGGGTTAGATTAGGTTATATTACGATATAGACTTATATAATGTGCCCACCGAGAAGTAGGGGCCGACCCGCCTGGAATGTTGTAAAATACTACATTTGAGATGTTAGGTTGCCTTAGGTTAGGATATATAACGTTATAGACGTATATAATGTCCGCACAGTGACGTACGGGTGACACGAACGGCATTTTGTGAAACATTACCAGCGAGGGTCTAGATGGGTTAGGTTAGTTTATATTACGTTATAGACGTGTATAATGTACCCAACGAGAAGTAGTTTCCGCCCCGCCATGAATGTTGTAAAATACTACATCCGAGCTGTTAGGTTGCCTTAGGTTAGGATATATAACGTTATAGACGCATACAATGTCCCCAACGAGACGTACGGGACGACACGAACTGGATTCTGTAAAACATTACCAGCGAGGGGCTAGATGGGTTAGGTTAGGTTATATTACGTTATGGACGTATATAATGTTCCCACCGAGAAATAGGGGCCGACTAGCCTGGAATGTTATAAAATACTACATTAGAGATGTTAGGTTGCCTTAGGTTAGGATATATAACGTTATAGACGTATATAATGTCCGAACTGTGACGTACGGGGCGACACGAACGGGATTCTGTGAAACATTACCAGCGTGGGTCTAGATGGGTTAGGTTAGGTTATATTACGTTATAGACGTATATAATGTACCCAACGAGAAGTAGTTTCCGCCCCGCCATGAATGTTGTAAAATACTACATCCGAGCTGTTAGGTTGCCTTAGGTTAGGATATATAACGTTATAGACTTATATAATGTCTGCACCGAGACGTACGGACGACACGAACTGGATTCTGTAAAACATTACCAGCGAGGGGCTAAATGGGTTAGGTTAGGTTATATTGCGGTATAGACGTATATAATGTGCCCACCGACACGTAGGGGCCGACCCGCCTGGAATGTTGTAAAATACTACATTTGAGATGTTAGGTTGCCTTAGGTTAGGATATATAACGTTATAGACGTATATAATGTCCGCACCGTGACGTACGGGGCGACACGAACGGCATTCAGTGAAACATTACCAGCGAGGGACTAGACGGGTTAGATTAGGTTATATTACGATATAGACTTATATAATGTTCCCACCGAGAAGTAGGTTCCGCCCCGCTAAGAATGTTGTAAAATACTACATCCGATACGTTAGGTTGCCTTAGGTTAGGATATATAACGTTATAGACGTATACAATTTCCCCACCGAGACGTACGGGACGACACGCACTGGATTCTGTAAAACATTACCAGCGAGGGGCTAGATGGGTTAGGTTAGGTTATATTACGTAATGGACGTATATAATGTTCCCACCGAGAAATAGGGGCCGACCCGCCTGGAATGTTGTAAAATACTACATTTGAGATGTTAGGTTGTCTTAAGTTAGGAAATATAACGTTATAGACGTATATAATGTCCGCACCGTGACGTAGGGTGCGACACGAACGGTATTCAGTGAAACATTACCAGCGAGGGTCTAGATGGGTTAGATTAGGTTGTATTACGATATAGACTTATATAATGTGCCCACCGAGAAGTAGGTTCCGCCCCGCTAGGGATGTTGTAAAATACTACATCCGATACGTTAGGTTGCCTTAGGTTAGGATATATAACGTTATAGACGTATACAATTTCCCCACCGAGAAGTACGGGCCGACACGACCGGGATTCTGTAAAACATTACCAGCGAGGGGCTAGATGTGATAGGTTAGGTTTTATTACCTTATAGACGAATATAATGTTCCCACCGAGAAGTATGGGCCGACCCGCCAGGAATGTTGTAAAATACTACATCCGAGATGTTAGGTTGCCTTAGGTTAGGATATATAACGTTATAGACTTATATAATGTCTGCACCGAGACGTACGGACGACACGAACTGGATTCTGTAAAACATTACCAGCGAGGGGCTAAATGGGTTAGGTTAGGTTATATTGCGGTATAGACGTATATAATGTGCCCACCGAGACGTAGGGGCCGACCCGCCAGGTATTTTGGAAAATACTACATCCGAGCTGTTAGGCTGCCTTAGGTTAGGATATATAAAGTTAGAGACTTATATAATGTCCGCACCGAGACGTACGGGACGACACGAACTGGATTCTGTAAAACATTACCAGCGAGGGGCTAAATGGGTTAGGTTAGGTTATATTACGATATAGACGTATATAATGTCCCCACCGAGACGTACGGAACGACACGAACTGGATTCTGTAAAACATTCCCAGCGAGGGGCTAGATGGGTTAGGTTAGGTTATATTACGTTGTAGACGTATATAATGTTCCCACCGAGAAGTAGGGGCCGTCCCGCCAGGAATTTTGTAAAATACTACATTTGAGATGTTAGGTTGCCTTAGGTAAGGATATATAACGTTATAGACGTATATAATGTTCGCACCGTGACGTACGGGGCGACACGAACGGCATTCAGTGAAACATTACCAGCGAGGATCTAGATGGGTTAGATTAGGTTATATTACGATATAGACTTATATAATGTGCCCACCGAGAAGTAGGGGCCGACCCGCCTGGAATGTTGTAAAATACTACATCCGAGATGTTAGGTTGCCTCAGGTTAGGATATATAACGTTATAGACGTATATAATGTCCGCACTGTGCCGTACGGGGCGACACGAACGGGATTCAGTGAAACATTACCAGCGAGGGTCTAGATGGATTAGATTAGGTTATATTACGATATAGACTTATATAATGTTCCCACCGAGAAGTAGGTTCCGCCACGCCAGGAATGTTGTAAAGTACTACATCCGATATGTTAGGTTGCCTTAGGTTAGGATATATAACGTTATAGACGCATACAATTTCCCCACCGAGACGTACGGGACGACACGAACTGGATTCTGTAAAACATTACCAGCGAGGGGCTAGATGGGTTAGGTTGGGTAATATTACGTTGTAGACGTATATAATGTTCCCACCGAGAAGTATGGGCCGACCCGCCAGGAATGTTGTAAAATACTACAACCGAGATGTTAGGTTGCCTTAGGTTAGGATATATAACGTTCTAGACGCATATAATTTCCCCACCGAGAAGTACGGGCCGACACGACCGGGATTCTGTAAAACATTACCAGCGAGGGGCTAGATGGGTTAGGTTAGGTTATATTATGTTATAGACGTATGTAATGTACCCAACGAGAATTAGGGACCGACCCGAGTGGTATGTTGTGAAATACTACATTCGAGATTTTAGGTTGCCTTAGGTAAGGATATAGAACGTTATAGACTTATATAATGTCCGCACCGAGACGTACGGCACGACACGAACGGGATTCTGTAAAACATTACCAGCGAGGGGCTAAATGGGTTAGGTTAGGTTATATTACGATATAGACGTATATAATGTCCCCACCGAGACGTACGGGACGACACGAACTGGATTCTGTAAAACATTCCCAGCGAGGGGCTAGATGGGTTAGGTTAGGTTATATTACGTTGTAGACGTATATAATGTTCCCACCGAGAAGTAGGGGCCGACCCGCCAGGAATTTTGTAAAATACTACATTTGAGATGTTAGGTTGCCTTAGGTTAGGATATATAACGTTATAGACGTATATAATGTTCGCACCGTGACGTACGGGGCGACACGAACGGCATTCAGTGACACATTACCAGCGAGGATCTAGATGGGTTAGATTAGGTTATATTACGATATAGACTTATATAATGTGCCCACCGAGAAGTAGGGGCCGACCCGCCTGGAATGTTGTAAAATACTACATTTGAGATGTTAGGTTGCCTTAGGTTAGGATATATAACGTTATAGACGTATATAATGTCCGCACAGTGACGTACGGGTGACACGAACGGCATTTTGTGAAACATTACCAGCGAGGGTCTAGATGGGTTAGGTTAGTTTATATTACGTTATAGACGTGTATAATGTACCCAACGAGAAGTAGTTTCCGCCCCGCCATGAATGTTGTAAAATACTACATCCGAGCTGTTAGGTTGCCTTAGGTTAGGATATATAACGTTATAGACTTATATAATGTCTGCACCGCGACGTACGGACGACACGAACTGGATTCTGTAAAACATTACCAGCGAGGGGCTAAATGGGTTAGGTTAGGTTATATTGCGGTATAGACGTATATAATGTGCCCACCGAGACGTAGGGGCCGACCCGCCTGGAATGTTGTAAAATACTACATTTGAGATGTTAGGTTGCCTTAGGTTAGGATATATAACGTTATAGACGTATATAATGTCCGCACCGTGACGTACGGGGCGACACGAACGGCATTCAGTGAAACATTACCAGCGAGGGACTAGATGGGTTAGATTAGGTTATATTACGATATAGACTTATATAATGTTCCCACCGAGAAGTAGGTTCCGCCCCGCTAGGAATGTTGTAAAATACTACATCCGATACGTTAGGTTGCCTTAGGTTAGGATATATAACGTTATAGACGTATACAATTTCCCCACCGAGACGTACGGGACGACACGCACTGGATTCTGTAAAACATTACCAGCGAGGGGCTAGATGGGTTAGGTTAGGTTATATTACGTAATGGACGTATATAATGTTCCCACCGAGAAATAGGGGCCGACCCGCCTGGAATGTTGTAAAATACTACATTTGAAATGTTAGGTTGTCTTAGGTTAGGAAATATAACGTTATAGACGTATATAATGTCCGCACCGTGACGTAGGGTGCGACACGAACGGTATTCAGTGAAACATTACCAGCGAGGGTCTAGATGGGTTAGATGAGGTTGTATTACGATATAGACTTATATAATGTTCCTTCCGAAAAGTAGGTTCCGCCCCGCCAGGAATGTTGTAAAATACTACATCCGAGCTGTTAGGTTGCCTTAGGTTAGGATATATAACGTTATAGACGCATACAATGTCCCCAACGAGACATACGGGACGACACGAACTGGATTCTGTAAAACATTACCAGCGAGGGGCTAGATGGGTTAGGTTAGGTTATATTACGTTGTAGACGTATATAATGTTCCCGCCGAGAAGTAGGGGCCGACCCGAGTGGAATGTTGTAAAATACTACATTCGAGATGTAAGGTTGCCTTAGGTTAGGATATATAACGTTATAGACTTATATAATGTCTGCACCGAGACGTACGGACGACACGAACTGGATTCTGTAAAACATTACCAGCGAGGGGCTAAATGGGTTAGGTTAGGTTATATTACGATATAGACGTATATAATGTCCCCACCGAGACGTACGGGACGACACGAACCGGATTCTGTAAAACATTACCAGCGAGGGGCTAGATGGGTTAGGTTAGGTTATACTACGTTGTAGACGTATATAATGTTCCCACCGAGAAGTAGGTTCCGCCCCGCCAGGAATGTTGTAAAATACTATATCCGAGATGTTAGGTTGCCTTAGGTTAGGATATATAACGTTATAGACGTATATAATGTCCGAACTGTGACGTACGGGGCGACACGAATGGGATTCTGTGAAACACTACCAGCGTGGGGCTAGATGGGTTAGGTTAGGTCATATTACGTTATAGAAGTATATAATGTACCCAACGAGAAGTAGTTTCCGCCCCGCCATGAATGTTTTAAAATACTACATCCGAGCTGTTAGGTTGCCTTAGGTTAGGATATATAACGTTATAGACGCATACAATGTCCCCAACGAGACGTACGGGACGACACGAACTGGAATCTGTAAAACATTACCAGCGAGGGGCTAGATGGGTTAGGTTAGGTTATATTACGTTATAGACGTATATAATGTACCCAACGAGAAGTAGTTTCCGCCCCGCCATGAATGTTGTAAAATACTACATTCGAGCTGTTAGGTTGCCTTAGGTTAGGATATATAACGTTATAGACTTATATAATGTCTGCACCGAGAGGTACGGACGACACGAACTGGATTCTGTAAAACATTACCAGCGAGGGGCTAAATGGGTTAGGTTAGGTTATATTGCGGTATAGACGTATATAATGTGCCCACCGAGACGTAGGGGCCGACCCGCCTGGAATGTTGTAAAATACTACATTTGAGATGTTAGGTTGTCTGAGGTTAGGAAATATAACGTTATAGACGTATATAATGTCCGCACCGTGACGTTCGGGGCGACACGAACGGCATTCAGTGAAACATTACCAGCGAGGGTCTAGATGGGTTAGATTAGGTTATATTACGATATAGACTTATATAAT
The DNA here is from genome assembly GCA_963969225.1 of Xylocopa violacea. Taxonomy (NCBI): domain Eukaryota; kingdom Metazoa; phylum Arthropoda; class Insecta; order Hymenoptera; family Apidae; genus Xylocopa; species Xylocopa violacea. The sequence goes on along the minus strand of CAXAJV010000001.1, from coordinate 21,910,742 downwards.
GTGCCCACCGAGATGTAGGTTCCGCCCCGCTAGGGATGTTGTAAAATACTACATCCGATACGTTAGGTTGCCTTAGGTTAGGATATATAACGTTATAGACGTATTCAATTTCCCCACCGAGAAGTACGGGCCGACACGACCGGGATTCTGTAAAACATTACCAGCGAGGGGCTAGATGTGATAGGTTAGGTTTTATTACCTTATAGACGAATATAATGTTCCCACCGAGAAGTATGGGCCGACCCGCCAGGAATGTTGTAAAATACTACATCCGAGATGTTAGGTTGCCTTAGGTTAGGATATATAACGTTATAGACTTATATAATGTCTGCACCGAGACGTACGGACGACACGAACTGGATTCTGTAAAACATTGCCTGCGAGGGGCTAAATGGGTTAGGTTAGGTTATATTGCGGAATAGACGTATATAATGTGCCCACCGAGACGTAGGGGCCGACCCGCCTGGAATGTTGTAAAATACTACATTTGAGATGTTAGGTTGCCTTAGGTTAGGATATATAACGTTATAGACGTATATAATGTCCGCACCGTGACGTACGTGGCGACACGAACGGGATTCTATAAAACATTACCGCCGAGGGGCGACATGGGTTAGGTTAGATTATATTACGTTATAGACGTATATAATGTTCCCACCGAGAAGTTGGGGCCGACCCGCCAGGTATTTTCGAAAATATTACATCCGAGATGTTAGGTTGCCTTCGGTTAGGATATATAACGTTATAGACGCATACGATGTCCCCACCGTGACGTACGGGTGACACGAACAGGATTCTGTGAAACATTACCAGCGTGGGGCTAAAAGGGTTAGGTTAGGTTATATTGCGGTATAGACGTATATAATGTGCCCACCGAGACGTAGGGGCCGACCCGCCTGGAATGTTGTAAAATACTACATTTGAGATGTTAGGTTGTCTTAGGTTAGGAAATATAACGTTATAGACGTATATAATGTCCGCACCGTGACGTACGGTGCGACACGAACGGTATTCAGTGAAACATTACCAGCGAGGGTCTAGATGGGTTAGAATAGGTTGTATTACGATATAGACTTATATAATGTTCCTTCCGAGAAGTAGGTTCCGCCCCGCCAGGAATGTTGTAAAATACTACATCCGAGCTGTTAGGTTGCCTTAGGTTAGGATATATAACGTTATAGACGCATACAATGTCCCCAACGAGACGTACGGGACGACACGAACTGGATTCTGTAAAACATTACCAGCGAGGGGCTAGATGGGTTAGGTTAGGTTATATTACGTTGTAGACGTATATAATGTTCCCGCCGAGAAGTAGGGGCCGACCCGAGTGGAATGTTGTAAAATACTACATTCGAGATGTAAGGTTGCCTTAGGTTAGAATATATAACGTTATAGACTTATATAATGTCTGCACCGAGACGTACGGACGACACGAACTGGATTCTGTAAAACATTACCAGCGAGGGGCTAGATGGGTTAGGTTAGGTTATATTACGTTGTAGACGTATATAATGTTCCCACCGAGAAGTAGGTTCCGCCCCGCCAGGAATGTTGTAAAATACTATATCCGAGATGTTAGGTTGCCTTAGGTTAGGATATATAACGTTATAGACGTATATAATGTCCGAACTGTGACGTACGGGGCGACACGAACGGGATTCTGTGAAACATTACCAGCGTGGGGCTAGATGGGTTAGGTTAGGTCATATTACGTTATAGACGTATATAATGTACCCAACGAGAAGTAGTTTCCGCCCCGCCATGAATGTTTTAAAATACTACATCCGAGCTGTTAGGTTGCCTTAGGTTAGGATATATAACGTTATAGACGCATACAATGTCCCCAACGAGACGTACGGGACGACACGAACTGGAATCTGTAAAACATTACCAGCGAGGGGCTAGATGGGTTAGGTTAGGTTATATTACGTTGTGGACGTATATAATGTTCCCACCGAGAAATAGGGGCCGACCCGCCTGGAATGGTGAAAATACTACATTTGAGATGTTAGGTTGTCTTAGGTTAGGAAATATAACGTTATAGACGTATATAATGTCCGCACCGTGGCGTACGGTGCGACACGAACGGTATTCAGTGAAACATTACCAGCGAGGGTCTAGATGGGTTAGACTAGGTTGTATTACGATATAGACTTGTATAATGTTCCTACCGAGAAGTAGGTTCCGCCCCGCCAGGAATGTTGTAAAATACTACATCCGATATGTTAGGTTGCCTTAGGTTAGGATATATCACGTTATAGACGCATACAATTTCCCCACCGAGACGTACGGGACGACACGAACTGGATTCTGTAAAACATTACCAGCGAGGGGCTAGATGGGTTAGGTTAGGTTATATTGCGTTGTAGACGTATATAATGTTCCCGCCGAGAAGTAGGAGCCGACCCGCCAGGAATGTTGTAAAATACTACATTCGAGATGTTAGGTTGCCTTAGGTTAGGATATAGAACGTTATAGACTTATATAATGTCCGCACCCAGACGTACGGCACGACACGAACGGGATTCTGTAAAACATTACTAGCGAGGGGCTAGATGGGTTAGGTTAGGTAATATTACGTTGTAGACGTATATAATGTTCCCACCGAGAAGTAGGGGCCGACCCGCCAGGTATTTTGGAAAATACTACATCCGAGATGTTAGGCTGCCTTAGGTTAGGATATATAAGGTTAGAGACTTATATAATGTCCGCACCGAGACGTGCGGGACGACACGAACTGGATTCTGTAAAACATTACCAGCGAGGGGCTAAATGGGTTAGGTTAGGTTATATTACGATATAGACGTATATAATGTCCCCACCGAGACGTACGGGACGACACGAACTGTATTCTGTAAAACATTACCAGCGAGGGGCTAGATGGGTTTTAGGTTAGGTTATATCACGTTGTAGACGTATATAATGTTCCCACCGAGAAGTAGGTTCCGCCCCGCCAGGAATGTTGTAAAATACTATATCCGAGATGTTAGGTTGCCTTAGGTTACGATATATAACGTTATAGACGTATATAATGTCCGAACTGTGACGTACGGGGCGACACGAACGGGATTCTGTGAAACATTACCAGCGTGGGTCTAGATGGGTTAGGTTAGGTTATATTACGTTATAGACGTATATAATGTACCCAACGAGAAGTAGTTTCCGCCCCGCCATGAATGTTGTAAAATACTACATCCGAGCTGTTAGGTTGCCTTAGGTTAGGATATATAACGTTATAGACGCATACAATGTCCCCAACGAGACGTACTGGACGACACGAACTGGAATCTGTAAAACATTACCAGCGAGGGGCTAGATGGGTTAGGTTAGGTTATATTACGTTATGGACGTATATAATGTTCCCACCGAGAAATAGGGGCCGACCCGCCTGGAATGTTGTAAAATACTACATTTGAGATGTTAGGTTGCCTTAGGTTAGGATATATAACGTTATAGACGTATATAATGTCCGAACTGTGACGTACGGGGCGACACGAACGGGATTCTGTGAAACATTACCAGCGTGGGTCTAGATGGGTTAGGTTAGGTTATATTACGTTATGGACGTGTATAATGTTCCCACCGAGAAGTAGGTTCCGCCCCGCCAGGAATGTTGTAAAATACTACATCCGAGATGTTATGTTGCCTTAGGTTAGGATATATAACGTTAGAGACGCATACAATGTCCCCACAGAGACGTACGGGACGACACGAAGTGGATTCTGTAAAACATTACCAGCGAGGGGCTAGATGGGTTAGGTTAGGTTATATTACGTTATGGACGTATATAATGTTCCCACCGAGATGTAGGGGCCGACTCGAGTGGAATGTTGTAAAATACTACATTCGAGATGATAGGTTGCCTTAGGTTAGGATATATAACGTTATAGACGTATATAATGTCCGAACTGTGACGTACGGGGCGACACGAACGGGATTCTGTGAACCATTACCAGCGTGGGTCTAGATGGGTTAGGTTAGGTTATATTATGATATAGACTTATATAATGTTCCCACCGAGAAGTAGGTTCCGCCCCGCCAGGAATGTTGTAAAATACTACATCCGAGCTGTTAGGTTGCCTTAGGTTAGGATATATAACGATATAGACGCATACAATGTCCCCAACGAGACGTACTGGACGACACGAACTGGAATCTGTAAAACATTACCAGCGAGGGGCTAGATGGGTTAGGTTAGGTTATATTACGTTATGGACGTATATAATGTTCCCACCGAGAAATAGGGGCCGACCCGCCTGGAATGTTGTAAAATACTACATTTGAGATGTTAGGTTGCCTTAGGTTAGGATATATAACGTTATAGACGTATATAATGTGCGAACTGTGACGTACGGGGCGACACGAACGGGATTCTGTGAAACATTACCAGCGTGGGTCTAGATGGGTTAGGTTAGGTTATATTACGTTATGGACGTGTATAATGTTCCCACCGAGAAGTACGTTCCGCCCCGCCAGGAATGTTGTAAAATACTACATCCGAGATGTTAGGTTGCCTTAGGTTAGGATATATAACGTTATGGACGCATACAATGTCCCCAACGAGACGTACGGGACGACACGAACTGGATTCTGTAAAACATTACCAGCGAGGGGCTAGATGGGTTAGATTAGGTTATATTACGATATAGACTTATATAATGTTCCCACCGAGAAGTAGGTTCCGCCCCGCCAGCAATGTTGTAAAATACTACATCCGAGATGTTAGGTTGCCTTAGGTTAGGATATATAACGTTCTAGACGCATACAATGTCCCCACCGAGACGTACGGGTCGACACGAACTGGATTCTGTAAAACATTACCAGCGAGGGGCTAGATGGGTTAGGTTAGGTTATATTACGTTATGGACGTATATAATGTTCCCACCGAGATGTAGGGGCCGACTCGAGTGGAATGTTGTAAAATACTACATTCGAGATGTTAGGTTGCCTTAGGTTAGGATATATAACGTTATAGACGTATATAATGTCCGACCTGTGACGTACGGGGCGACACGAACGGGATTCTGTGAAACATTACCAGCGTGGGTCTAGATGGGTTAGGTTAGGTTATATTATGATGTAGACTTATATAATGTTCACACCGAAAAGTAGGTTCCGCCCCGCCAGGAATGTCTTAAAATACTACATCCGAGATGTTAGGTTGCCTTAGGTTAGGATATATAACGTTCTAGACGCATATAATTTCCCCACCGAGAAGTACGGGCCGACACGACCGGGATTCTGTAAAACATTACCAGCGAGGGGCTAGATGGGTTAGGCTAGGTTATATTACGTTGTAGACGTATATAATGTTCCCACCGAGAAGTAGGGGCCGACCCGCCATGAATGTCGTAAAATACTACATCCGAGATTTAGGTTGCCTTAGGTTAGGATATATAACGTTCTCGACGCATATAATTTCCCCACCGAGAAGTACGGGCCGACACGACCGGGATTCTGTAAAACATTACCAGCGTGGGGCTAGCTTGGTTAGGTTAGGTTATATTACGTTATAGACGTATATAATGTACCCAACGAAAATTAGGGGCCGACCCGAGTGGAATGTTGTAAAATACTACATCCGAGATGTTAGGTTGCCTTAGGTTAGGATATATAACGTTATAGACGCATACAATGTCCCCACCGAGACGTATGGGACGACACGAACTGGATTCTGTAAAACATTACCAGCGAGGGGCTAGATGGGTTAGGTTAGGTTATATTACGTAATGGACGTATATAATGTTCCCACCGAGAAATAGGGGCCGACCCGCCTGGAATGTTGTAAAATACTACATTTGAGATGTTAGGTTGTCTTAGGTTAGGAAATATAACGTTATAGACGTATATAATGTCCGCACCGTGACGTACGGGACGACACGGAGTGGATTCTGTAAAACATTACCAGCGAGGGGCTAGATGGGTTAGGTTAGGTTATATTACGTTATGGACGTGTATAATGTTCCCACCGAGAAGTACGTTCCGCCCCGCCAGGAATGTTGTAAAATACTACATCCGAGATGTTAGGTTGCCTTAGGTTAGGATATATAACGTTATGGACGCATACAATGTCCCCAACGAGACGTACGGGACGACACGAACTGGATTCTGTAAAACATTACCAGCGAGGGGCTAGATGGGTTAGATTAGGTTATATTACGATATAGACTTATATAATGTTCCCACCGAGAAGTAGGTTCCGCCCCGCCAGCAATGTTGTAAAATACTACATCCGAGATGTTAGATTGCCTTAGGTTAGGATATATAACGTTCTAGACGCATACAATGTCCCCAACGAGACGTACGGGACGACACGAACTGGATTCTGTAAAACATTACCAGCGAGGGGCTAGATGGGTTAGATTAGGTTATATTACGATATAGACTTATATAATGTTCCCACCGAGAAGTAGGTTCCGCCCCGCCAGCAATGTTGTAAAATACTACATGCGAGATGTTAGGTTGCCTTAGGTTAGGATATATAACGTTCTAGACGCATACAATGTCCCCACCGAGACGTACGGGACGACACGAACTGGATTCTGTAAAATATTACCAGCGAGGGGCTAGATGGGTTAGGTTAGGTTATATTACAATATAGACTTATATAATGTTCCCACCGAGAAGTAGGTTCCGCCCCGCCAGGAATGTTGTAAAATACTACATCCGATATGTTATGTTGCCTTAGGTTAGGATATATAACGTTAGAGACGCATACAATGTCCCCACAGAGACGCACGGGACGACACGGAGTGGATTCTGTAAAACATTACCAGCGAGGGGCTAGATGGGTTAGGTTAGGTTATATTACGTTATGGACGTATATAATGTTCCCACCGAGATGTAGGGGCCGACTCGAGTGGAATGTTGTAAAATACTACATTCGAGATGTTAGGTTGCCTTAGGTTAGGATATATAACGTTATAGACGTATATAATGTCCGACCTGTGACGTACGGGGCGACACGAACGGGATTCTGTGAAACATTACCAGCGTGGGTCTAGATGGGTTAGGTTAGGTTATATTATGATGTAGACTTATATAATGTTCACACCGAAAAGTAGGTTCCGCCCCGCCAGGAATGTCTTAAAATACTACATCCGAGATGTTAGGTTGCCTTAGGTTAGGATATATAACGTTCTAGACGCATATAATTTCCCCACCGAGAAGTACGGGCCGACACGACCGGGATTCTGTAAAACATTACCAGCGAGGGGCTAGATGGGTTAGGCTAGGTTATATTACGTTGTAGACGTATATAATGTTCCCACCGAGAAGTAGGGGCCGACCCGCCAGGAATGTCGTAAAATACTACATCCGAGATTTAGGTTGCCTTAGGTTAGGATATATAACGCTCTCGACGCATATAATTTCCCCACCGAGAAGTACGGGCCGACACGACCGGGATTCTGTAAAACATTACCAGCGAGGGGCTAGCTTGGTTAGGTTAGGTTATATTACGTTATAGACGTATATAATGTACCCAACGAAAATTAGGGGCCGACCCGAGTGGAATGTTGTAAAATACTACATCCGAGATGTTAGGTTGCCTTAGGTTAGGATATATAACGTTATAGACGCATACAATGTCCCCACCGAGACGTATGGGACGACACGAACTGGATTCTGTAAAACATTACCAGCGAGGGGCTAGATGGGTTAGGTTAGGTTATATTACGTAATGGACGTATATAATGTTCCCACCGAGAAATAGGGGCCGACCCGCCTGGAATGTTGTAAAATACTACATTCGAGATGATAGGTTGCCTTAGGTTAGGATATATAACGTTATAGACGTATATAATGTCCGAACTGTGACGTACGGGGCGACACGAACGGGATTCTGTGAACCATTACCAGCGTGGGTCTAGATGGGTTAGGTTAGGTTATATTATGATATAGACTTATATAATGTTCCCACCGAGAAGTAGGTTCCGCCCCGCCAGGAATGTTGTAAAATACTACATCCGAGATGTTAGTTTGCCTTAGGTTAGGATATATAACGTTCTAGACGCATATAATTTCCCCACCGAGAAGTACGGGCCGACACGACCGGGTTTCTGTAAAACATTACCAGCGAGGGGCTAGATGGGTTAGGTTAGGTTATATTACGATATAGACTTATATAATGTTCCCACCGAGAAGTAGGTTCCGCCCCGCCAGGAATGTTGTAAAATACTACATCCGATATGTTATGTTGCCTTAGGTTAGGATATATAACGTTAGAGACGCATATAATGTCCCCACAGAGACGTACGGGACGACACGGAGTGGATTCTGTAAAACATTACCAGCGTGGGTCTAGATGGGTTAGGTTAGGTTATATTATGATATAGACTTATATAATGTTCACACCGAAAAGTAGGTTCCGACCCGCCAGGAATGTCGTAAAATACTACATCCGAGATTTAGGTTGCCTTAGGTTAGGATATATAACGTTCTCGACGCATATAATTTCCCCACCGAGAAGTACGGGCCGACACGACCGGGATTCTGTAAAACATTACCAGCGAGGGGCTAGCTTGGTTAAGTTAGGTTATATTACGTTATAGACGTATATAATGTACCCAACGAAAATTAGGGGCCGACCCGAGTGGAATGTTGTAAAATAATACATTCGAGATGTTTTGTTGCCTTAGGTTAGGATATATAACGTCATAGACTTATATAATGTCCGCACCAAGTCGTACGGTACGACACGAACGGGATTCTGTAAAACATTACCGCCGAGGGGCTAGATGGGTTAGGTTAGGTTATATTACGTTATAGAGGTATATAATGTTCCCTACGAGAAATTGGGGCCGACCCGCCAGGTATTTTGGAAAATACTACATCCGAGATGTCAGGTTGCCTTAGGTTAGGATATATAACGTTACAGACGTATATAATGTCCGCACCGTGACGTACGGGGCGACACGAACGGGTTTCTGTGAAACATTACGAGCGAGGGTCTAGATGGGTTAGGTTAGGTTATATTACGATATAGACTTATATAATGTCCCTACCGAGAAGTGGGGCCGACCCGCCTGGAATGTTGTGAAATACAGCATTCGAGATGTTAGGTTGCCTTCGGGTGGGATATACAATGTTATAGACGTATATAATTTCCACACCGAGAAGTATAAGCTAAAACGCCCGGGATTCTGTAAAACATTATCACCGAGAAACAAAATGGTTTAGGTTAGGTTATGTTACGATATGGACGTGTATAATGTGCCCACCAAGAAGTAGGGGCCGACGCGCCTGGAATGTTGTAAAATACTACATTCGAGATGTTAGGTTGCCTTAAGTTAGGATATATAACGTTATAGACGTATATAATGTACGCACCGTGACGTACGGGGCGACACGAACGGGATTCAGTGAAACATTACCAGCGAGGGTCTAGATGGGTTAGATTAGGTTATATTATGATATAGACTTATATAATGTTCCCACCGAGAAGTAGGTTCCGCCACGCCAGGAATGTTGTAAAATACTACATCCGATATGTTAGGTTGCGTTAGGTTAGGATATATAACGTTATAGACGCATACAATTTCCCCACCGAGACGTACGGGACGACACGAACTGGATTCTGTAAAACATTACCAGCGATGGGCTAGATGGGTTAGGTTAGGTTATATTACGTTATGGACGTGTATAATGTTCCCACCGAGAAGTAGGTTCCGCCCCGCCAGGAATGTTGTAAAATACTACATCCGAGATGTTAGGTTGCCTTAGTTTAGGATATATAACGTTCTAGACGCATACAATGTCCCCACCGAGACGTACGGGACGACACGAACTGGATTCTGTAAAATATTACCAGCGACGTGCTAGATGGGTTAGGTTAGGTAATATAATGTTGTAGACGTATATAATGTTCCCACCGAGAAGTAGGGGCCGACCCGCCAGGAATGTTGTAAAATACTACATCCGAGATTTAGGTTGCCTTAGGTTAGGATATATAACGTTCTAGAAGCATTTAATTTCCCCACCGAAAAGTACGGGCCGACACGACCGGGATTGTGTAAAACATTACCAGCGAGGGGCTAGATGGGTTAGGTTAGGTTATAATACGTTATAGACGTATATAATGTATCCAACGAGAATTTTGGGCCGACCCGCCTGGAATGTTATAAAATACTACATTCGAGAGCTTAGGTTGCCTTAGGTTAGGATATATAACGTTATAGACGCATATAATGTCACCACCGAGACGTACTGGACGACACGAACGGGAATCTGTAAAACATTAAGAGCGAGGGGCTAGATAGGTTAGGTTAGGTTATATTACGTTATAGACGTATATAATGATCCCACCGAGCATTAGGGGCCGACCCGCCAGGAATGTTGTAAAATACTACATTCGATCTGTTAGGTTGCCTTAGGTTACGATATATAACGTCATAGACTTATATAATGTCCGCACCGAGACGTACGGGACGACACGAACGGGATTCTGTAAAACATTACCGCCGAGGGGCTGGATGGGTTAGGTTAGGTTAAATTACGTTATGGACGAATATAATGTTCCCACCGAGAAGTAGGGGCCGACCCGCCAGGAATGTTGTAAAATACTACATTTGAGATGTTAGGTTGCCTTAGGTTAGGCTATATAACGTTATAGACGTATATAATGTCCGAACCGTGACGTACGGGGCGACACGAACGGGATTCTGTGAAACATTACCAGCGCGGGTCTAGATGGGTTAGGTTAGGTTATATTATGAAATAGACTTATTTAATGTTCCCACCGAGAAGTAGGTTCCGCCCCGCCAGGAATGTTGTAAAATACTACATCCGAGATGTTAGGTTGCCTTAGGTTAGGATATATAACGTTATAGACGCATACAATGTCCCCACCGAGACGTACGGGCCGACACCTACTGGATTCTGTAAAACATTACCAGCGAGGGGCTAGATGGGTTAGGTTAGGTTATGTTACGATATAGACGTGTATAATGTGCCCACCAAGAATTAGGGGCCGACGCGCCTGGAATGTTGTAAAATACTACATTCGAGATGTTAGGTTGCCTTAGGTTAGGATATATAACGTTATAGACGCATATAATTTCCCCACCGAGAAGTACGGGCCGACACGACCGGGATTCTGTAAAACATTACCAGCGAGGGGCTAGATGGGTTAGGTTAGGTTATATTATGTTATAGACGTATGTAATGTACCCAACGAGAATTAGGGGCCGACCAGAGTGGTATGTTGTGAAATACTACATTCGAGATGTTAGGTTGCCTTAGGTAAGGATATAGAACGTTATAGACTTATATAATGTCCGCACCGAGACGTACGGCACGACACGAACGGGATTCTGTAAAACATTACCAGCGAGGGGCTAGATGGATTAGGTTAGGTAACATTACGTTGTAGACGTATATAATGTTCCCACCGAGAAGTAGGGGCCGACCCGCCAGGTATTTTGGAAAATACTACATCCGAGCTGTTAGGCTGCCTTAGGTTAGGATATATAAGGTTAGAGACTTATATAATGTCCGCACCGAGACGTACGGGACGACACGAACTGGATTCTGTAAAACATTACCAGCGAGGGGCTAAATGGGTTAGGTTAGGTTATATTACGATATAGACGTATATAATGTCCCCACCGAGACGTACGGGACGACACGAACTGGATTCTGTAAAACATTCCCAGCGAGGGGCTAGATGGGTTAGGTTAGGTTATATTACGTTGTAGACGTATATAATGTTCCCACCGAGAAGTAGGAGCCGTCCCGCCAGAAATTTTGTAAAATACTACATTTGAGATGTTAGGTTGCCTTAGGTTAGGATATATAACGTTATAGACGCATACAATGTCCCCAACGAGACGTACGGGACGACACGAACTGGATTCTGTAAAACATTACCAGCGATGGGCTAGATGGGTTAGGTTAGGTTATATTACGTTGTAGACGTATATAATGTTCCCGCCGAGAAGTAGGGGTCGACCAGCCAGGAATGTTGTAAAATACTACATTTGAGATGTTAGGTTGCCTCAGGTTAGAATATATAACGTTATAGACGTATATAATGTCCGCACCGTTCCGTACGGGGCGACACGAACGGGATTCAGTGAAACATTACCAGCGAGGGTCTAGATGGATTAGATTAGGTTATATTACGATATAGACTTATATAATGTTCCCACCGAGAAGTAGGTTCCGCCACGCCAGGAATGTTGTAAAGTACTACATCCGATATGTTAGGTTGCCTTAGGTTAGGATATATAACGTTATAGACGCATACAATTTCCCCACCGAGACGTACGGGACGACACGAACTGGATTCTGTAAAACATTACCAGCGAGGGGCTAGATGGGTTAGGTTGGGTAATATTACGTTGTAGACGTATATAATGTTCCCACCGAGAAGTATGGGCCGACCTGCCAGGAATGTTGTAAAATACTACATCCGAGATGTTAGGTTGCCTTAGGTTAGGATATATAACGTTCTAGACGCATATAATTTCCCCACCGAGAAGTACGGGCCGACATGTCCGGGATTCTGTAAAACATTACCAGCGAGGGGCTAGATGGGTTAGGTTAGGTTATATTATGTTATAGACGTATGTAATGTACCCAACGAGAATTAGGGGCCGACCCGAGTGGTATGTTGTGAAATACTACATTCGAGATGTTAGGCTGCCTTAGATAAGGATATAGAACGTTATAGACTTATATAATGTCCGCACCGAGACGTACGGCACGACACGAACGGGATTCTGTAAAACATTACCAGCGAGGGGCTAGATGGATTAGGTTAGGTAACATTACGTTGTAGACGTATATAATGTTCCCACCGAGAAGTAGGGGCCGACCCGCCAGGTATTTTGGAAAATACTACATCCGAGCTGTTAGGCTGCCTTAGGTTAGGATATATAAGGTTAGAGACTTATATAATGTCCGCACCGAGACGTACGGGACGACACGAACTGGATTCTGTAAAACATTACCAGCGAGGGGCTAAATGGGTTAGGTTAGGTTATATTACGATATAGACGTATATAATGTCCCCACCGAGACGTACGGGACGACACGAACTGGATTCTGTAAAACATTCCCAGCGAGGGGCTAGATGGGTTAGGTTAGGTTATATTACGTTGTAGACGTATATAATGTTCCCACCGAGAAGTAGGGGCCGACCCGCCAGGAATTTTGTAAAATACTACATTTGAGATGTTAGGTTGCCTTAGGTTAGGATATTTAACGTTATAGACGTATATAATGTTCGCACCGTGACGTACGGGGCGACACGAACGGCATTCAGTGAAACATTACCAGCGAGGATCTAGATGGGTTAGATTAGGTTATATTACGATATAGACTTATATAATGTGCCCACCGAGAAGTAGGGGCCGACCCGCCTGGAATGTTGTAAAATACTACATCCGAGATGTTAGGTTGCCTCAGGTTAGGATATATAACGTTATAGACGTATATAATGTCCGCACCGTGCCGTACGGGGCGACACGAACGGGATTCAGTGAAACATTACGAGCGAGGGTCTAGATGGATTAGATTAGGTTATATTACGATATAGACTTATATAATGTTCCCACCGAGAAGTAGGTTCCGCCACGCCAGGAATGTTGTAAAGTACTACATCCGATATGTTAGGTTGCCTTAGGTTAGGATATATAACGTTATAGACGCATACAATTTCCCCACCGAGACGTACGGGACGACACGAACTGGATTCTGTAAAACATTACCAGCGAGGGGCTAGATGGGTTAGGTTGGGTAATATTACGTTGTAGACGTATATAATGTTCCCACCGAGAAGTATGGGCCGACCCGCCAGGAATGTTGTAAAATACTACATCCGAGCTGTTAGGTTGCCTTAGGTTAGGATATATAACGTTATAGTCGCATACAATGTCCCCAACGAGACGTACGGGACGACACGAACTGGATTCTGTAAAACATTACCAGCGAGGGGCTAGATGGGTTAGGTTAGGTTATATTACGTTGTAGACGTATATAATGTTCCCGCCGAGAAGTAGGGGCCGACCCGAGCGGAATGTTGTAAAATACTACATTCGAGATGTAAGGTTGCCTTAGGTTAGAATATATAACGTTATAGACTTATATAATGTCTGCACCGAGACGTACGGACGACACGAACTGGATTCTGTCAAACATTACCAGCGAGGGGCTAAATGGGTTAGGTTAGGTTATATTACGATATAGACGTATATAATGTCCCCACCGAGACGTACGGGACGACACGAACTGGATTCTGTAAAACATTCCCAGCGAGGGGCTAGATGGGTTAGGTTAGGTTATATTACGTTGTAGACGTATATAATGTTCCCACCGAGAAGTAGGGGCCGACCCGCCAGGAATTTTGTAAAATACTACATTTGAGATGTTAGGTTGCCTTAGGTTAGGATATATAACGTTATAGACGTATATAATGTTCGCACCGTGACGTACGGGGCGACACGGACGGCATTCAGTGAAACATTACCAGCGAGGATCTAGATGGGTTAGATTAGGTTATATTACGATATAGGCTTATATAATGTGCCCACCGAGAAGTAGGGGCCGACCCGCCTGGAATGTTGTAAAATACTACATCCGAGATGTTAGGTTGCCTCAGGTTAGGATATATAACGTTATAGACGTATATAATGTCCGCACCGTGCCGTACGGGGCGACACGAACGGGATTCAGTGAAACATTACGAGCGAGGGTCTAGATGGATTAGATTAGGTTATATTACGATATAGACTTATATAATGTTCCCACCGAGAAGTAGGTTCCGCCACGCCAGGAATGTTGTAAAGTACTACATCCGATATGTTAGGTTGCCTTAGGTTAGGATATATAACGTTATAGACGCATACAATTTCCCCACCGAGACGTACGGGACGACACGAACTGGATTCTGTAAAACATTACCAGCGAGGGGCTAGATGGGTTAGGTTGGGTAATATTACGTTGTAGACGTATATAATGTTCCCACCGAGAAGTATGGGCCGACCCGCCAGGAATGTTGTAAAATACTACATCCGAGCTGTTAGGTTGCCTTAGGTTAGGATATATAACGTTATAGTCGCATACAATGTCCCCAACGAGACGTACGGGACGACACGAACTGGATTCTGTAAAACATTACCAGCGAAGGGCTAGATGGGTTAGGTTAGGTTATATTGCGTTGTAGACGTATATAATGTTCCCGCCGAGAAGTAGGAGCCGACCCGCCAGGAATGTTGTAAAATACTACATCCGAGATGTTAGGTTGCCTTAGGTTAGGATATATAACGTTCTAGACGCATATAATTTCCCCACCGAGAAGTACGGGCCGACACGACCGGGATTCTGTAAAACATTACCAGCGAGGGGCTAGATGGGTTAGGTTAGGTTATATTATGTTATAGACGTATGTAATGTACCCAACGAGAATTAGGGGCCGACCCGAGTGGTATGTTGTGAAATACTACATTCGAGATGTTAGGTTGCCTTAGGTTAGGATATAGAAAGTTATAGACTTATATAATGTCCGCACCCAGACGTACGGCACGACACGAACGGGATTCTGTGAACCATTACCAGCGTGGGTCTAGATGGGTTAGGTTAGGTTATATTATGATATAGACTTATATAATGTTCCCACCGAGAAGTAGGTTCCGCCCCGCCAGGAATGTTGTAAAATACTACATCCGAGATGTTAGGTTGCCTTAGGTTAGGATATATAACGCTCTAGACGCATATAATTTCCCCACCGAGAAGTACGGGCCGACACGACCGGGTTTCTGTAAAACATTACCAGCGAGGGGCTAGATGGGTTAGGTTAGGTTATATTACGTTATAGACGTATATAATGTACCCAACGAGAAGTAGTTTCCGCCCCGCCATGAATGTTGTAAAATACTACATCCGAGCTGTTAGGTTGCCTTAGGTTAGGATATATAACGTTATAGACGCATACAATGTCCCCAACGAGACGTACTGGACGACACGAACTGGAATCTGTAAAACATTACCAGCGAGGGGCTAGATGGGTTAGGTTAGGTTATATTACGTTATGGACGTATATAATGTTCCCACCGAGAAATAGGGGCCGACCCGCCTGGAATGTTGTAAAATACTACATTTGAGATGTTAGGTTGCCTTAGGTTAGGACATATAACGTTATAGACGTATATAATGTCCGAACTGTGACGTACGGGGCGACACGAACGGGATTCAGTGAAACATTACCAGCGTGGGTCTAGATGGGTTAGGTTAGGTTATATTACGTTATGGACGTGTATAATGTTCCCACCGAGAAGTACGTTCCGCCCCGCCAGGAATGTTGTAAAATACTACATCCGAGATGTTAGGTTGCCTTAGGTTAGGATATATAACGTTATGGACGCATACAATGTCCCCAACGAGACGTACGGGACGACACGAACTGGATTCTGTAAAGCATTACCAGCGAGGGGCTAGATGGGTTAGATTAGGTTATATTACGATATAGACTTATATAATGTTCCCACCGAGAAGTAGGTTCCGCCCCGCCAGCAATGTTGTAAAATACTACATCCGAGATGTTAGGTTGCCTTAGGTTAGGATATATAACGTTAGAGACGCATACAATGTCCCCACAGAGACGTACGGGACGACACGGAGTGGATTCTGTAAAACATTACCAGCGAGGGGCTAGATGGGTTAGGTTAGGTTATATTACGTTATGGACGTATATAATGTTCCCACCGAGATGTAGGGGCCGACTCGAGTGGAATGTTGTAAAATACTACATTCGAGATGTTAGGTTGCCTTAGGTTAGGATATATAACGTTATAGACGTATATAATGTCCGACCTGTGACGTACGGGGCGACACGAACGGGATTCTGTGAAACATTACCAGCGTGGGTCTAGATGGGTTAGGTTAGGTTATATTATGATATAGACTTATATAATGTTCACACCGAAAAGTAGGTTCCGCCCCGCCAGGAATGTCTTAAAATACTACATCCGAGATGTTAGGTTGCCTTAGGTTAGGATATATAACGTTCTAGACGCATATAATTTCCCCACCGAGAAGTACGGGCCGACACGACCGGGATTCTGTAACACATTACCAGCGAGGGGCTAGATGGGTTAGGCTAGGTTATATTACGTTGTAGACGTATATAATGTTCCCACCGAGAAGTAGGGGCCGACCCGCCAGGAATGTCGTAAAATACTACATCCGAGATTTAGGTTGCCTTAGGTTAGGATATATAACGTTCTCGACGCATATAATTTCCCCACCGAGAAGTACGGGCCGACACGACCGGGATTCTGTAAAACATTACCAGCGAGGGGCTAGCTTGGTTAGGTTAGGTTATATTACGTTATAGACGTATATAATGTACCCAACGAAAATTAGGGGCCGACCCGAGTGGAATGTTGTAAAATACTACATCCGAGATGTTAGGTTGCCTTAGGTTAGGATATATAACGTTATAGACGCATACAATGTCCCCACCGAGACGTATGGGACGACACGAACTGGATTCTGTAAAACATTACCAGCGAGGGGCTAGATGGGTTAGGTTAGGTTCTATTACGTTGTACACGTATATAATGTTCCCACCGAGAAGTAGGGGCCGACCCGCCAGGAATTTTGTAAAATACTACATTTGAGATATTAGGTTGCCTTAGGTTAGGATATATAACGTTATAGACGTATATAATGTCCGCACCGTGACGTACGGGGCGACACGAACGGCATTCAGTGAAACATTACCAGCGAGGGTCTAGATGGGTTAGATTAGGTTATATTACGATATAGACGTATATAATGTTCCTACCGGGAAGTAGGTTCCGCCCCGCCAGGAATGTTGTAAAATACTACATCCGATATGTTAGGTTGCCTTAGGTTAGGATATATAACGTTATAGACGCATACAATTTCACCACCGAGACGTACGGGACGACACGAACTGGATTCTGTAAAACATTACCAGCGAGGGGCTAGATGGGTTAGGTTGGGTAATATTACGTTGTAGACGTATATAATGTTCCCACCGAGAAGTATGGGCCGACCCGCCAGGAATGTTGTAAAATACTACATCCGAGATGTTAGGTTGCCTTAGGTTAGGATATATAACGTTATAGACGCATACAATGTCCCCACCGAGACGTATGGGACGACACGAACTGGATTCTGTAAAACATTACCAGCGAGGGGCTAGATGGGTTAGGTTAGGTTCTATTACGTTGTACACGTATATAATGTTCCCACCGAGAAGTAGGGTCCGACCCGCCAGGAATTTTGTAAAATACTACATTTGAGGTGTTAGGTTGCCTTAGGTTAGGATATATAACGTTATAGACGTATATAATGTTCGCACCGTGACGTACGGGGCGACACGAACGGCATTCAGTGAAACATTACCAGCGAGGATCTAGATGGGTTAGATTAGGTTATATTACGATATAGACTTATATAATGTGCCCACCGAGAAGTAGGGGCCGACCCGCCTGGAATGTTGTAAAATACTACATTTGAGATGTTAGGTTGCCTTAGGTTAGGATATATAACGTTATAGACGTATATACTGTCCGCACAGTGACGTACGGGTGACACGAACGGCATTTTGTGAAACATTACCAGCGAGGGTCTAGATGGGTTAGGTTAGTTTATATTACGTTATAGACGTGTATAATGTACCCAACGAGAAGTAGTTTCCGCCCCGCCATGAATGTTGTAAAATACTACATCCGAGCTGTTAGGTTGCCTTAGGTTAGGATATATAACGTTATAGACGCATACAATGTCCCCAACGAGACGTACGGGACGACACGAACTGGATTCTGTAAAACATTACCAGCGAGGGGCTAGATGGGTTAGGTTAGGTTATATTACGTTGTAGACGTATATAATGTTCCCGCCGAGAAGTAGGGGTCGACCAGCCAGGAATGTTGTAAAATACTACATTTGAGATGTTAGGTTGCCTCAGGTTAGGATATATAACGTTATAGACGTATATAATGTCCGCACCGTGCCGTACGGGGCGACACGAACGGGATTCAGTGAAACATTACCAGCGAGGGTCTAGATGGATTAGATTAGGTTATATTACGATATAGACTTATATAATGTTCCCACCGAGAAGTAGGTTCCGCCACGCCAGGAATGTTGTAAAGTACTACATCCGATATGTTAGGTTGCCTTAGGTTAGGATATATAACGTTATAGACGCATACAATTTCCCCACCGAGACGTACGGGACGACACGAACTGGATTCTGTAAAACATTACCACCGAGGGGCTAGATGGGTTAGGTAAGGTTATATTACGTTATGGACGTATATAATGTTCCCACCGAGAAATAGGGGCCGACCCGCCTGGAATGTTGTAAAATACTACATTTGAGATGTTAGGTTGCCTTAGGTTAGGATATATAACGTTATAGACGTATATAATGTCCGAACTGTGACGTACGGGGCGACACGAACGGGACTCTGTGAAACATTACCAGCGTGGGTCTAGATGGGTTAGGTTAGGTTATATTACGTTATATACGTATATAATGTACCCAACGAGAAGTAGTTTCCGCCCCGCCATGAATGTTGTAAAATACAACATCCGAGCTGTTAGGTTGCCTTAGGTTAGGATATATAACGTTATAGACTTATATAATGTCTGCACCGAGACGTACGGACGACACGAACTGGATTCTGTAAAACATTACCAGCGAGGGGCTAAATGGGTTAGGTTAGGTTATATTGCGGTATAGACGTATATAATGTGCCCACCGAGACGTAGGGGCCGACCCGCCTGGAATGTTGTAAAATACTACATTTGAGATGTTAGGTTGCCTTAGGTTAGGATATATAACGTTATAGACGTATATAATGTCCGCACCGTGACGTACGGGGCGACACGAACGGCATTCAGTGAAACATTACCAGCGAGGAACTAGATGGGTTAGATTAGGTTATATTACGATATAGACTTATATAATGTTCCCACCGAGAAGTAGGTTCCGCCCCGCTAGGAATGTTGTAAAATGCTACATCCGATACGTTAGGTTGCCTTAGGTTAGGATATATAACGTTATAGACGTATACAATTTCCCCACCGAGACGTACGGGACGACACGCACTGGATTCTGTAAAACATTACCAGCGAGGGGCTAGATGGGTTAGGTTAGGTTATATTACGTAATGGACGTATATAATGTTCCCACCGAGAAATAGGGGCCGACCCGCCTGGAATGTTGTAAAATACTACATTTGAGATGTTAGGTTGTCTTAGGTTAGGAAATATAACGTTATAGACGTATATAATGTCCGCACCGTGACGTACGGGACGACACGGAGTGGATTCTGTAAAACATTACCAGCGAGGGGCTAGATGGGTTAGGTTAGGTTATATTACGTTATGGACGTATATAATGTTCCCACCGAGATGTAGGGGCCGACTCGAGTGGAATGTTGTAAAATCCTACATTCGAGATGATAGGTTGCCTTAGGTTAGGATATATAACGTTATAGACGTATATAATGTCCGAACTGTGACGTACGGGGCGACACGAACGGGATTCTGTGAACCATTACCAGCGTGGGTCTAGATGGGTTAGGTTAGGTTATATTATGATATAGACTTATATAATGTTCCCACCGAGAAGTAGGTTCCGCCCCGCCAGGAATGTTGTAAAATACTACATCCGAGATGTTAGGTTGCCTTAGGTTAGGATATATAACGTTCTAGACGCATATAATTTCCCCACCGAGAAGTACGGGCCGACACGACCGGGTTTCTGTAAAACATTACCAGCGAGGGGCTAGATGGGTTAGGTTAGGTTATATTTCGTTGTAGACGTATATAATGTTCCCACCAAGAATTAGGGGCCGACGCGCCTGGAATGTCGTAAAATACTACATCCGAGATTTAGGTTGCCTTAGGTTAGGATATATAACGTTCTCGACGCATATAATTTCCCCACCGAGAAGTACGGGCCGACACGACCGGGATTCTATAAAACATTACTAGCGAGGGGCTAGATTGGTTAGGTTAGGTTATATTACGTTATAGACGTATATAATGTACCCAACGAAAATTAGGGGCCGACCCGAGTGGAATGTTGTAAAATAATACATTGGAGATGTTATGTTGCCTTAGGTTAAGATATATAACGTCATAGACTTATATAATGTCCGCACCAAGTCGTACGGTACGACACGAACGGGATTCTGTGAAACATTACCAGCCAGGGGCTAGAAGGGTTAGGTTAGGTTATATTACGATATAGACTTATATAATGTTCCCACGGAGAAGTAGGTTCCGCCCCGCCAGGAATGTTGTAAAATACTACATCCGATATGTTATGTTGCCTTAGGTTAGGATATATAACGTTAGAGACGCATACAATGTCCCCACAGAGACGTACGGGACGACACGGAGTGGATTCTGTAAAACATTACCAGCGAGGGGCTAGGTGGGTTAGGTTAGGTTATATTACGTTATGGACGTATATAATGTTCCCACCGAGATGTAGGGGCCGACTCGAGTGGAATGTTGTAAAATACTACATTCGAGATGTTAGGTTGCCTTAGGTTAGGATATATAACGTTATAGACGTATATAATGTCCGACCTGTGACGTACGGGGCGACACGAACGGGATTCTGTGAAACATTACCAGCGTGGGTCTAGATGGGTTAGGTTAGGTTATATTATGATATAGACTTATATAATGTTCACACCGAAAAGTAGGTTCCGCCCCGCCAGGAATGTCTTAAAATACTACATCCGAGATGTTAGGTTGCCTTAGGTTAGGATATATAACGTTCTAGACGCATATAATTTCCCCACCGAGAAGTACGGGCCGACACGACCGGGATTCTGTAACACATTACCAGCGAGGGGCTAGATGGGTTAGGCTAGGTTATATTACGTTGTAGACGTATATAATGTTCCCACCGAGAAGTAGGGGCCGACCCGCCAGGAATGTCGTAAAATACTACATCCGAGATTTAGGTTGCCTTAGGTTAGGATATATAACGTTCTCGACGCATATAATTTCCCCACCGAGAAGTACGGGCCGACACGACCGGGATTCTGTAAAACATTACCAGCGAGGGGCTAGCTTGGTTAGGTTAGGTTATATTACGTTATAGACGTATATAATGTACCCAACGAAAATTAGGGGCCGACCCGAGTGGAATGTTGTAAAATACTACATCCGAGATGTTAGGTTGCCTTAGGTTAGGATATATAACGTTATAGACGCATACAATGTCCCCACCGAGACGTATGGGACGACACGAACTGGATTCTGTAAAACATTACCAGCGAGGGGCTAGATGGGTTAGGTTAGGTTCTATTACGTTGTACACGTATATAATGTTCCCACCGAGAAGTAGGGGCCGACCCGCCAGGAATTTTGTAAAATACTACATTTGAGATATTAGGTTGCCTTAGGTTAGGATATATAACGTTATAGACGTATATAATGTCCGCACCGTGACGTACGGGGCGACACGAACGGCATTCAGTGAAACATTACCAGCGAGGGTCTAGATGGGTTAGATTAGGTTATATTACGATATAGACGTATATAATGTTCCTACCGGGAAGTAGGTTCCGCCCCGCCAGGAATGTTGTAAAATACTACATCCGATATGTTAGGTTGCCTTAGGTTAGGATATATAACGTTATAGACGCATACAATTTCACCACCGAGACGTACGGGACGACACGAACTGGATTCTGTAAAACATTACCAGCGAGGGGCTAGATGGGTTAGGTTGGGTAATATTACGTTGTAGACGTATATAATGTTCCCACCGAGAAGTATGGGCCGACCCGCCAGGAATGTTGTAAAATACTACATCCGAGATGTTAGGTTGCCTTAGGTTAGGATATATAACGTTATAGACGCATACAATGTCCCCACCGAGACGTATGGGACGACACGAACTGGATTCTGTAAAACATTACCAGCGAGGGGCTAGATGGGTTAGGTTAGGTTCTATTACGTTGTACACGTATATAATGTTCCCACCGAGAAGTAGGGTCCGACCCGCCAGGAATTTTGTAAAATACTACATTTGAGGTGTTAGGTTGCCTTAGGTTAGGATATATAACGTTATAGACGTATATAATGTTCGCACCGTGACGTACGGGGCGACACGAACGGCATTCAGTGAAACATTACCAGCGAGGATCTAGATGGGTTAGATTAGGTTATATTACGATATAGACTTATATAATGTGCCCACCGAGAAGTAGGGGCCGACCCGCCTGGAATGTTGTAAAATACTACATTTGAGATGTTAGGTTGCCTTAGGTTAGGATATATAACGTTATAGACGTATATACTGTCCGCACAGTGACGTACGGGTGACACGAACGGCATTTTGTGAAACATTACCAGCGAGGGTCTAGATGGGTTAGGTTAGTTTATATTACGTTATAGACGTGTATAATGTACCCAACGAGAAGTAGTTTCCGCCCCGCCATGAATGTTGTAAAATACTACATCCGAGCTGTTAGGTTGCCTTAGGTTAGGATATATAACGTTATAGACGCATACAATGTCCCCAACGAGACGTACGGGACGACACGAACTGGATTCTGTAAAACATTACCAGCGAGGGGCTAGATGGGTTAGGTTAGGTTATATTACGTTGTAGACGTATATAATGTTCCCGCCGAGAAGTAGGGGTCGACCAGCCAGGAATGTTGTAAAATACTACATTTGAGATGTTAGGTTGCCTCAGGTTAGGATATATAACGTTATAGACGTATATAATGTCCGCACCGTGCCGTACGGGGCGACACGAACGGGATTCAGTGAAACATTACCAGCGAGGGTCTAGATGGATTAGATTAGGTTATATTACGATATAGACTTATATAATGTTCCCACCGAGAAGTAGGTTCCGCCACGCCAGGAATGTTGTAAAGTACTACATCCGATATGTTAGGTTGCCTTAGGTTAGGATATATAACGTTATAGACGCATACAATTTCCCCACCGAGACGTACGGGACGACACGAACTGGATTCTGTAAAACATTACCACCGAGGGGCTAGATGGGTTAGGTAAGGTTATATTACGTTATGGACGTATATAATGTTCCCACCGAGAAATAGGGGCCGACCCGCCTGGAATGTTGTAAAATACTACATTTGAGATGTTAGGTTGCCTTAGGTTAGGATATATAACGTTATAGACGTATATAATGTCCGAACTGTGACGTACGGGGCGACACGAACGGGACTCTGTGAAACATTACCAGCGTGGGTCTAGATGGGTTAGGTTAGGTTATATTACGTTATATACGTATATAATGTACCCAACGAGAAGTAGTTTCCGCCCCGCCATGAATGTTGTAAAATACAACATCCGAGCTGTTAGGTTGCCTTAGGTTAGGATATATAACGTTATAGACTTATATAATGTCTGCACCGAGACGTACGGACGACACGAACTGGATTCTGTAAAACATTACCAGCGAGGGGCTAAATGGGTTAGGTTAGGTTATATTGCGGTATAGACGTATATAATGTGCCCACCGAGACGTAGGGGCCGACCCGCCTGGAATGTTGTAAAATACTACATTTGAGATGTTAGGTTGCCTTAGGTTAGGATATATAACGTTATAGACGTATATAATGTCCGCACCGTGACGTACGGGGCGACACGAACGGCATTCAGTGAAACATTACCAGCGAGGAACTAGATGGGTTAGATTAGGTTATATTACGATATAGACTTATATAATGTTCCCACCGAGAAGTAGGTTCCGCCCCGCTAGGAATGTTGTAAAATGCTACATCCGATACGTTAGGTTGCCTTAGGTTAGGATATATAACGTTATAGACGTATACAATTTCCCCACCGAGACGTACGGGACGACACGCACTGGATTCTGTAAAACATTACCAGCGAGGGGCTAGATGGGTTAGGTTAGGTTATATTACGTAATGGACGTATATAATGTTCCCACCGAGAAATAGGGGCCGACCCGCCTGGAATGTTGTAAAATACTACATTTGAGATGTTAGGTTGTCTTAGGTTAGGAAATATAACGTTATAGACGTATATAATGTCCGCACCGTGACGTACGGGACGACACGGAGTGGATTCTGTAAAACATTACCAGCGAGGGGCTAGATGGGTTAGGTTAGGTTATATTACATTATGGACGTATATAATGTTCCCACCGAGATGTAGGGGCCGACTCGAGTGGAATGTTGTAAAATCCTACATTCGAGATGATAGGTTGCCTTAGGTTAGGATATATAACGTTATAGACGTATATAATGTCCGAACTGTGACGTACGGGGCGACACGAACGGGATTCTGTGAACCATTACCAGCGTGGGTCTAGATGGGTTAGGTTAGGTTATATTATGATATAGACTTATATAATGTTCCCACCGAGAAGTAGGTTCCGCCCCGCCAGGAATGTTGTAAAATACTACATCCGAGATGTTAGGTTGCCTTAGGTTAGGATATATAACGTTCTAGACGCATATAATTTCCCCACCGAGAAGTACGGGCCGACACGACCGGGTTTCTGTAAAACATTACCAGCGAGGGGCTAGATGGGTTAGGTTAGGTTATATTTCGTTGTAGACGTATATAATGTTCCCACCAAGAATTAGGGGCCGACGCGCCTGGAATGTCGTAAAATACTACATCCGAGATTTAGGTTGCCTTAGGTTAGGATATATAACGTTCTCGACGCATATAATTTCCCCACCGAGAAGTACGGGCCGACACGACCGGGATTCTATAAAACATTACTAGCGAGGGGCTAGATTGGTTAGGTTAGGTTATATTACGTTATAGACGTATATAATGTACCCAACGAAAATTAGGGGCCGACCCGAGTGGAATGTTGTAAAATAATACATTGGAGATGTTATGTTGCCTTAGGTTAAGATATATAACGTCATAGACTTATATAATGTCCGCACCAAGTCGTACGGTACGACACGAACGGGATTCTGTGAAACATTACCAGCCAGGGGCTAGAAGGGTTAGGTTAGGTTATATTACGATATAGACTTATATAATGTTCCCACGGAGAAGTAGGTTCCGCCCCGCCAGGAATGTTGTAAAATACTACATCCGATATGTTATGTTGCCTTAGGTTAGGATATATAACGTTAGAGACGCATACAATGTCCCCACAGAGACGTACGGGACGACACGGAGTGGATTCTGTAAAACATTACCAGCGAGGGGCTAGGTGGGTTAGGTTAGGTTATATTACGTTATGGACGTATATAATGTTCCCACCGAGATGTAGGGGCCGACTCGAGTGGAATGTTGTAAAATACTACATTCGAGATGTTAGGTTGCCTTAGGTTAGGATATATAACGTTATAGACGTATATAATGTCCGACCTGTGACGTACGGGGCGACACGAACGGGATTCTGTGAAACATTACCAGCGTGGGTCTAGATGGGTTAGGTTAGGTTATATTATGATATAGACTTATATAATGTTCACACCGAAAAGTAGGTTCCGCCCCGCCAGGAATGTCTTAAAATACTACATCCGAGATGTTAGGTTGCCTTAGGTTAGGATATATAACGTTCTAGACGCATATAATTTCCCCACCGAGAAGTACGGGCTGACACGGCCGGGATTCTGTAAAACATTACCAGCGAGGGGCTAGCTTGGTTAGGTTAGGTTATATTACGTTATAGACGTATATAATGTACCCAACGAAAAATAGGGGCCGACCCGAGTGGAATGTTGTAAAATACTACATCCGAGATGTTAGGTTGCCTTAGGTTAGGATATATAACGTTATAGACGCATACAATGTCCCCACCGAGACGTATGGGACGACACGAACTGGATTCTGTAAAACATTACCAGCGAGGGGCTAGATGGGTTAGGTTAGGTTCTATTACGTTGTACACGTATATAATGTTCCCACCGAGAAGTAGGGGCCGACCCGCCAGGAATTTTGTAAAATACTACATTTGAGATATTAGGTTGCCTTAGGTTAGGATATATAACGTTATAGACGTATATAATGTCCGCACCGTGACGTACGGGGCGACACGAACGGCATTCAGTGAAACATTACCAGCGAGGGTCTAGATGGGTTAGATTAGGTTATATTACGATATAGACGTATATAATGTTCCTACCGGGAAGTAGGTTCCGCCCCGCCAGGAATGTTGTAAAATACTACATCCGATATGTTAGGTTGCCTTAGGTTAGGATATATAACGTTATAGACGCATACAATTTCACCACCGAGACGTACGGGACGACACGAACTGGATTCTGTAAAACATTACCAGCGAGGGGCTAGATGGGTTAGGTTGGGTAATATTACGTTGTAGACGTATATAATGTTCCCACCGAGAAGTATGGGCCGACCCGCCAGGAATGTTGTAAAATACTACATCCGAGATGTTAGGTTGCCTTAGGTTAGGATATATAACGTTATAGACGCATACAATGTCCCCACCGAGACGTATGGGACGACACGAACTGGATTCTGTAAAACATTACCAGCGAGGGGCTAGATGGGTTAGGTTAGGTTCTATTACGTTGTACACGTATATAATGTTCCCACCGAGAAGTAGGGGCCGACCCGCCAGGAATTTTGTAAAATACTACATTTGAGGTGTTAGGTTGCCTTAGGTTAGGATATATAACGTTATAGACGTATATAATGTCCGCACCGTGACGTACGGGACGACACGGAGTGGATTCTGTAAAACATTACCAGCGAGGGGCTAGATGGGTTAGGTTAGGTTATATTACGTTATGGACGTATATAATGTTCCCACCGAGATGTAGGGGCCGACTCGAGTGGAATGTTGTAAAATCCTACATTCGAGATGATAGGTTGCCTTAGGTTAGGATATATAACGTTATAGACGTATATAATGTCCGAACTGTGACGTACGGGGCGACACGAACGGGATTCTGTGAACCATTACCAGCGTGGGTCTAGATGGGTTAGGTTAGGTTATATTATGATATAGACTTATATAATGTTCCCACCGAGAAGTAGGTTCCGCCCCGCCAGGAATGTTGTAAAATACTACATCCGAGATGTTAGGTTGCCTTAGGTTAGGATATATAACGTTCTAGACGCATATAATTTCCCCACCGAGAAGTACGGGCCGACACGACCGGGTTTCTGTAAAACATTACCAGCGAGGGGCTAGATGGGTTAGGTTAGGTTATATTTCGTTGTAGACGTATATAATGTTCCCACCAAGAATTAGGGGCCGACGCGCCTGGAATGTCGTAAAATACTACATCCGAGATTTAGGTTGCCTTAGGTTAGGATATATAACGTTCTCGACGCATATAATTTCCCCACCGAGAAGTACGGGCCGACACGACCGGGATTCTATAAAACATTACTAGCGAGGGGCTAGATTGGTTAGGTTAGGTTATATTACGTTATAGACGTATATAATGTACCCAACGAAAATTAGGGGCCGACCCGAGTGGAATGTTGTAAAATAATACATTGGAGATGTTATGTTGCCTTAGGTTAAGATATATAACGTCATAGACTTATATAATGTCCGCACCAAGTCGTACGGTACGACACGAACGGGATTCTGTAAAACATTACCGCCGAGGGGCTAGATGGGTTAGGTTAGGTTATATTACGTTATAGAGGTATATAATGTTCCCTACGAGAAATCGGGGCCGACCCGCCAGGTATTTTGGAAAATACTACATCCGAGATGTCAGGTTGCCTTAGGTTAGGATATATAACGTTACAGACGTATATAATGTCCGCACCGTGACGTACGGGGCGACACGAACGGGTTTCTGTGAAACATTACGAGCGAGGGTCTAGATGGGATAGGTTAGGTTATATTACGATATAGACTTATATAATGTCCCTACCGAGAAGTGGGGCCGACCCGCCTGGAATGTTGTGAAATACAGCATTCGAGATGTTAGGTTGCCTTCGGGTGGGATATACAATGTTATAGACGTATATAATTTCCACACCGAGAAGTATAAGCTAAAACGCCCGGGATTCTGTAAAACATTATCACCGAGAAACAAAATGGTTTAGGTTAGGTTATGTTACGATATGGACGTGTATAATGTGCCCACCAAGAAGTAGGGGCCGACGCGCCTGGAATGTTGTAAAATACTACATTCGAGATGTTAGGTTGCCTTAAGTTAGGATATATAACGTTATAGACGTATATAATGTACGCACCGTGACGTACGGGGCGACACGAACGGGATTCAGTGAAACATTACCAGCGAGGGTCTAGATGGGTTAGATTAGGTTATATTACGATATAGACTTATATAATGTTCCCACCGAGAAGTAGGTTCCGCCACGCCAGGAATGTTGTAAAATACTACATCCGATATGTTAGGTTGCGTTAGGTTAGGATATATAACGTTATAGACGCATACAATTTCCCCACCGAGACGTACGGGACGACACGAACTGGATTCTGTAAAACATTACCAGCGATGGGCTAGATGGGTTAGGTTAGGTTATATTACGTTATGGACGTGTATAATGTTCCCACCGAGAAGTAGGTTCCGCCCCGCCAGGAATGTTGTAAAATTCTACATCCGAGATGTTAGGTTGCCTTAGGTTAGGATATATAACGTTCTAGACGCATACAATGTCCCCACCGAGACGTACGGGACGACACGAACTGGATTCTGTAAAATATTACCAGCGAGGTGCTAGATGGGTTAGGTTAGGTAATATAATGTTGTAGACGTATATAATGTTCCCACCGAGAAGTAGGGGCCGACCCGCCAGGAATGTTGTAAAATACTACATCCGAGATTTAGGTTGCCTTAGGTTAGGATATATAACGTTCTAGAAGCATTTAATTTCCCCACCGAAAAGTACGGGCCGACACGACCGGGATTGTGTAAAACATTACCAGCGAGGGGCTAGATGGGTTAGGTTAGGTTATAATACGTTATAGACGTATATAGTGTATCCAACGAGAATTTTGGGCCGACCCGCCTGGAATGTTATAAAATACTACATTCGAGAGCTTAGGTTGCCTTAGGTTAGGATATATAACGTTATAGACGCATATAATGTCACCACCGAGACGTACTGGACGACACGAACGGGAATCTGTAAAACATTAAGAGCGAGGGGCTAGATAGGTTAGGTTAGGTTATATTACGTTATAGACGTATATAATGATCCCACCGAGAATTAGGGGCCGACCCGCCAGGAATGTTGTAAAATACTACATTCGATCTGTTAGGTTGCCTTAGGTTAGGATATATAACGTCATAGACTTATATAATGTCCGCACCGAGACGTACGGGACGACACGAACGGGATTCTGTAAAACATTACCGCCGAGGGGCTGGATGGGTTAGGTTAGGTTAAATTACGTTATGGACGAATATAATGTTCCCACCGAGAAGTAGGGGCCGACCCGCCAGGAATGTTGTAAAATACTACATTTCAGATGTTAGGTTGCCTTAGGTTAGGCTATATAACGTTATAGACGTATATAATGTCCGAACCGTGACGTACGGGGCGACACGAACGGGATTCTGTGAAACATTACCAGCGCGGGTCTAGATGGGTTAGGTTAGGTTATATTATGAAATAGACTTATTTAATGTTCCCACCGAGAAGTAGGTTCCGCCCCGCCAGGAATGTTGTAAAATACTACATTCGAGATGTTAGGTTGCCTTAGGTTAGGATATATAACGTTATAGACGCATACAATGTCCCCAACGAGACGTACGGGCCGACACGACCGGGATTCTATAAAACATTACCAGCGAGTGGCTAGATGGGTTAGGCTAGGTTATATTACGTTGTAGACGTATATAATGTTCCCACCGAGAAGTAGGGGCCGACCCGCCAGGAATGTCGTAAAATACTACATCCGAGATTTAGGTTGCCTTAGGTTAGGATATATAACGTTCTCGACGCATATAATGTCCCCACCCAGAAGTACGGGCCGACACGACCGGGATTCTGTAAAACATTACCAGCGAGTGGCTAGATGGGTTAGGCTAGGTTATATTCCGATATATACGTATATAATATTCCCACCGAGAAGTTGGGGCCGACCCGCCAGGAATGTTGTAAAATACTACATTCGATCTGTTAGGTTGCCTTAGGTTAGGATATATAACGTTATAGACTTATGTAATGTCCGCAGCGAGACATACGGCACGACACGAATGGGATTCTGTAAAACATTACCAGCTAGGGGCTAGATGGGTTAGGTTAGGTTACATTCCGATATAGACGTATATAATGTTCCCACCGAGAAGTTGGGGCCGACCCGGCAGGAATGTTGTATAATACTACATTCGAGATGTTAGGATGCCTTAGGTTAGGATGTATAACTTTATAGACGTATATAATTTCCGCACCGAGACGTATGGGACGACACGAACGGGATGCTGTAAAACATTATCACCGAGAGGCAAAATGGGTTAGGTTAGATTATATTACGTTATAGTCGTATATAATGATCCCACCGAGAATTAGTGAACGACACGCCAGGAATGTTGTGAAATACTATATTCGAGATGTGAGGTTGCCTTAGGGTAGGATATACAACGTTATAGACGTATATAATGTCCCCACCGCGAAGTACGGGACGACATGACGTGGATTCTGCAAAACATTATTACCGATGGGCAAAATGGGTTAGGTTAGGTTATATTGCGATATAGACGTATATAATGTTACCACCGAGAAGTTGGAGCCGACCCGCCATGAATGTTGGAAAATACTACATTCGAAGTGTTAGGTTGCCTTAGGCTAGGATGTATAACGTTATAGACGTATATAATTTCCTCAGCGAGACGTGCCGGACGACACGAACGGGATTCTGTAAAACATTACCGCCGAGGGGCTAGATGGGTTAGGTTAGGCTATATTACGTTATGGACGTATATAATGTTGCCACCGAGATGTAGGGGCCGACCCGCCAGGAATATTGGAAAATACTACATCCGAGATGTTAGGTTGCCTTAGGTTGTGATATATAACGTTATAGACGTATATATTGTCCCCACCGAGAAGTACGGGCCGACACGACCGGGAATCTGTAAAAGCATACCAGCGAAGGTCTAGATGGGTTAGGTTAGGTTATATTACGTTATGGACGTGTATAATGTTCCCACCGAGAAGTAGGTTCCGCCCCGCCAGGAATTTTGTAAAATACTACAGCCGAGATGTTACGTTGCCTTAGGTTAGGATATATAACGTTATAGACTTATATGATGTCCGCACCGAGACGTACGGGACGACACGAACGGGATTCTGTAAAACATTACAGACGAGGGGCTAGATGGCTTAGGTTAGGTTATATTACGTTATGGACGTATATAATGTTCCCACCGAGAAGTAGGGGCCGACCGGCCAGGAATTTTGGAAAATACTACATCCGAGATGTTAGGTTGCCTTAGGTTAGGATATATAACGTTATAGACGCATACAATGTCCCCACCGAGACGTACGGGATGACACGTACTGGATTCAGCAAAACATTACCAGCGAGGGGCTAGATGGGTTATTTGAGGTAATATTACGTTGTAGACGTATATAATGTTCCGAGCGAGAAGTAGGGGCCGACCCGCGAGGAATGTTGTAACATACTACATCCGAGATGTTAGGTTGCCTTAGGTTAGGATATATAACGTTCTAGACGCATATAATTTCCCCACCGGGAAGTACGGGGAGACACGACCCGGATTCTGTAAAACATTACACGCGAGGTGCTAGATGGGTTAGGTTAGGTTATATTACATTATAGACGTATATACTGTACCCAACGAGAATTAGGGGCCGACCCGAGTGGAATGTTGTAAAATACTACATTCGAGATGTTAGGTTGCCTTAGGTTAGGATATATAACGTCATAGACTTATATAATGTCCGCACCGAGACGTACGGGACGACACGAACGGGATTCTGTAAAACGTTACCGCCGAGGGGCTAGATGGGTTAGGTTAGGTTAAATTACGTTATGGACGAATATAATGTTCCCACCGAGAAGTAGGGGCCGACCCGCCAGGAATGCTGTAAAATACTACATTCGAGATGTTAGGTTGCCTTAGGTTAGGATATATAACGTTATAGAGGCATACATTGTCCCCACCGAGACGCACGGGACGCCACGAACGGGATTCTGTAAAACATTACCGCCGAGGGGCTAGATGCGTTAGGTTAGGTTATATTACGTTATGGACGAATATAATGTTCCCACCGAGAAGTAGCGGCCGACCCGCCAGGAATTTTGGAAAATACTACATCCGAGATGTTAGATTGCCTTAGGTTAGGATATATAACGTTATAGACGCATAGATTGTCCCCACCGAGACGTACGGGACGATACGAACTGGATTCTGTAAAACATTACCAGCGAGGGGCTAGATGGGATAGGTTAGTTAATATTACGTTGTAGACGTATACAATTTGCCCACCGAGAAGTAGGGGCCGACCCGCCTGGAATGTTGTAAAATACTACATTCGAGATGTTAATTTGCCTTAGGTTAGGATATATAACGTTATAGACGCATACAATGTCCCCACCGAGACGTACGGGATGACACGTACTGGATTCTGCAAAACATTACCAGCGAGGGGCTAGATGGGTTATTTGAGGTAATATTACGTTGTAGACGTATATAATGTTCCGAGCGAGAAGTAGGGGCCGACCCGCGAGGAATGTTGTAAAATACTACATCCGAGATGTTAGGTTGCCTTAGGTTAGGATATATAACGTTCTAGACGCATATAATTTCCCCACCGAGAAGTACGGGGAGACACGACCGGGATTCTGTAAAACATTAAACGCGAGGGGCTAGATGGGTTAGGTTAGGTTATATTACGTTATAGACGTATATACTGTACCCAACGAGAATTAGGGGCCGACCCGAGTGGAATGTTGTAAAATACTACATTCGAGATGTTAGGTTGCCTTAGGTTAGGATATATAACGTCATAGACTTATATAATGTCCGCACCGAGACGTACGGGACGACACGAAGGGGATTCTGTAAAACATTACCGCCGAGGGGCTAGATGGGTTAGGTTAGGTTAAATTACGTTATGGACGAATATAATGTTCCCACCGAGAAGTAGGGGCCGACCCGCCAGGAATGTTGTAAAATACTACATTTGAGATGTTAGGTTGCCTTAGGTTAGGATACATAACGTTATAGACGCATACAATGTCCCCACCTAGACGTACGGGACGATACGAGCTGTATTCAGTAAAACATTACTAGCGAGGGGCTAGATGGGTTATTTTAGGTAATATTACGTTGCAGACGTATATAATGTTCCCACCGAGAAGTATTGGCCGACCCGCCAGGAATGTTGTAAAATACTACATCCGAGATGTTAAGTTGCCTTAGGTTAGGATATATAACGTTATAGACTTATATGATGTCCGCACCGAGACGTACGGGACGACACGAAAGGGATTCTGTAAAACATTACCGACGAGGGGCTAGATGGCTTAGGTTAGGTTATATTACGTTATGGACGTATATAATGTTCCCACCGAGAAGTAGGGGCCGACCGGCCAGGAATTTTGGAAAGTACTACATCCGAGATGTTAGGTTGCCTTAGGTTAGGATATATAACGTTATAGACGCATACAATGTCCCCACCGAAACGTACGGGACGACACGAACTCGATTCTGTAAAACATTACCAGCGAGGGGCTAGATGAGTTATGTTAGGTAATATTACGTTGTAGACGTATATAATGTTCCCACCGAGAAGTATTGGTCGACCCGCCAGGAATGTTGTAAAATACTACATTCGAGATGTTAAGTTGCCTTAGGTTAGGATATATAACGTTATAGACTTATATAATGTCCGCACCGAGACGTACGGGACGCCACGAACGGGATTCTGAAAAACATTACCGCCGAGGGGCTAGATGCGTTAGGTTAGGTTATATTACGTTATGGACGAATATAATGTTCCCACCGAGAAGTAGCGGCCGACCCGCCAGGAATTTTGGAAAATACTACATCCGAGATGTTAGATTGCCTTAGGTTAGGATATATAACGTTATAGACGCATAGAATGTCCCCACCGAGACGTAAGGGACGATACGAACTGTATTCTGTAAAACATTACCAGCGAGGGGCTAGATGGGTTAGGTTGGTTAATATTACGTTGTAGACGTATATAATGTTCCGAGCGAGAAGTAGGGGCCGACCCGCGAGGAATGTTGTAAAATACTACATCCAAGATGTTAGGTTGCCTTAGGTTAGGATATATAAGGTTCTAGACGCATATAATTTCCCCACCGAGAAGTACGGGGAGACACGAGCGGGATTCTGTAAAACATTACACGCGAGGGGCTAGATGGGTTAGGTTAGGTTATATTACGTTATAGACGTATATACTGTACCCAACGAGAATTAGGGGCCGACCCGAGTGGAATGTTGTAAAATACTACATTCGAGATGTTAGGTTGCCTTAGGTTAGGATATGTAACTTCATAGACTTATATAATGTCCGCACCGAGACTTACGGGACGACACGAAGGGGATTCTGTAAAACATTACTGCCGAGGGGCTAGATGGGTTAGGTTAGGTTAAATTACGTTATGGACGAATATAATGTTCCCACCGAGAAGTAGGGGCCGACCCGCCAGGAATGTTGTAAAATACTACATTTGAGATGTTAGGTTGCCTTAGGTTAGGCTATATAACGTTATAGACGTATATAATGTCCGAACCGTGACGTACGGGGCGACACGAACGGGATTCTGTGAAACATTACCAGCGTGGGTCTAAATGGGTTAGGTTAGGTTATATTATGAAATAGACTTATTTAATGTTCCCACCGAGAAGTAGGTTCCGCCCCACCAGGAATGTTGTAAAATACTACATCCGAGATGTTAGGTTGCCTTAGGTTAGGATATATAACGTTATAGACGCATACAATGTCCCCACCGAGACGTACGGGACGACACGTACTGGATTCTGTAAAGCATTACCAGCGAGGGGCTAGATGGGTTAGGTTAGGTAATATTACGTTGTAGACGTATATAATGTTCCCTCCGAGAAGTAGGGGCCGACACGCCTGGAATGTTGTAAAATACTACATTCGAGATGTTAAGTTGCCTTAGGTTAGGATATATAACGTTATAGACGCATATAATTTCCCCACCGAGAAGTACGGGGAGACACGACCGGGATTCTGTAAAACATTACCCGCGAGGGGCTAGATGGGTTAGGTTAGGTTATATTACGTTATAGACGTATATATTGTACCCAACGAGAATTAGGGGCCGACCCGAGTGGAATGTTGTAAAATACTACATTCGAGATGTTAGGTTGGCTTAGGTTAGGATATATAACGTTATAGACGTATATGACATTCCCACCGAGAAGTACGGGCCGACATGAAAGGAATGTTGTCCAATATTACATTAGACATGTTAGGTTGCCTCAGGATAGGATATATAACGTTATAGACGTATATACTGTTCCCACCGAGAAGGAGGTGCCGACGCGCCAGGAATGTTGTAAAATATTACATTCGACATGTTAGGTTGCCTTAGGCTAGGATATATAGCGCTATCGACGTATACAATGTTCCCACCGAGAAGTAGGGGCCGAAGTGACGGGAATGTTGTAAAATATTACATCCGAAGTGTTAGGTTGCCTTAGGTTAGGATATATAACGTTATAGACTTATATACTGTTCCCACCGAGAAGTAGTTGCCGATGCGCCAGGAATGTTGTAAAATATTACCTTCGGCATGTTAGGTTGCCTTAGGTTAGGATATATAACGTTATAGACGTATATGATATTCCCACCGAGAAGTACTGGCAGACACGCGAGGAATGTTGTAAAATATTACGCTCGACATGTTAGGTTGCCTTAGGTTAGGATATATAACGTTATAGACTTATATAATGTCCGCACCGAGACGTACGGGACGCCACGAACGGGATTCTGTAAAACATTACCGCCGAGGGGCTAGATGGGTTAGGTTAGTTTATATTACGTTATGGACGAATATAATGTTCCCACCGAGAAGTAGCGGCCAACCCGCCAGGAATTTTGGAAAATACTACATCCGAGATGTTAGGTTGCCTTAGGTTAGGATATATAACGTTCTAGACGCATATAATTTCCCCACCGAGACGTACGCGACGACACGTACTGGATTCTGTAAAACATTACCAGCGAGGGGCTAGATGGGTTATTTTAGGTAATATTACGTTGTAAACGTATATAATGTTCCGAGAGAGAAGTAGGGGCCGACCCGAGTGGAATGTTGTAAAATACTACATCCGTATTGTTAGGTTGCCTTAGGTTAGGATATATAACGTTATAGAGGCATACATTGTCCCCACCGAGACGTACGGTACGCCACGAACGGGATTCTGTAAAACATTACCGCCGAGGGGCTAGATGGGTTAGGTTAGGTTATATTACGTTATGAACGAATATAATGTTCCCACCGAGAACTATGGGCCGACCCGCCAGGAATGTTGTAAAATACTACATCCGAGATGTTAGGTTGCCTTAGGTTAGGATATATAACGTTATAGACGCATACAATGTCCCCACCGAGACGTATGGGACGACACGAACTGGATTCTGTAAAACATTACCGCCGAGGGGCTAGATGGGTTAGGTTAGGTTATATTACGTTATGGACGAATATAATGTTCCCACCGAGAAGTAGCGGCCAACCCGCCACGAATTTTGGAAAATACTACATCCGAGATGTTAGGTTGCCTTAGGTTAGGATATATAACGTTATAGACGCATACAATGTCCCCACCGAGACGTACGCGACGACACGTACTGGATTCTGTAAAACATTACCAGCGAGGGGCTAGATGGGTTATTTTAGGTAATATTACGTTGTAAACGTATATAATGTTCCGAGAGAGAAGTAGGGGCCGACCCGCGAGGAATGTTGTAAAATACTACATTCGAGATGTTAGGTTGCCTTAGGTTAGGATATATAACGTTCTAGACGCATATAATTTCCCCACCGAGAAGTACGGGGAGACACGACCGGGATTCTGTAAAACATTACCCGCGAGGGGCTAGATGGGTTAGGTTAGGTTATATTACGTTATAGACGTATATATTGTACCCAACGACAATTAGGGGCCGACCCGAGTGGAATGTTGTAAAATACTAAATTCGAGATGTTAGGTTGCCTTAGGTTAGGATATATAACGTTATATACTTATGTAGTGTCCGCACCAAGACGTACGGGACGACACGCACGGGATTCTGTAAAACATTGCCGACGAAGGGCTAGATGTGTTAGGTTAGGTTAGATTACGTTATGGACGTATATAATGTTCCCACCGAGAAGTATGTGCCGACGCGCCAGGAATGTTGTAAAATATTACATTCGACATGTTAGGTTGCCTTAGGCTAGGATATGTAGCGTTATAGACGTATATAACGTTCCCACCGCGAAGGAGGGGCCGACGCCCCGGGAATGTAGTAAAATATTACATCCGAGATGTTAGATTGAATTAGGCTAGGATATATAACGTTATACACGTATATAATGTTGCCACCGTGAAGTAGGGGCCGACAAGCCAGGAATGTTGTAAAATATTACATTCGACATGTTAGGTTGCCTTAAGCTAGGATTTATAGTGTTATAGACGTATATAATGTTCCCACCGAAATGTAGGGGCCTAACTGCCGGGAATGTTGTAAAATATTACATTCGACATGTTAGGTTGCCTTAGGCTAGGATAGATAGCGTTATAGTCGCATATAATGTTCCCACCGAGATGTAGGGGCCGACGCGACAGGAATGTTGTCAAATGTTACATCCGAGATGTTCGGTTCCCTTAGGTTAGGATATATAACGTTATAGACGTATATCATGTTCCCACCGAGAAGTAGTTGCCGACGCGCCAGGAATGTTGTAAAATATTACATTCGACATGATACGTTGCCTTAAGCTAGGATATATAGCGTTATAGACGTATATAACGTTCCCACCGAGAAGTAGTTGCCGAAGTGCCGGGAATGTTGTAAAATATTACACTCGACATGTTAGGATTGCCCTAGGCTAGGATATATAACTTTATAGACGTATATGATATTCCCACCGAGAAGTACGGGCCGACACGCCAGGAATGTTGTCAAATATTACATCCGAGATGTTAGGTTGCCTTAGCCCAGGATATATAGCGTTATAGACGTATATAATGTTCCCACCGAGAAGTAGGGGCCGACGCGCCAGGAATGCTGTAAAATATTACGCTCGACATGTTAGGTTGCCTTATGCTAGGATATATAGCGTTATAGAAGTATCTAATGTTCCCACCGAGAAGTAGGGGCCGACTCGCAAGGAATGTTGTAAAATATTACATTCGACATGTTAGGCTGCCTTAAGCTAGGATATACAGCGTTATAAACGTATATAACGTTCCCACCGAGAAGTAGGGGCCGAAGTTCCGGGAATGTTGTAAAATATTACATTCGACATGTTAGGTTGCCTTAGGCTAGGATATGTAACGTTATAGACGTATATAATGTTCCCACCGGGAAGTAGAGGCCGACGTTCCAGGTAAGTAGTAAAATATTACATCCGATGTGTTAGGGTGCCTTAGGTTAGGATATATAACGTTATAGACGTATCTACTGTTCCCATCGAGAAGTAGTTGCCGACGCGCCAGAAATGTTGTAAAATATTACATTCGACATGTTAGGTTGCCTTAGGCTAGGATATACAGCGTTATAGACGTATATAATGTTCCCACCGAGAAGTAGGGGCCGAAGTGCCGGGAATGTTGTAAAATACTACGCTCGACATGTTAGGTTGCCTTGAGCTAGGATATATAGCGTTATAGACGTATATAATGTTCCCACCGAGAAGTAGGGGCCGAAGTGCCGGGAATGTTGTAAAATATTACATCCGAGATGTTAGGTTGTCTTAGGCTAGGATATATAACGCTATAGACGTATATAATGTTCCCACCGAGAAATAGGGGCCGACACGCCAGGAATGTTGTAAAACATTACATACGAGGTGTTAGGTTGCCTTAAGTTAGGATACATAACGTTATAGCAGTATATAATGTTTCCACCGAGAAGTAGGGGCCGTCGCGCCAGAAATGTTGTAGAATATTACAATCGACATGTAGGGAATGCCTTAGGATAGGATATATAGCGTTATAGACGTATATACTGTTCCCACCGTGAAGCAGGTGCCAAAGCGCCAGGAATGTTGTAAAATATTACATTCGAAATGTTAGGTTGCCTTAGGCTAGGATATATAGCGTTATAGACGTATATAATGTTACCACAGAGAAGTAGGGGCCAACAAGCCAGGAATGTTGTAAAATAATACATCCGAGATGTTATGTTACCTTAGGCTAGGATATATAGCGTTATAGACGTATGTATTGTTCCCACCGAGAAGTGCGGGCCGAGGCGCCGGGAATGTTTAAATATATGACGGTAGAGATATTAGGTTGCCTTAGGTTAGGATATATAACGTTATAGACGTATATATTGTTCCCACCGAGAAGTTGGTGCCGACGCGCCAGGAATGTTGTAAAATATTACTTTCGACATGCCAGGTTGACTTAGGTTGGGATATATAACGTTATAGACATATATAATGTCCCACGGAGAGGTAAGGACCGACACGACCGGGATTCCGTAAAACATTACCAGCGAGGGGCTAGATGGGTTAGGTAAGGTTATGTTACGTTATAGACGTATATAATGTACCCAACGAGAATTAGGGGCCGACCCGAGTGGAATGTTGTAAAATACTAAATTCGAGATGTTAGGTTGCCTTAGGTTAGGATATATAACGTTATAGACTTATGTAGTGTCCGCACCAAGACGTACGGGACGACACGCACGGGATTCTGTAAAACATTGCCGACGAAGGGCTAGATGTGTTAGGTTAGGTTAGATTACGTTATGGACGTATATAATGTTCCCACCGAGAAGTATGTGCCGACGCGCCAGGAATGTTGTAAAATATTACATTCGACATGTTAGGTTGCCTTAGGCTAGCATATGTAGCGTTATAGACGTATATAACGTTCCCACCGCGAAGGAGGGGCCGACGCCCCGGGAATGTAGTAAAATATTACATCCGAGATGTTAGATTGAATTAGGCTAGGATATATAACGTTATATACGTATATAATGTTGCCACCGTGAAGTAGGGGCCGACGAGCCAGGAATGTTGTAAAATATTACATTCGACATGTTAGGTTGCCTTAAGCTAGGATTTATAGTGTTATAGACGTATATAATGTTCCCACCGAAATGTAGGGGCCTAACTGCCGGGAATGTTGTAAAATATTACATTCGACATGTTAGGTTGCCTTAGGCTAGGATAGATAGCGTTATAGTCGCATATAATGTTCCCACCGAGAAATAGGGGCCGACACGCCAGGAATGTTGTAAAACATTACATACGAGGTGTTAGGTTGCCTTAAGTTAGGATACATAACGTTATAGCAGTATATAATGTTTCCACCGAGAAGTAGGGGCCGTCGCGCCAGAAATGTTGTAGAATATTACAATCGACATGTAGGGATTGCCTTAGGATAGGATATATAGCGTTATAGACGTATATACTGTTCCCACCGTGAAGCAGGTGCCAAAGCGCCAGGAATGTTGTAAAATATTACATTCGAAATGTTAGGTTGCCTTAGGCTAGGATATATAGCGTTATAGACGTATATAATGTTACCACAGAGAAGTAGGGGCCAACAAGCCAGGAATGTTGTAAAATAATACATCCGAGATGTTATGTTACCTTAGGCTAGGATATATAGCGTTATAGACGTATGTATTGTTCCCACCGAGAAGTGCGGGCCGAGGCCCCGGGAATGTTTAAATAT
The DNA here is from genome assembly GCA_963969225.1 of Xylocopa violacea. NCBI lineage: Eukaryota > Metazoa > Arthropoda > Insecta > Hymenoptera > Apidae > Xylocopa > Xylocopa violacea. The sequence continues at coordinate 21,868,926 of CAXAJV010000001.1, read as the reverse complement.
ATGACGGTAGAGATATTAGGTTGCCTTAGGTTAGGATATATAACGTTATAGACGTATATATTGTTCCCACCGAGAAGTTGGTGCCGACGCGCCAGGAATGTTGTAAAATATTACTTTCGACATGCCAGGTTGACTTAGGTTGGGATATATAACGTTATAGACATATATAATGTCCCACGGAGAGGTAAGGACCGACACGACCGGGATTCCGTAAAACATTACCAGCGAGGGGCTAGATGGGTTAGGTAAGGTTATGTTACGTTATAGACGTATATAATGTACCCAACGAGAATTAGGGGCCGACCCGAGTGGAATGTTGTAAAATACTAAATTCGAGATGTTAGGTTGCCTTAGGTTAGGATATATAACGTTATAGACTTATGTAGTGTCCGCACCAAGACGTACGGGACGACACGCACGGGATTCTGTAAAACATTGCCGACGAAGGGCTAGATGTGTTAGGTTAGGTTAGATTACGTTATGGACGTATATAATGTTCCCACCGAGAAGTATGTGCCGACGCGCCAGGAATGTTGTAAAATATTACATTCGACATGTTAGGTTGCCTTAGGTTAGCATATGTAGCGTTATAGACGTATATAACGTTCCCACCGCGAAGGAGGGGCCGACGCCCCGGGAATGTAGTAAAATATTACATCCGAGATGTTAGATTGAATTAGGCTAGGATATATAACGTTATATACGTATATAATGTTGCCACCGTGAAGTAGGGGCCGACGAGCCAGGAATGTTGTAAAATATTACATTCGACATGTTAGGTTGCCTTAAGCTAGGATTTATAGTGTTATAGACGTATATAATGTGCCCACCGAAATGTAGGGGCCTAACTGCCGGGAATGTTGTAAAATATTACATTCGACATGTTAGGTTGCCTTAGGCTAGGATAGATAGCGTTATAGTCGCATATAATGTTCCCACCGAGATGTAGGGGCCGACGCGACAGGAATGTTGTCAAATATTACATCATAGATGTTAGGTTCCCTTAGATTAGGATATATAACGTTATAGACGTATATATTGTTCCCACCGAGAAGTAGGGGCCGACGTGTCAGGAATGTTGTAAAATATTACACTCGACATGTTAGGATTGCCCTAGGCTAGGATATATAACTTTATAGACGTATATGATATTCCCACCGAGAAGTACGCGCCGACACGCCAGGAATGTTGTCAAATATTACATCCGAGATGTTAGGTTGCCTTAGCCCAGGATATATAGCGTTATAGAAGTATCTAATGTTCCCACCGAGAAGTAGGGGCCGGCTCGCAAGGAATGTTGTAAAATATTACATTCGACATGTTAGGCTGCCTTAAGCTAGGATATACAGCGTTATAAACGTATATAACGTTCCCACCGAGAAGTAGGGGCCGAAGTTCCGGGAATGTTGTAAAATATTACATTCGACATGTTAGGTTGCCTTAGGCTAGGATATGTAACGTTATAGACGTATATAATGTTCCCACCGGGAAGTAGAGGCCGACGTTCCAGGTATGTAGTAAAATATTACATGCGAGATGTTAGGTTGCCTTAGGCTAGGATATATAACGTTATAGACGTATGTAATGTTCCCACCGAGAAGTAGGGGGCCGACACGTCAGGAATGTTGTCAAATATTACATCATAGATGTTAGGTTCCCTTAGATTAGGATATATAACGTTATAGACGTATATATTGTTCCCACCGAGAAGTAGGGGCCGACGTGTCAGGAATGTTGTAAAATATTACGCTCGACATGTTAGGTTGCCTTAGGCTAGGATATATAGCGTTATATAAGTATATACTGTTCCCACCGAGAAGAAGATTCCGACGCGCCAGGAATGTTGTAAAATATTACATTCGACATGTTAAGTTGCCTTAGGCTCGGATATATAGCGTTACAGACGTATATAATGTTCCGACCCAGAAGTAGGGACCGACGAGCCACGAATGTTGTAAAATATTACGCTCGACATGTAAGGTTGCCTTATGTTAGGATAAGTAACGTTATAGACGTAGATGATATTCCCACCGAGAAGTACTGGCCGACACGCCAGGAATGTTGTAAAACATTACGCCCGACATGTTAGGTTGCCTTAGAAGAGGATATATAACGTTATAGACGTATATACTGTTCCCACCGTGACGGAGGTGCCGACGCGACAGGAATGTTATAAAATATTACGGTAGAGATGTTAGGTTGCCTTAGGTTAGGATATATAACGTTATAGACGTATATAATGTTACCACAGAGAACTAGGGACTTGCATGCCAGGAATGTTGTAAAATATTACGGTAGAGGTGATAGGATGCCTTAGTTTAGGATATATAACGTTATAGACGTATATACTGTTCCCACCGAGAAGTAGGTGCCGACGCGCCAGGAATGTTGTAACATATTACATTCGACATGTTAGGTCGTCTTACGCTAGGATATATAACGCTATAGACGTATATAATGTTCCCACCGAGAAGAAGGGGCCGAAGTGCCAGGAATGTTGTTAAATATTACGGTAGAGATGTTAGGTTCCCTCAGGTTAGTATATATAACTTTATAGACGGATACAATGTTCCCACGCCCAGTAGGAGCCTTCGCGCCAGGAATGGTGTAAAATATTACACCCGAGATGTTAGGTTGCCTTTGGTTAGGATATATAACGTTATAGACGTATATAATGTTCCCACGGATAAGTAGGGGCCTACGAGCCAGGAATGTTGTAAGATATTACGCTCTACATGTTAGGTTTCCTTAGGCTAGGATATATAGCGACATAGACGTATATAATGCTCCCACCGAGAATTAGGGGCCGGCGCGCCAGGAATGTAGTAAAATATTACATCCGAGATGTTAGGTTGTCTTAGGCTAGGATATATAACGCTATAGACGTATATAATGTTCCCACCGAGAAATAGGGGCCGACACGCCAGGAATGTTGTAAAACATTACATACGAGGTGTTAGGTTGCCTTAAGTTAGGATACATAACGTTATAGAAGTATATAATGTTTCCACCGAGAAGTAGGGGCCGTCGCGCCAGAAATGTTGTAGAATATTACAATCGACATGTTGGGATTGCCTTAGGATAGGATATATAGCGTTATAGACGTATATACGGTTGCCACCGAGAAGTATGTGCCGACGCGCCAGGAATGTTGTACAATATTAGATTCGATATGTTAGGTTGCCTTAGGTTAGGATATATAACGTTATAGACGTATCTACTGTTCCCACCGAGAAGTAGGTGCCGACGCGCCAGGTATGTTGTAAAATATTACATTCGACATGTTAGGTTGCCTTAGGATAGGATATATAGCGTTATAGACGTATATAATGTTCCCACCGAGATGTAGGGGCCGACGTGCCAGGAATGTAGTGTAATTCTACAATCGACATGTTAGGATTGCCTTAGGCTAGGATATATAACGCCATAGACGTATATACTGTTCCCACCGAGAAGTAGGTGCCGACGCGCCAGGAATGTTGTAAAATATCACATTCGACATGTTAGGTTGCCTTACGGTAGGATATATAACGTTATAGACGTATATAATGTTACCACAGAGAAGTGGGGGCCAACAAGCCAGGAATGTTGTAAAATAATACATCCGAGATGCTATGTTACCTTAGGCTAGGATATATAGCGTTATAGACGTATGTATTGTTCCCACCGAGAAGTGCGGGCCGAGGCGCCGGGAATGTTTAAATATATGACGGTAGAGATATTAGGTTGCCTTAGGTTAGGATATATAACGTTATAGACGTATATATTGTTCCCACCGAGAAGTTGGTGCCGACGCGCCAGGAATGTTGTAAAATATTACATTCGACATGTTAGGTTGCCTTAGGCTATGATATGTAGCGTTATAGACGTATATAACGTTCCCACCGCGAAGGAGGGGCCGACGCCCCGGGAATGTAGTAAAATATTACATCCGAGATGTTAGATTGAATTAGGCTAGGATATATAACGTTATATACGTATATAATGTTGCCACCGTGAAGTAGGGGCCGACACGCCAGCAATGTTGTCAAATATTACATCCGAGGTGTTAGGTTCCCTTAGGTTAGGATATATAACGTTATAGACGTATATAATGTTCCCACCGAGAAGTAGGGGGCCGACACGTCAGGAATGTTGTCAAATATTACATCATAGATGTTAGGTTCCCTTAGATTAGGATATATAACGTTATAGACGTATATATTGTTCCCACCGAGAAGTAGGGGCCGACGTGTCAGGAATGTTGTAAAATATTACGCTCGACATGTTAGGTTGCCTTAGGCTAGGATATATAGCGTTATATACGTATATACTGTTCCCACCGAGAAGAAGATTCCGACGCGCCAGGAATGTTGTAAAATATTACACTCGACATGTTAGGTTGCCTTAGGCTAGGATATATAGCGTTATAGACGTATATAATGTTCCCACCGAGATGTAGGGGCCAACGCGCCAGGAATGTTGTAAAATGTTACAACCGAGATGTTCGGTTCCCTTAGGTTAGGATATATAACGTTATAGACGTATATCATGTTCCCACCGAGAAGTAGGGGCCGACGAGCCAGGAATGTTGTAAAACATTACATCCGAGGTGTTAGGTTGCCTTAAGTAAGAATATATAACTTTATAGACGTATATACTGTTCCCACCGAGAAGTAGTTGCCGGCGCGCCAGGAATGTTGTAAAATATTACATTCGACATGTTACGTTGCCTTAAGCTAGGATATATAGCGTTATAGACGTATATAACGTTACCACCGAGAAGTAGTTGCCGAAGTGCCGGGAATGTTGTAAAATATTACACTCGACATGTTAGGATTGCCCTAGGCTGGGATATATAACGTTATAGACGTATATGATATTCCCACCGAGAAGTACGGGCCGACACGCCAGGAATGTTGTCAAATATTACATCCGAGATGTTAGGTTGCCTTAACCCAGGATATATAGCGTTATAGACGTATATAATGTGCCCACCGAGAAGTAGGGGCCGACGTGCCAGGTATGTAGTTAAATATTACATCCGAGATGTTATATTGCCTTATGTTGGGACATATAACGTTATTGACTTATATAATGTTCCCACCGAGAAGTAGGGGCCGACCAGCCAGGAATGTTGAAAAACATTACGCTCCACATGTTAGGTTGCCTTGGGTTAGGATATATAACGTTATAGACGTATATAATGTTTCCACCGAGATGTAGGGGCCAACGGGCCAGGAATGTTGTAAAATATTACATTCGACATGTTAGGTTGCCCTAGGCTTTGATATATAGCGTTATAGACGTATATAATGTTCCCACCGAGAAGTAAGGGCCGACGCGACAGGAATGGTGTGAAATACTACATTCTAGATGTTAGGTTGCCTTATGGTAATATATACAACCTTACAGACGTATTAAATGCCCCGCCGAGAAGTACGGGCCGACAAGACCGGGATTCTGTAAAACATTATCACCTAGGGGCAAGATGGGTTAGGTTATGTTAAATTACGACATAGACGTATATAATGTTCCCACCGGGAAGTAGGGGCCGACGTGCCAGGAATGTAGTAAAATATTACTATCGAGTTGTTAGGTTGCCTTCGGTTAGGACATATATCGTTATAGACGTATATAATGTCCCACCACGGAGTAGGGTCCGACGCGCCAGGAATGATGTGAAATATTACATTCTGCACGTTAGGTTGCATTAGGCTGGGATATATAGCGTTATGGACGTATATAACGTTCCCACCGAGAAGTAGGGAGCGACATGCCAGGAATGATGTAAAATATTACGGTAGAGTAATTAGGTTGCCTTAGGTTAGGATATGTAACGTTATAGACGTATATAATGTTCCCACCGGGAAGTAGAGGCCGACGTTCCAGGTATGTAGTAAAATATTACATGCGAGATGTTAGGTTGCCTTAGGCTAGGATATATAACGTTATAGACGTATGTAATGTTCCCACCAAGAAGTAGGCGCCGTCACGCCAGGAATGTTATAAAATATTAGGGTAGAGAGGTTAGTTTGCCATAGGTTAGGATATATGTCGTTATAGACGTATACAATGTTCCCGCCGAGACGTAGGGACCGACGCGCCAGGAATGTTGTAAAATATTACATTCGACATGTTAGATCGCCTTAGGCTAGGATATATAACGTTATAGACGTCTATAAATTTGCCACCGAGAAGTACGGGGCGACCCGCCAGGAATGTTGTAAAATAATACATCCGAGATGTTAGGTTGCCTTAGGTTAGGATATATATCGGTATAGATGTATATAATGTTCCCACCAAGACGTAGGGACCGACATGCCAGGAATGTAGTAAAATATTACATCCCAGATGTTAGGTTGCGTTAGGTTAGCATATACAACGTTATAGATGTATATAATGTCCCTTCCAGAAGTAGGCGACGACACGCCAGGAATGTTGTACAATATTACATTCGACATGGCAGTTTGTCTTAGGCTAGGATATATAACGTTATAGACGTATATAACGTTACCACCGAGAGCTACGGGACGACACGTTAGGAATGATGTAAAATATTACATTCGACATGTTAGGTCGCCTAAGGCTAGGATATATAACGTTATAGACGTATATATTGTCCCCACCGAGAAGTACGTGCCGACACGACGGGGATTCTGTAAAACCTTACCACCGAGGGGCTAGATGGGTTAGGTAAGGTTATATTACGTTATAGACGTATATAATGTTCGAACCGGGAAGTATGAGCCGACCCGCCAGGAATGATGTAAAATACTACATCCGAGATATTAGGTTGCCTTAGGTTAGGATATATAACGTTATAGACCTATATAAAGTCCCCACCGAGAAGTAGGGGCCGACCCGCTAGGAATGTAGTAAAATATTACATTCGACATGTTAGGTTGCCTTAGGCTAGGATATATAACGTTATAGACGTATATAATGTTAACACCGAGAACTGCCTGCCGACACGCCAGGAATGTTGTAAAATATTACACCCGAGATGATACGTTCCCTTAGGTTAGGATATACAACGTTATAGACGTATATAATGTCCCATCGAGAAGTGGGGACCGACATGCCAGGAATATTGTAAAATATTACGGCAGAGAGGTTAGGTTGCCTTAGGTTATGGTGTATAAAGTTATGGACATATATACTGTTCCCACCGAGAAGTAAGGGCCGACACGCCAGAAATGCTGTAAAATATTACATGCGAGGTGTAAGGTTGCCTTAGGCTAGGATATATAACGTTATAGACGTACATAATGTTCCACCGAGAAGTAGGGGCCGACGTGCCAGGAATGTAGTAAAATATTACATCCGAGATGCTAGGTTGCCTTAGGTTAGGATATATAACGTTATAGACGTATATAATGTCCCCATGGAGAAGTACGTGCCGACACGAACGGGATTCTGTAAAACATTATCACCGAGGGGCTAGATGGGTTAGGTTATGTTATATTACGATATAGACGTATATAATGTTCCCACCGAGAAGTAGGGGCCGACCCGCCAGCAATGTTGGAAAATACTACATCCGTGATGTTATGATGCCTTAGGTTAGGAAATATAACGTTATAAACGTATATAATGTCCACACCGAGACGTACGGGACGGCACGAGCGGGATTCTGTAAAACATTACCCGCGAGGGTATAGATGGGTTAGGTTAGGATCTATTACGTTATAGAGATCAAAGGCGGAGACGTCCGAATACGATTCGGACACGTCACTCGCTTCGTTGCTCTCGACGACGCCGTCCGAGTCAACGAAGCATCTGAAGTAGAGGGAACGCCCCCCCCCCACAACGGAGGAATACATAAAATTGGCGGAAGCCAAACTGCTAGCCGATAAAGCTGCCGAGAAGGATGCAGAGGACGCTCTAGAGCGAGAGCTCCTCTACGGTGATTGCATGCCGGCGCCACCATCAAGGACGTAAAATCCTATTCCGGACCAGGAAGTTTTTGACGAAGAGGCCAGGAAAATGCCGATAGAGGATCTGGCAGCCTGGGCTCTGGAATCGGCGGCCAAAATTGAATATGCCGCTGCGAAGTCGTCGCAGCTGAAAGACACAATTAATCGGTCGATGCGCGTCAGCGTTCGAATCCTGCGAGCGGCGACTACGGAAGCTGAACAACGCGCCAGCCGCGCCATCGCCGGAACAGCAGGAGATCAGGAATTCAGCCTTATTAAAGCTAAGGCTGAAAAACTGGAGAAGGAGAATGCCCTTCTCAAGGAGAGGCTGACCGCCCTCGAAAATAGGGCAAACAGCCAATTATCGCCGGCGATCAAAAGCATGGAGATCGCCGAACGTAGTGATAGAAGAACACGACGGCAATCGCTGACTACGAAGCAGGAGGAAGCCAGCATCCCCGACACCGGTCTCGTACTGCTAATGGAGCAGATTGGGGCCGTTGTCAACGAACGGCTTACACAATTTTGGGAGAAGGCGGAGAAGCGCTTCGCTCCGAAGGAGGATCGTCCGCGGTCGGAGGCACGAAATGCTGCGCGACGCGAAGAACCCGCGAAAGAGGGAAAAAGCGCCGCAATCATAAAGAAGGAGAAGTCCGCTGGGAAGAGAGAGGCAATGCCCCTTCCACCGGTGAAAAAACCCGCGAAAGCGGAAACAAAGAAATCACCCATCCAGAAGAGGATGGAAGAGATTCAAAAGGAGCAGGATCGGAAGGAGAGCGAAGGGAAGTGTCCAGCAGCGAGCGCACCTGCTCCGCAGAACAAGAAGGAGACGGAGACGCCGTGGACGAAAGTCCTCGGCAGAAAGTCGAAAAAGGAGACGACGGCCACCGTAAACAAGACCATGAGGGCAGGCAAGAAGGTAGCAGCTGCGAAGTCGATGCCAAAAGAAAAGCCGAAAGTGATGAAAACCCCGAGCACGGCCGCTGTCGTAATCACTATAGAGGAGGGCAGTAAATCGACATACGCCGAGCTTATGACGACGGCGCGGCAGAAGATCAAACTGTCGGACCTGGGAATCGGTGAGGTCAAACCCAGGAAAGCGCTGACCGGAGCGCTTATTCTCGAAATAAGCGGCGAAGGTAAAGAAGAGAAGGCGAACGCGCTCGCCAACAAGTTAACCGGCCTATTCGCGATCACGAGGGGTGTAAAAATCACGCGCCCCTGCAAGAGAGCGGCCCTGAGGGTCTTCAGGATGGAAGACTCGATCACGGTCGGTGAGGTCGTCGAAGCAGTCGCCGCACAAGGCGGCTGCACCGCCGACGAGATACAAACCGGTCCCAGGAGGACGGCGTATAACGGCATGGGCACGATGCTTATGCAATGCCCGGTCGCCGCCGCAAAGAAGGTTACCGAAAAAGGTAAAGTAAAGGTCGGATGGACGTCCGTCCGCGTTGAACCCATCGAAGCATGACAACTTACCTGCTTCAAATGTTGGGAAATCGGGCACGTAATCGCGAAATGCTCCGCGACCGTGGACCGAACGGAGGCGTGTTACCGATGCGGTGAGAAGGGACACCGCGCTGCGGAATGCAATGAGAAGGCACCGACGTGCCCGGTATGCAAGTCGGCGAACCGCCCGCATGGACACAGAGCAGGTAGCAAAGCCTGCACTGTCCCGCCGCCGGCAAAAAAAGGACAGAAGAACGCTACTCAATCGAGCGCTAAATCCTCAGGTAAGGATAAGAAACCTGAGGAAAAGAAGGAAAAAGCTGCAGCAGCAGCCAATCACAACCACGAAGTGGAGAAGGAGCGCGAAACTCTGAAGGCGAGCACCAGCCGTGAGGAGGCGATGGATCTGGCGTAACTTTCAATATGAAATGCCAGATCCTGCAAACTAATTTAAATCACGCCGCGAGAGCACAAGATCTTATGCTCGAAAGCCTGCAAAGCGGTGTGGTTGAATTAGTGGTTGCCGCGGAGCCGTATTTAATCCACGACAAGCCGTCATGGATAGCAAACAGGGAGAAGACGGTTGCAATAATTCAGGCGACGCCGACACGCATCCGACCGATCACACTCATCGCGCAAGGGCGTGGTTACGTCGCAGTATCGTGGTCGGATTGCGTCGTCATTGGAATATACGCGCCGCCGAATTGGTCGTTGCAAGATTTCGATCAGCTCCTGGACGAAGTGGAGGGTGTAGTGCGAAATCACGCCTCGCAACCGACATTCGTACTGGGAGATTTCAAAGCGCGCGCGACTATGTGGCGCTCTTCCAGAACGACTCAGCGTGGACACTCGACGATGGACTGGGCAGCATCCGCGAATCTCAGACTGTTGAACCAAGGATTTGCCAGTACGTGCGTGCGTCCACAGGGCGAGAGCAAGGTCGACCTCTCGTTCGCGAACGACGCAGCGTCTCGAAGAGTCACGAGCTGGAAAGTGGATCCGATCGAAACTTTATCTGATCACTTATATATAAGGATCGACATATCCACCGTACAAGGAAGAAGGGCAACGGACCAGAAGCAAAATAGATGGTCGTTGCGAAAAATCGACGAAGATATGTTTATGGCGGCAACCCTCGCCGCTACCTGGCCGAGCGAACCGACCGAAGCGGCCGTAGTTGAGCGAGAAGCAGAATGGTTTACGAGGACGTTGACATCGGTGTGCAACGCAAGCATGCCGAAAATAAGGTCGAACCCCACTCGTAAACCCGTATATTGGTGGAGGAACGAGATCGCTCTTCTCCGTGCGGAGAGCACAAACGCACGGAGGCAATATACGAGATACCGGAAACGGAGGAATCCCGATTCGGTGAGGAAAGCGCAGCTCTATGAAGTTTACAAGGAGAAGAAAATAGAGCTGCAGGCCGCCATAAAGACATCAAAGGCACGAGCACGGGACGGGCTGCTGGAAACACTGCGCGAGGATCCGTGGGGGCGGCCGTACAAGATAGTAATGAATAAATTACGACCGTGGGCGCCCCCGTTAACGGAGACGATGGAGACGCCGTTCTTGAAGCGAGTTGTCGACACGCTCTTCCCACCGGAAGAGGCTACGTCGGCGAGCAACTCGCAAATTTCAGCACACATCGACCCGATCATCTGGTCGCAGGACAACGACGTCACCGAGGAGGAAATGGCTCGCGCCATAAAGCGCATGACAAAGAAGAACACCGCGCCCGGACCGGACGGAATTCCCGGCCGTGCCTGGTCGATAGCACTCAGTGTCCTGAATTCAAGATTGCGGAAGTTATTTACAGCATGCTTGAAGACGGGTACGTTGCCAGCAAGATGGAAAACCGGCAGGTTAGTGTTGCTCCGAAAGCCGGGAAAACCGGAGGATTCACCGGCAGCGTACAGGCCGATAGTTTTGCTCGACGAGGTCGGAAAATTATTTGAAAGGATAATCCACAACCGCCTCGTCGAGCACCTGTCGCGAACCGGGCCGAACTTAGCTGAGAACCAATTCGGCTTCCGAGAAGGACGATCGACGATTGACGCGATTCGACAAGTGAAAAGTTTCGCCGAAAACGCGATCGCCGCCGGGGGAGTCGTAATCGCGATATCTTTAGATATTAAGAATGCGTTCAACTCCCTCGAATGGAGTACGATACGTAGAGCGCTTGAAAAGCACGGGTTTCCGCGATACCTGCGAAGGGTCGTGGAAAATTACCTGAGCGACCGCGCGGTTCTCTACGATAGCCGGCATGGAATCGAGGAAAAGAGGATTGATCGCGGCGTTCCCCAGGGATCGGTCCTCGGACCGCTTCTCTGGAATCTCGGGTACGACGCGGTCCTGAAGCTGCCAATGCCGTCCGGCGTGCATCTCACGTGCTACGCGGATGACACGATGGTGTTGGCAGTCGACACGTGCCGGCAACGCGCAATCTGCCGGGCCGAAGTGGCAGTTGCGGTCGTGGCTAACACGATCAAGAAGATGGGGCTCCAGATGGCACCAGAGAAATCTGAAATCCTGTGCTTCAAGGGAAGAAGAAGAGACCCGCGAGGAGGAAACGAAGTGGTCAACATCGGACCATCCAAAGTTACAGTGGGGAGCGAGATGAAGTATCTCGGACTGCTCCTCGACGATAAATGGACCTTTGGTCTCCACTTCGCTCGTCAGGCCGTTCGACTGGATGCTGCGGCAAATTATCTAAGCCGCATCATGCCGAATCTGCACGGACCGGACGAGAAAGTAAGGAAAGTCTATGCTGGGGTGATAAAAAGCATTGCGCTTTACGGAGCTCCGGTATGGAGCGACGCGCTTAACAAAGGAGGCAGAAAGCTGCAGCTGCTGCGAAGCGCGTGGCGAAGAATAGCCATTCGGGTCATAAGAGGATATCGCACGATTTCCTACGACGCGGCAACAATGCTGGCGGGTCTCGCACCCCTGGAATACCTGGCGCAGGAAGACGTCATAGTGTACGAAACCCTTCGCACAACGCGCCAGGTAGAAGAAGAAGGTGCACCTGCTCCGACAAGGGACGAGATTAGAAGAGAAGCGAGACGCTTCACTTTCTCTAAATGGAAGAAGAAACTCGCACCTGCGACCAATCACAGGATCGTGGGAGCGATTCTACCCATCTTGGAAAACTGGGTAGAAAACAGGAGAGGGCAGCTCACCTTCAGAGTGACGCAGGTGCTGACTGGACATGGATGCTTCGGTCAGTACCTCTGCAAGATCGGAAAAGAGGCCACGGCTGAATGTCACCATTGCGGAGACGGAGACGACTCTGCGCAGCACACGTTGGAACGCTGTCCAGCGTGGCAAACGCTGCGCCACGCTCTCGTGGCAGAGATCGGACGGGATCTCTCGCCGACCAGCATCCTGCCGAAGATGCTGGAAGGTGAGAGATACTGGCGAGCCGTTACCTTGTTTTGCGACAAAGTGATGGCTGCGAAGGAAGCCGCCGAGTGCGAAAGAGAGCGCACGCTTTCTGCTCGAGGAGCCTTACGTGGTCGGCGTTGTAGACGTTTGCCACGTTCCACTCCAAGGTAGGGGACTCTCGTTCGTCAGGGCGCGAGAGTCGCTCCAAAGTACCCACCGGGGAGCGGAGCTTCGCTGCCGCCGTCCATCTCAAACGCCGCAAGCGGGAGAAGAGGAAGACGACTTCGAAGATTGAAGACAGGCGCAAGAAATTCGACAAAGAGGTACGCGTGAGGAATGCATGCATTCGCACACAAGCGTAATAGAAAAGATTGCGCAAAGAAAAAGTAAATAAGAAAAAACAGAAAGAGCAGCCGAGCGCCGGCTAGACAGGGTTTGGGTCAAGTCTATCCGGCACGCGCTCGACCGAGGAGAGGCAAACGACTGTGGTGGTTGCAGGGGCCGACCGCGCCAGGAATGTTGGAAAATACTACATCCGAGATGTTAGGTTTCCTTATGGTAGGATATACAACGCTATAGACGCATAGTGACCCCACCGAGAAGTACGGGCCGACACGTCCGGGATTCTGTAAAACATTACCAGCGACGGAATCGATGGGTTAGGATAGGTCATGTTACGTTATAGACGTATATAATGTGCCCACCGAGAAGTACGGGCCGACACGACCATGATTCTGTAAAACATTACCAGCGAGGGGCTAGATGGGATAGGGTAGGTTATAGTACGTTATAGTCGTATATAATGTTGCCACCGAGAAGTAGGGGCCGACCCGCCAGGAATATTGGAAAATACTACATCCGAGATGTTAAGTTGCCTTAGGTAAGGATATATAACGTGGTAGACGTACATAATGTCCCCAGAGAGAAGTACGGGCCGACACGCCCGGGATTCTGTAAAACATTACCAGCGAGGGTCTAGATGGGTTAGGTTAGCTTCCATTACGTTATAGACGTATATAATGTTCCCACCGAGGAGTAGGGGCCAACTCGCCAGGAATGTTGGAAAGTACTACATCCGAGATGTTAGGTTGCCTTAGGTTAGGAAATATAACGTTAGAGACTTACATAATGTCCGCACTGAGACGTAAGGGACGACGCGAACGGGATTCTGTAAAACATTACCAGGGACGGTCTAGATGGGTTAGGTTAGGTTCCATTACGTTATAGACGTATATAATGTTCCCACCGAGGACTAGGGGCCAACTCGCCAGGAATGTTGGAAAGTACTACATCCGAGATGTTAGGTTGCCTTACGTTAGGATATATAACGTTATAGACGTATATAATGTCCCCACCGAGAAGTACGGGCCGACACGACCATGATTCTGTAAAACATTACCAGCGAGGGGCTAGATGGGATAGGGTAGGTTATAGTACGTTATAGTCGTATATAATGTTGCCACCGAGAAGTAGGGGCCGACCTTCCAGGTAAGTTGGAAAATACTACATCCCAGATGCTAGGATGCCTTAGGCTAGGATATATAACGTTGTAGACGTATATAATGTCCGCACCGAGACGTACGGGTAGACACGAACGGGATTCTGTAAAACACTAGCAGCGTCGATCTAGATGGGTCAGGTTAGGTTATATTACGTTGTAGACGTATATAATGTGCCCACCGAGAAGTAGGGGCCGACCCGCCAGGAATATTGGAAAATACTACATCCGAGATGTTAAGTTGCCTTAGGTTAGGATATATAACGTGGTAGACGTACATAATGTCCCCACCGAGAAGTACGGGCCGACACGCCCGGGATTCTGTAAAACATTACCAGCGAGGGTCTAGATGGGTTAGGTTAGGTTCCATTACGTTATAGACGTATATAATGTTCCCACCGAGGAGTAGGGGCCAACTCGCCAGGAATGTTGGAAAGTACTACATCCGAGATGTTAGGTTGCCTTAGGTTAGGAAATATAACGTTATAGACTTATATAATGTCCGCACTGAGACGTAAGGGACGACGCGAACGGGATTCTGTAAAACATTACCAGGGACGGTCTAGATGGGTTAGGTCAGGTTATATTACGTTATATACGTATATAATGTTCCCACCGAGAAGTAGGGGCCGACCCGCCTGGAATGTTGGAAAATACTACATCCGACATGTTAGGTTGCCTTAGATTAGGATATATAACGTTAAAGACGTGTATAATGTCCACACCGAGAAGTACGGGCCGACACGACTGGGATTCTGTAAAGCATTATCACCGTGGTGCAAGATGGGTTAGGTCAGGTTATATTACGTTATAGACATATATAACGTTCCCACCGAGAAGTAGAGGCCGACCCGCCTGGAATGTTGTAAAATACTACACTCGAGATGATAGGTTGCCTTAGGTTACGATATATAACGTTATAGACGCATATAATGTCCCCACCGAGAAGTAGGGGACAACACGAACGGCATTCTGTAAAACATTACCAGCGAGTGTCTAGATGGGTTAAGTTAGGTTATATTACGATATAGACGTATATAATGTTCCCACCGAGAAGTAGGGGCCGACCCGCCAGGAACGTTGGAAAATACTACATCCGAGATGTTAGGTTGCCTTACGTTAGTATATATAACGTTATAGACGTGTATAATGTCCCCACCGAGATGTAGGGACCGACATGCCAGGAATGTTGCAAAATATAACATCCCAGATGTTTTGTTGCCTTAGGTTAGGATATATGACGTTATAGACATATATGATGTTCCCACCGAGATGTACGGGCCGACAAGCCAGGAATGTTGTCAAATATTACATCCGAGATGTTCGGTTCCCTTAGGTTAGGATATACAACGTTATAGAATTATATAATGTCTCCATCGAGAAGTAGGAGACGTCACGACAGGAATGTTGTAAAATATTACATCAGAGGTGTTAGGTTACCTTAGGTTAGGATGTATAACGTTATAGACGTATATAATGTCCGCACCGTGACGTACGGGACGACACGAACAAGATTCTGTTAAATATTACCAGCGAGGGGCTAGATGGGTTACGATAGGTTATATTTCGTTATAGACGTATATAATGTCCCCACCGAGAAGTAGGTTCCGACGCGCCAGGAATGATGTAAAATATTACATTCGACATGGTAGGTTGCCTTAGACTAGGATATATAACGTTATAGACGTATAGAATGGTACCACAGAGAAGTATGGACCGACGTGCCAGGAATGTAGTAAAATATTACATCCGAGAGGTTATGTTGCCTTACGTTAGGGTATATGATGTTATAGTCGTATATAATGTTCCCGACGAGAAGCAGGAGCCGACACTCCAGGAATGTTGTAAAATATTATATCCAGAATGTTAGGTTGCCTTAGGTTAGGATATATAGCGTTATAGACGTACATACTGTTCCCACCGAGAAGTAGGGGCTAACGCGCCAGGAATGTAGGACAATATTGCATCCGAGATGTTAGGTTGCCTTAGGTTAGAATATATAACGTTATAGACGTATAGAATGTTCCCACCGCGAAGTAGGGACCGACATGCCAGGAATGTTGTAAAATATTACATCCGCGATGTTATGCTGCATTACGTTATGATATATATCGTTATAGACGTATATAATGTCCCCATCGAGAAGTAGGCGACGACACGCCAGGAGTGTTGTACAATATTACATCCGACATGTTAGGTTGCCTTCGGTTAGGATATATATCGCTATAGACGTATATTATGTTCCCACCGAGAAGTAGGTGCCGACGCGTCAGCAATGTGGTTAAACATTACATACGATATCTTAGGTTGCCTTAGGCTAGGATATATAGCGTTAAAGACGTATATAATGTTCCCACCGCGAAATAGGGGCCGACACGCCAGGAATGTTTTAAAACAATACATCCGAGATGTTAGGTTGCCTTAGGTTAGGATATATAACGTTATTGACTTATATAAATTTCCCACCGAGAAATAGGGGCCGACGCGTAAGGAATGTTGTAAAATTTTACATTCGACATGTTAGGATTGCCTTAGGCTTGGATATATAGCGTTATAGGGGCATATAATGTTCCCACCGAGATGTAGGGGCCGGCGCGCCAGGAATGTAGTAAAATATTACATCCGAGATGTTAGGTTGCCTTAGGCTAGGATATGTAACGTTATAGAAGTATATTATGTTCCCACTGAGAAGTAGGGTCCAACGAGCCAGGAATGTGGTAAAATATTACAATCGACATGCTGGGTTGCCTTAGGTTAGGATATATAACGTTATAGACGTGTATACTGTTCCCACGGAGAAGTAGTTGCCGACGCGCCAGAAATGTTGTAAAATATTACATTCGACATGTTAGGATTGCCTTAGGCTATGATATGTAACGTTATAGACGTATATACTGTTCCCACCGCGAAATAGGCGCCGACACGCCAGGAATGTTGTAAAACATTACATCCGAGGTGGTAGGTTGCCTTGGGTTAGGATATATAACGTTATAGACGTATATACTGTACCCACCGATAAGTAGGAGCCGGCGCGCCAGGAATGTTGTAAAATATTACACCCCAGATGTTAGGTTCCCTTAGGCTAGGATATACAACGTTATAGATGTATATAATGTCCCCATCCAGAAGTAGGCGACGACACGCCAGGAATGTTGTAAAATATTACATCCGAGATGTTAGGTTGCCTTAGGCTAGGATATATATCGTTATAGACGTATAGAATGTTCCCACCGCGAAGTAGGGACCGACATGCCAGGAATGCTGTAAAATATTACATACGAGATGTTATCTTGCCTTACGTTAGGATATTTAACGTTATAGCCGTATATATTGTTCCCACCGAGAAGTAGGCAGCGACACGCCAGGAATGTTTTAAAATATTACATTCGACATGTTAGGGCGCCTTAGGCTAGGATATATGACGCTATATACGTATATAACTTTACCACCGAGAAATAGGGCCCGACGCGTCAGGAATGTTGTAAAATATTACACCCGAGATGATAGGTTGCCTTAGGTTAGGATATACAACGTTATAGATGTATATAATGTCCCCATCTCGAAGCAGGCGACGACAATCGAGGAATGTTGTAAAATAATACATCCGAGATGTTAGGTTGCCTTAGGTTAGGATATATATCGTTATAGACGTATATAATGTTCCCGCCGGGACGTAGGGACCGACATGCCAGGAATGTTGTAAAATATTACATACGAGATGTTATCTTGCCTTACGTTAGGATATATAACGTTATAGACGTATATAATGTCCCCATCGAGAAGTAGGCGGCGATACGCCAGGAATGCTGTAAAATATTACATTCGACATGTTAGGTCGCCTTAGGCTAGGATATATGACGTTATAGACGTATATAATTTTCCCACCGAGAAATAGGGCCCGACGCGTCCGGAATGTTGTTAAATATTACACCCGAGATATTAGGTTCCCTTAGGTTATGACATATAACGTTGTAGACGTATATAATGTTTCCACCGAGAAGTAGGGACCGACATGCCAGGAATTTTGTAAAATATTACATCCGAGACGTTAGTTTACCTTAGGTTAGGATATACAGCGTTATAGATGTATATAATGTCCCAATCGATAAGTAGGCGACGACACGCCACGAATGATGTAAAATATTACATTCGACATGTTAGGTCGCCTTAGGCTAGGATGTATAACGTTATAGACGTATATCATGTTTGCACCGAGAAATAGTGGCCGACGCGTCAGGAATGTTGTAAAATATTGCACCCGAGATGTTAGGTTCCCTTAGGTTATGATATATAACGTTATAGACGTATATAATGTCCCCATCGAGAAGGAGGCGACTACACGCCAGGAATGTTGTCAAATATTACATCCGAGATGTTAGGTTGCCTTAGGCTAGGATATATATCGTTATAGACGTATAGAATGTTCCCACCGCGAAGTAGGGACCGACATGCCAGGAATGTTGTAAAATATTACATCCGCGATGTTATGCTACCTTACGTTATGATATATAACGTTATAGACGTATATAATGTCCCCATCGAGAAGTAGGCGACGACACGCCAGGAATGTTGTACAATATTACATCCGACATGTTAGGTTGCCTTCGGTTAGGATATATATCGCTATAGACGTATATTATATTCCCACCGAGAAGTAGGGACCGACATGGCAGGAATGTTGTAAAATATTACATCCGAGATGTTAGGTTGCCTTAGGCTAGGATATATAGCGTTATAAACGTATATAATGTTCCCACCGAGAAGTAGGTGCCGACGCGTCAGCAATGTGGTTAAACATTACATACGATATGTTAGGTTGCCTTAGGCTAGGATATTTAGCGTTAAAGACGTATATAATGTTCCCACCGAGAAATAGGGGCCGACACGCCAGGAATGTTGTAAAACAATACATCCGAGATGTTAGGTTGCCTTAGGTTAGGATATATAACGTTATTGACTTATATAAAGTTCCCACCGAGAAATAGGGGCCGACGCGTAAGGAATGTTGTAAAATATTACATTCGACATGTTAGGATTGCCTTAGGCTAGGATATATAACGTTATAGACGTATATACTGTTCCCACCGAGAAGTAGGTGCCGACGCGTCAGCAATGTTGTTAAATATTACATACGACATGTTAGGTTGCCTTAGGCTAGCATATATAGCGTTATAGACGTATATAATGTTCCCACCGAGAAGTAGGGGCCGAAGTGCCGGGAATGTTGTAAAATATTACATGCGACATGTTAGGTTGCCTTAGGCTAGGATACATAGCGTTATAGACGTATATGTTCCCACCGAGAAGTAGGGGCCGGCGCGCCAGGTATGTTGTAAAATATTACATCCGAGATGTTAGGTTGCCTTAGGTTAGGATATATAACGATATTGACTTATATAATGTTCCCACCGAGAAATAGGCGCCGACGCGTTCGGAATGTTGTAAAATATTACACACGAGATATTATGTTCCCTTAGGTTATGACATATAACGTTATAGACGTATATAATGTTCCCACCGAGAAGTAGGGACCGAAGTGCCCGGAATGTTGTAAAATATTACAATCGACATGTTAGGTTGCCTTAGGTTAGGATATATGACCTTATAGACGTGTATACTGTTCCCACGGAGAAGTAGTTGCCGACGCGCCAGAAATGTTGTAAAATATTACATTCGACATGTTAGGCTGCCTTAGGCTAGGATACATAGCATTATAGACGTATACAATGTTCCCAGCGAGAAATGGGGGCCGACACGCCAGGAATGTTATAAAACATTAAATCCGAGGTGTTAGGTTGCCTTAGGTTAGGATTTATAACGTTATAGAAGTATATACTGTGCCCACCGCGAAGTAGGGACCGACATGCCAAGAATGTTGCAAATATTACATGCGACATGTTAGGTTGCCTTAGGCTAGGATTTATATCGTTATATACGTATATAATGTTCCCACCACGAAGTAGGGGCCGACGAGCCAGGAATGTTGTAAAACAGTACATTCCACATGTTACGTTGCCTTGGGCTATAATATACAACGTTATAGACGTATACATTGTTACCACCGAGAACTACGGGCCGACATGCCAGGAACGTTGTAAAATATTACATTCAACATGATAAGTTGCCTCAGGCTAGGATATATAGCGTTATAGACGTATATAACGTTACCACAGAGAAGTAGGGACCGGCATGCGAGGAATGTTGTAAAACGTTACGGTAGAGATGTTAGGTTGCCTGAGGTTAAGATATATAACGTTATAGGCGTATATACTGTTCCCACCGAGAAGTAGGTGCCGACGCGCCGGGAATGTTGTAAAATATTACATTCGACAAGTTAGGTTGCCTTAGGCTAGGATATATAGCTTTAAAGACGTATATAATGTTCCCACTGAGAAGTAGGAGCCGACGTGCCAGGAATGTAGTAAAATATTAAATACGACATGTTAGGTTGCCTTAGGTTAGGATATATAGCGTTATAGACGTATATAATGTTCCCACCGAGAAGTAGGGGCCGAAGTGCCGGGAATGTTGTAAAATATTACATGCAACATGTTAGGTTGCCTTAGGCTAGGATTTATAGCGTTATAGACGTATATAATGTTCCCACCGAGAAGTAGGTGCCGACGCGCCAGGAATGTTGTAAAATATTACATTCGACGTGTTAGGATTGCCTTAGCCTAGGATATATAACGATCTAGACGTATACGGTATTCCCACCGAGAAGTACTGGCCGACACGCCAGGAATGTTGTCAAATATTACATCCGAGATGTTAGGTTCCCTTAGGTAAGGATATATAACGTTATAGACGTATATAATGATCGCACCGAGAGGCAGGGGCCGACGAGCCAGGAATGTTGTAAAATATTACGCTCGACAGGTTAGTTTGCGTTAGGCTAGCATATATAGCGTTATAGACGTATATAATGTTCCCACCGAGATGTAGGGTCCGGCGCGCCAGGAATGTAGTAAAATATTACATCCGAGATGTTAGGTTGCCTTAGGCTAGGATATGTAACGTTATAGACGTATATAATGTTCCCACTGAGAAGTAGGGTCCAACGAGCCAGGAATGTGGTAAAATATTACAATCGACATGGTAGGCTGCCTTAGGCTAGGATTTATAGCGTTATAGACGTATATAATGTTCCCACCGAGAAGTAGGGGCCGAAGTGACGGGAATGTAGTAAAATATTACATTCGACATGATAGGTTGCCTTAGGCTAGGATATATAGCGTTATAGACGTATATAATGTTCCCACCGAGAAGTAGGTGCCGACGCGTCAGCAATGTTGTTAAATATTACATACGACATGTTAGGTTGCCTTAGGCTAGGATATATAGCGTTATAGACGTATATAATGTTCCCACCGAGAAGTAGGTGCCGACGCGCCAGAAATGTTGTAAAATATTACATTCGACATGTTAGGCTGCCTTAGGCTAGGATACATAGCATTATAGACGTATACAATGTTCCCAGCGAGAAATGGGGGCCGACACGCCAGGAATGTTATAAAACATTAAATCCGAGGTGTTAGGTTGCCTTAGGTTAGGACTTATAACGTTATAGATGTATATACTGTGCCCACCGAGAAGTAGTGGCCGGCGCGCCAGGAATGTAGTAAAATATTACATCCGAGATGTTAGGTTGCCTTAGGCTAGGATATGTAAAGTTATAGACGTATATAATGTTCCCACCGAGAAGTATGTGCCAACGAGCTAGGAATGTAGTACAGTATTACATTCGACATGTTAGGTTGCCTTAGGTTAGGATATGTAACATTATAGACGTATATACTGTTCCCACCGAGAAGTAGGTGCCGACGCGCGAGGTATGTTGTAGAATATTACGCTCGACATGTTAGGTTGCCTTAGGATAGGATATATAACGTTAAAGACGTATATACTGTTCCCACCAGGAAGTAGGGGCTGACGCGCCAGGAATGTTGTAAAACATTACATCCGAGGTGTTATGTTGCCTTAGGTGAGGATATATAACGTTATAGAAGTATATACTGTTCCCACCGAGAAGTAGGGGCCGGCGCGCCGGGAATGTAGTAAAATATTACATCCGAGATATTAGGTAGCCTTAGGCTAGGATATATAACGTTATAGACGTATATAGTGTTCCCACCGAGAAGTAGGGGCCGAAGTGATGGGAATGTTGTAAAATATTACATTCGACATGTTAGGTTGCCTTAGGCTAGGATATATAACGATATTGACTTATATAATGTTCTCACCGAGAAATAGGGGCCGACGCGCCAGGAATGTTGTAAAATATTACATTCGACATGTTAGGTTGCCTTAAGCTAGGATATATAGCGTTATAGACGTATATAATGTTCCCACCGAGAAGTAGGGGCCGAAGTGCCGGGAATGTTGTAAAATATTACATGCGACATGTTAGGTTGCGTTAGGCTAGGATATACAGCTTTATAGACGTATATAATGTACCCACCGAGAAGTAGGCCCGACGCGCCAGGAATGTTGTAAAATATTACATTCGACATGTTAGGTTGCCTTAAGCTAGGATATATAGCGTTATAGACGTATATAATGTTCCCACCGAGAAGTAGGGGCCGAAGTGCCGGGAATGTTGTAAATCATTACATGCGACATGTTAGGTTGCCTTAGGCTAGGATTTATAGCGTTATAGACGTATATAACCTTCCCACCGAGAAGTAGGGGCCGAAGTGACGGGAATGTAGTAAAATATTACATTCGACATGATAGGTTGCCTTAGGCTTGGATATATAGCGTTATAGACGTATATAATGTTCCCACCGAGAAGTAGGTGCCGACGCGTCAGCAATGTGGTTAAATATTACATACGATATGTTAGGTTGCCTTACGCTAGGATATATAGCGTTAAAGACGTATATAATGTTCCCACCGAGAAGTAGGTGCCGACGCGCCAGAAATGTTGTAAAATATTACATTCGACATGTTAGGCTGCCTTAGGCTAGGATACATAGCATTATAGACGTATACAATGTTCCCAGCGAGAAATGGGGGCCGACACGCCAGGAATGTTATAAAACATTAAATCCGAGGTGTTAGGTTGCCTTAGGTTAGGACTTATAACGTTATAGATGTATATACTGTGCCCACCGAGAAGTAGTGGCCGGCGCGCCAGGAATGTAGTAAAATATTACATCCGAGATGTTAGGTTGCCTTAGGCTAGGATATGTAAAGTTATAGACGTATATAATGTTCCCACCGAGAAGTATGTGCCAACGAGCTAGGAATGTAGTACAGTATTACATTCGACATGTTAGGTTGCCTTAGGTTAGGATATGTAACATTATAGACGTATATACTGTTCCCACCGAGAAGTAGGTGCCGACGCGCGAGGTATGTTGTAGAATATTACGCTCGACATGTTAGGTTGCCTTAGGATAGGATATATAACGTTAAAGACGTATATACTGTTCCCACCAGGAAGTAGGGGCTGACGCGCCAGGAATGTTGTAAAACATTACAACCGAGGTGTTATGTTGCCTTAGGTGAGGATATATAACGTTATAGAAGTATATACTGTTCCCACCGAGAAGTAGGGGCCGGCGCGCCGGGAATGTAGTAAAATATTACATCCGAGATATTAGGTAGCCTTAGGCTAGGATATATAACGTTATAGACGTATATAGTGTTCCCACCGAGAAGTAGGGGCCGAAGTGATGGGAATGTTGTAAAATATTACATTCGACATGTTAGGTTGCCTTAGGCTAGGATATATAACGATATTGACTTATATAATGTTCTCACCGAGAAATAGGGGCCGACGCGCCAGGAATGTTGTAAAATATTACATTCGACATGTTAGGTTGCCTTAAGCTAGGATATATAGCGTTATAGACGTATATAATGTTCCCACCGAGAAGTAGGGGCCGAAGTGCCGGGAATGTTGTAAAATATTACATGCGACATGTTAGGTTGCGTTAGGCTAGGATATACAGCTTTATAGACGTATATAATGTACCCACCGAGAAGTAGGCCCGACGCGCCAGGAATGTTGTAAAATATTACATTCGACATGTTAGGTTGCCTTAAGCTAGGATATATAGCGTTATAGACGTATATAATGTTCCCACCGAGAAGTAGGGGCCGAAGTGCCGGGAATGTTGTAAATCATTACATGCGACATGTTAGGTTGCCTTAGGCTAGGATTTATAGCGTTATAGACGTATATAACCTTCCCACCGAGAAGTAGGGGCCGAAGTGACGGGAATGTAGTAAAATATTACATTCGACATGATAGGTTGCCTTAGGCTTGGATATATAGCGTTATAGACGTATATAATGTTCCCACCGAGAAGTAGGTGCCGACGCGTCAGCAATGTGGTTAAATATTACATACGATATGTTAGGTTGCCTTACGCTAGGATATATAGCGTTAAAGACGTATATAATGTTCCCACCGAGAAGTAGGGGCCGGCGCGCCAGGAATGTAGTAAAATATTACATCCGAGATGTTAGGTTGCCTTAGGCTAGGATATGTAACGTTATAGACGTATATAATGTTCCCACCGAGAAGTATGTGCCAACGAGCCAGGAATGTAGTACAGTATTACATTCGACATGTTAGGTTGCCTTAGGTTAGGATATGTAACATTATAGACGTATATACTGTTCCCACCGAGAAGTAGGTGCCGACGCGCCAGGTATGTTGTAAAATATTACGCTCGACATGTTAGGTTGCCTTAGGATAGGATATATAACGTTAAAGACGTATATACTGTTCCCACCAAAAAGTAGGGGCTGACGCGCCAGGAATGTTGTAAAACAATACATCCGAGATGTTAGGTTGCCTTAGGTTAGGATATATAACGTTATTGACTTATATAAAGTTCCCACCGAGAAATAGGGGCCGACGCGTAAGGAATGTTGTAAAATTTTACACTCGACATGTTAGGATTGCCTTAGGCTAGGATATATAACGTTATAGACGTATATACTGTTCCCACCGAGAAGTAGGTGCCGGCGCGTCAGCAATGTTGTTAAATATTACATACGACATGTTAGGTTGCCTTAGGCTAGGATATATAGCGTTATAGACGTATATAATGTTCCCACCGAGAAGTAGGTGCCGAAGTGCCGGGAATGTTGTAAAATATTACATGCGACATGTTAGGTTGCCTTAGGCTAGGATTTATAGCGTTATAGACGTATATAACGTTCCCACCGAGAAGTAGGGGCCGAAGTGACGGGAATGTAGTAAAATATTACATTCGACATGATAGGTTGCCTTAGGCTTGGATATATAGCGTTATAGACGTATATAATGTTCCCACCGAAAAGTAGGTGCCGACGCGTCAGCAATGTTGTTAAATATTACATACGACATGTTAGGCTGCCTTAGGCTAGGATATATAGCGTTATAGACGTATATAATGTTCCCACCGAGAAGTAGGTACCGAAGGGCCGGGAATGTTGTAAAATATTACATGCGACATGTTAGGTTGCCTTAGGCTAGGATATATAGCGTTAAAGACGTATATAATGTACCCACCGAGAAATAGGGGCCGACGCGCAAGGAATGTTGTAAAATTTTACATTCGACATGTTAGGATTGCCTTAGGCTAGGATATATAACGTTATAGATGTATATACTGTTCCCACCGAGAAGTAGGTGCCGACGCGTCAGCAATGTTGTTAAATATTACATACGACATGTTAGGTTGCCTTAGGCTAGGATATATAGCGCTATAGACGTATATAATGTTCCCACCGAGAAGTAGGTACCGAAGTGCCGGGAATGTTGTAAAATATTACATGCGACATGTTAGGTTGCCTTAGGCTAGGATTTATAGCGTTATAGACGTATATAACGTTCCCACCGAGAAGTAGGGGCCGAAGTGACGGGAATGTAGTAGAATATTACATTCGACATGATAGGTTGCCTTAGGCTTGGATATATAGCGTTAAAGACGTATATAATGTTCCCACCGAGAAATAGGGGCCGACGCGCAAGGAATGTTGTAAAACAATACATCCGAGATGTTAGGTTGCCTTAGGTTAGGATATATAACGTTATTGACTTATATAAAGTTCCCACCGAGAAATAGGGGCCGACGCGTAAGGAATGTTGTAAAATTTTACACTCGACATGTTAGGATTGCCTTAGGCTAGGATATATAACGTTATAGACGTATATACTGTTCCCACCTAGAAGTAGGTGCCGATGCGTCAGCAATGTTGTTAAATATTACATACGACATGTTAGGTTGCCTTAGGCTAGGATATATAGCGTTATAGACGTATATAATGTTCCCACCGAGAAGTAGGTGCCGACGCGCCAGGAATGTTGTAAAATATTATATTCGACATGTTAGGTTGCCTTAAGCTAGGATATATAGCGTTATAGACGTATATAATGTTCCCACCGAGAAGTAGGGGCCGAAGTGCCGGGAATGTTGTAAAATATTACATGCGACATGTTAGGTTGCCTTAGGCTAGGATTTATAGCGTTATAGACGTATATAATGTTCCCACCGAGAAGTAGGTGCCGACGCGCCAGGAATGTTTTAAAATATTACAATCGACATGTTAGGTTGCCTTAGGCTAGGATATATAACGTTATAGACGTTTATAATGTTCCCATCGTGAAGTAGGTGCCGACGCGCCAGAAATGTGGTAAAATATTACAATCGACATGTTAAGTTGCCTTAGGTTAGGATATATAACGTTATAGACGTGTATACTGTTCCCACGGGGAAGTAGTTGCCGACGCGCCAGAAATGTTGTAAAATATTACATTCGACATGTTAGGCTGCCTTAGGCTAGGATATATAGCATTATAGACGTATACAATGTTCCCAGCGAGAAATGGGGGCCGACACGCCAGGAATGTTGTAAAACATTACATCCGAGGTGTTAGGTTGCCTTAGGTTAGGATTTATAACGTTATAGAAGTATATACTGTGCCCACCGAGAAGTAGGGGCCGGCGCGCCAGGAACGTAGTAAAATATTACATCCGAGATGTTAGGTTGCCTTAGGCTAGGATATGTAACGTTATAGACGTATATAATGTTCCCACCGAGAAGTATGTGCCAACGAGCCAGGAATGTAGTACAGTATTACATTCGACATGTTAGGTTGCCTTAGGTTAGGATATGTAACATTATAGACGTATATACTGTTCCCACCGAGAAGTAGGTGCCGACGCGCCAGGTATGTTGTAAAATATTACGCTCGACATGTTAGGTTGCCTTAGGATAGGATATATAACGTTAAAGACGTATATACTGTTCCCACCAAAAAGTAGGGGCTGACGCGCCAGGAATGTTGTAAAACAATACATCCGAGATGTTAGGTTGCCTTAGGTTAGGATATATAACGTTATTGACTTATATAAAGTTCCCACCGAGAAATAGGGGCCGACGCGTAAGGAATGTTGTAAAATTTTACACTCGACATGTTAGGATTGCCTTAGGCTAGGATATATAACGTTATAGACGTATATACTGTTCCCACCGAGAAGTAGGTGCCGGCGCGTCAGCAATGTTGTTAAATATTACATACGACATGTTAGGTTGCCTTAGGCTAGGATATATAGCGTTATAGACGTATATAATGTTCCCACCGAGAAGTAGGTGCCGAAGTGCCGGGAATGTTGTAAAATATTACATGCGACATGTTAGGTTGCCTTAGGCTAGGATTTATAGCGTTATAGACGTATATAACGTTCCCACCGAGAAGTAGGGGCCGAAGTGACGGGAATGTAGTAAAATATTACATTCGACATGATAGGTTGCCTTAGGCTTGGATATATAGCGTTATAGACGTATATAATGTTCCCACCGAAAAGTAGGTGCCGACGCGTCAGCAATGTTGTTAAATATTACATACGACATGTTAGGTTGCCTTAGGCTGGGATTTATAGCGTTATAGACGTATATAATGTTCCCACCGAGAAGTAGGGGCTCGAAGTGACGGGAATGTAGTAAAATATTACATTCGACATGATAGGTTGCCTTAGGCTAGGATATATAGCGTTATAGACGTATATAATGTTCCCACCGAGAAGTAGGTGCCGACACGTCAGCAATGTGGTTAAATATTATATACGATATGTTAGGTTGCCTTAGGCTAGGATACATAACGTTATAGACGTTTATAATGATCCCACCGAGAGGCAGGGGCTGACGCGCAGGGAATGTTGTAAAATATTACATTCGACAAGTTAGGTTGCCTTAGGCAAGGATATGTAGCTTTAAAGACGTATATAATGTTCCCACCGAGAAATAGGGGCCGACAAGCCAGGAATGTTGTAAAATATTACATTCGACGTGTTAGGATTGCCTTAGCCTAGGATATATAACGTTATAGAAGTATATACTGTTCCCACCGAGAAGTAGGGGCCGGCGCGCCGGGAATGTAGTAAAATATTACATCCGAGATGTTAGGTTGCCTTAGGCTAGGATATGTAACGTTATAGACGTGTATACTGTTCCCACGGAGAAGTAGCTGCCGACGCGCCAGAAATGTTGTAAAATATTACATTCGACATGTTGGGCTGCCTTAGGCTAGCATATATAGCGTTATAGACGTATACAATGTTCCCACCGAGAAATAGGGGCCGACACGCCAGGAATGTTTTAAAACAATACATCCGAGATGTTAGGTTGCCTTAGGTTAGGATATATAACGTTATTGACTTATATAAAGTTCCCACCGAGAAATAGGGGCCG
Source organism: Xylocopa violacea (assembly GCA_963969225.1). Taxonomy (NCBI): domain Eukaryota; kingdom Metazoa; phylum Arthropoda; class Insecta; order Hymenoptera; family Apidae; genus Xylocopa; species Xylocopa violacea. The sequence goes on along the minus strand of CAXAJV010000001.1, from coordinate 21,840,003 downwards.
ACGCGCAAGGAATGTTGTAAAATTTCACATTCGACATGTTAGGATTGCCTTAGGCTAGGATATATAACGTTATAGACGTATAAACTGTTCCCACCGAGAAGTATGTGCCGACGCGTCAGCAATGTTGTTAAATATTACATACGACATGTTAGGTTGCCTTAGGCTAGGATATATAGCGTTATAGACGTATATAATGTTCCCACCGAGAAGTAGGTGCCGAAGTGCCGGGAATGTTGTAAAATATTACATGCGACATGTTAGGTTGCCTGAAGCTAGGATATATAGCGTTATAGACGTATATAATGTTCCCACCGAGAAGTAGGGGCCGAAGTGCCGGGAATGTTGTAAAATATTACATGCGACATGTTAGGTTGCCTTAGGCTAGGATATATAGCGTTAAAGACGTATATAATGTTCCCACCGAGAAGTATGTGCCAAAGAGCCAGGAATGTAGTACAATATTACATTCGACATGTTAGGTTGCCTTAGGTTAGGATATGTAACATTATAAACGTATATACTGTTCCCACCGAGAAGTAGGGTCCAACGAGCCAGGAATGTGGTAAAATATTACAATCGACATGGTAGGTTGCCTTAGGTTAGGATATATAGCGTTATAGACGTATATAATGTTCCCACCGAGAAGTAGGGGCCGAAGTGCCGGGAATGTTGTGAAATATTACATGCGACATGTTAGGTTGCCTTAGGCTAGGATTTATAGCGTTATAGACGTATATAATGTTCCCACCGAGAAGTAGGGGCCGAAGTGACGGGAATGTAGTAAAATATTACATTCGACATGATAGGTTGCCTTAGGCTAGGATATATAGCGTTATAGACGTATATAATGTTCCCACCGAGAAGTAGGGGCCGGCGCGCCGGGAATGTAGTAAAATATTACATCCGAGATGTTAGGTAGCCTTAGGCTAGGATATATAACGTTATAGACGTATATAGTGTTCCCACCGAGAAGTAGGGGCCGAAGTGATGGGAATGTTGTAAAATATTACATTCGACATGTTAGGTTGCCTTAGGCTAGGATATATAACGATATTGACTTATATAATGTTCTCGCCGAGAAATAGGGGCCGACGCGCCAGGAATGTTGTAAAATATTACATTCGACATGTTAGGTTGCCTTAAGCTAGGATATATAGCGTTATAGACGTATATAATGTTCCCACCGAGAAGTAGGGGCCGAAGTGCCGGGAATGTTGTAAAATATTACATGCGACATGTTAGGTTGCCTTAGGCTAGGATATACAGCTTTATAGACGTATATAATGTACCCACCGAGAAATAGGGGCCGACGCGTAAGGAATGTTGTAAAATTTTACACTCGACATGTTAGGATTGCCTTAGGCTAGGACATATAACGTTATAGACGTATATACTGTTCCCACCGAGAAGTAGGTGCCGACGCGTCAGCAATGTTGTTAAATATTACATACGACATGTTAGGTTGCCTTAGGCTAGGATATATAGCGTTATAGACGTATATAATGTTCCCACCGAGAAGTAGGTGCCGAATTGCCGGGAATGTTGTAAAATATTACATGCGACGTGTTAGGTTGCCTTAGGCTAGGATTTATAGCGTTATAGACGTATATAACCTTCCCACCGAGAAGTAGGGGCCGAAGTGACGGGAATGTAGTAAAATATTACATTCGACATGATAGGTTGCCTTAGGCTTGGATATATAGCGTTATAGACGTATATAATGTTCCCACCGAGAAGTAGGTGCCGACGCGTCAGAAATGTGGTTAAATATTACATACAATATGTTAGGTTTCCTTGCGCTAGGATATATAGCGTTAAAGACGTATATAATGTTCCCACCGAGAAATAGGGGCCGACTCGCTAGGAATGTTGTAAAATTTTACATTCGACATGTTAGGATTGCCTTAGGCTAGGATATATAACGTTATAGACGTATATACTGTTCCCACCGAGAAGTAGGTGCCGACGCGTCAGCAATGTTGTTAAATATTACATACGACATGTTAGGTTGCCTTAGGCTAGGATATATAGCGTTATAGACGTATATAATGTTCCCACCGAGAAGTAGGGGCCGAAGTGCCGGGAATGTTGTAAAATATTACATGCGACATGTTAGGTTGCCTTAGGCTAGGATTTATAGCGTTATAGACGTATATAATGTTCCCACCGAGAAGTAGGGGCCGAAGTGACGGGAATGTAGTAAAATATTACATCCGAGACGTTAGGATTGCCTTAGGCTAGGATATATAACGTTATAGACGTATATACTGTTCCCACCCAGAAGTAGGTGCCGGCGCGTCAGCAATGTTGTTAAATATTACATACGACATGTTAGGTTGCCTTAGGCTAGGATATATAGCGTTATAGACGTATATAATGTTCCCACCGAGAAGTAGGTGCCGAAGTGCCGGGAATGTTGTAAAATATTACATGCGACATGTTAGGTTGCCTTAGGCTAGGATTTATAGCGTTATAGACGTATATAACGTTCCCACCGAGAAGTAGGGGCCGAAGTGACGGGAATGTAGTAAAATATTACATTCGACATGATAGGTTGCCTTAGGCTTGGATATATAGCGTTATAGACGTATATAATGTTCCCACCGAAAAGTAGGTGCCGACGCGTCAGCAATGTTGTTAAATATTACATACGACATGTTAGGTTGCCTTAGGCTAGGATATATAGCGTTATAGACGTATATAATGTTCCCACCGTGAAGTAGGTACCGAAGGGCCGGGAATGTTGTAAAATATTACATGCGACATGTTAGGTTGCCTTAGGCTGGGATTTATAGCGTTATAGACGTATATAACGTTCCCACCGAGAAGTAGGGGCCGAAGTGCCGGGAATGTTGTAAAATATTACATTCGACATGTTAGGCTGCCTTAGGCTAGGATATATAGTATTATAGAAGTATACAATGTTCCCAGCGAGAAATGGGGGCCGACACGCCAGGAATGTTGTAAAACATTACATCCGAGGTGTTAGGTTGCCTTAGGTGAGGATTTATAACGTTATAGAACTATATACTGTGCCCACCGAGAAGAAGGGCCCGGCGCGCCAGGAATGTAGTAAAATATTACATCCGAGATGTTAGGTTGCCTTAGGCTAGGATATGTAACGTTATAGACGTATATAATGTTCCCACCGAGAAGTATGTGCCAAAGAGCCAGGAATGTAGTACAATATTACATTCGACATGTTAGGTTGCCTTAGGTTAGGATATGTAACATTATAAACGTATATACTGTTCCCACCGAGAAGTAGGGTCCAACGAGCCAGGAATGTGGTAAAATATTACAATCGACATGGTAGGTTGCCTTAGGTTAGGATATATAGCGTTATAGACGTATATAATGTTCCCACCGAGAAGTAGGGGCCGAAGTGCCGGGAATGTTGTAAAATATTACATGCGACATGTTAGGTTGCCTTAGGCTAGGATTTATAGCGTTATAGACGTATATAATGTTCCCACCGAGAAGTAGGTGCCGACGCGCCAGGAATGTTGTAAAATATTACATTCGACGTGTTAGGATTGCCTTAGCCTAGGATATATAACGATCTAGACGTATACGGTATTCCCACCGAGAAGTACGGGCCGACACGCCAGGAATGTTGTCAAATATTACATCCGAGATGTTAGGTTCCCTTAGGTAAGGATATATAACGTTATAGACGTATATAATGATCGCACCGAGAGGCAGGGGCCGACGAGCCAGGAATGTTGTAAAATATTACGCTCGACAGGTTAGTTTGCGTTAGGATAGCATATATAGCGTTATAGACGTATATAATGTTCCCACCGAGATGTAGGGTCCGGCGCGCCAGGAATGTAGTAAAATATTACATCCGAGATGTTAGGTTGCCTTAGGCTAGGATATGTAACGTTATAGACGTATATAATGTTCCCACTGAGAAGTAGGGTCCAACGAGCCAGGAATGTGGTAAAATATTACAATCGACATGGTAGGTTGCCTTAGGTTAGGATATATAACGTTATAGACGTGTATACTGTTCCCACGGAGAAGTAGCTGCCGACGCGCCAGAAATGTTGTAAAATATTACATTCGACATGTTAGGCTGCCTTAGGCTAGGATTTATAGCGTTATAGACGTATATAATGTTCCCACCGAGAAGTAGGGGCCGAAGTGACGGGAATGTAGTAAAATATTACATTCGACATGATAGGTTGCCTTAGGCTAGGATATATAGCGTTATAGACGTATATAATGTTCCCACCGAGAAGTGGGTGCCGACGCGTCAGCAATGTTGTTAAATATTACATACGACATGTTAGGTTGCCTTAGGCTAGGATATATAGCGTTATAGACGTATATAATGTTCCCACCGAGAAGTAGGTGCCGACGCGCCAGAAATGTTGTAAAATATTACATTCGACATGTTAGGCTGCCTTAGGCTAGGATACATAGCATTATAGACGTATACAATGTTCCCAGCGAGAAATGGGGGCCGACACGCCAGGAATGTTATAAAACATTAAATCCGAGGTGTTAGGTTGCCTTAGGTTAGGATTTATAACGTTATAGAAGTATATACTGTGCCCACCGAGAAGTAGGGGCCGGCGCGCCAGGAATGTAGTAAAATATTACATCCGAGATGTTAGGTTGCCTTAGGCTAGGATATGTAACGTTATAGACGTATATAATGTTCCCACCGAGAAGTATGTGCCAACGAGCCAGGAATGTAGTACAGTATTACATTCGACATGTTAGGTTGCCTTAGGTTAGGATATGTAACATTATAGACGTATATACTGTTCCCACCGAGAAGTAGGTGCATACGCGCCAGGTATGTTGTAAAATATTACGCTCGACATGTTAGGTTGCCTTAGGATAGGATATATAACGTTAAAGACGTATATACTGTTCCCACCATGAAGTAGGGGCCGGCGCGCCGGGAATGTAGTAAAATATTACATCCGAGATGTTAGGTAGCCTTAGGCTAGGATATATAACGTTATAGACGTATATAGTGTTCCCACCGAGAAGTAGGGGCCGAAGTGATGGGAATGTTGTAAAATATTACATTCGACATGTTAGGTTGCCTTAGGCTAGGATATATAACGATATTGACTTATATAATGTTCTCACCGAGAAATAGTGGCCGACGCGCCAGGAATGTTGTAAAATATCACATTCGACATGTTAGGTTGCCTTAAGCTAGGATATATAACGCTATAGACGTATATAATGTTCCCACCGAGAAGTAGGGGCCGAAGTGCCGGGAATGTTGTAAAATATTACATGCGACATGTTAGGTTGCCTTAGGCTAGGATATACAGCTTTATAGACGTATATAATGTACCCACCGAGAAATAGGGGCCGACGCGTAAGGAATGTTGTAAAATTTTACACTCGACATGTTAGGATTGCCTTAGGCTAGGATATATAACGTTATAGACGTATATACTGTTCCCACCGAGAAGTAGGTGCCGACGCGTCAGCAATGTTGTTAAATATTACATACGACATGTTAGGTTGCCTTAGGCTAGGATATATAGCGTTATAGACGTATATAATGTTCCCACCGAGAAGTAGGTGTCGAATTGCCGGGAATGTTGTAAAATATTACATGCGACATGTTAGGTTGCCTTAGGCTAGGATTTATAGCGTTATAGACGTATATAACCTTCCCACCGAGAAGTAGGGGCCGAAGTGACGGGAATGTAGTAAAATATTACATTCGACATGATAGGTTGCCTTAGGCTTGGATATATAGCGTTATAGACGTATATAATGTTCCCACCGAAAAGTAGGTGCCGACGCGTCAGCAATGTTGTTAAATATTACATACGACATGTTAGGTTGCCTTAGGCTAGGATATATAGCGTTATAGACGTATATAATGTTCCCACCGAGAAGTAGGTACCGAAGGGCCGGGAATGTTGTAAAATATTACATGCGACATGTTAGGTTGCCTTAGGCTGGGGTTTATAGCGTTATAGACGTATATAACGTTCCCACCGAGAAGTAGGGGCCGAAGTGCCGGGAATGTTGTAAAATATTACATGCGACATGTTAGGTTGCCTTAGGCTAGGATATATAGCGTTAAAGACGTATATAATGTTCCCACCGAGAAATAGGGGCCGACACGCCAGAATGTTTTAAAACAATACATCCGAGATGTTAGGTTGCCTTAGGTTAGGATATATAACGTTATTGACTTATATAAAGTTCCCACCGAGAAATAGGGGCCGACGCGCAAGGAATGTTGCAAAATTTCACATTCGACATGTTAGGATTGCCTTAGGCTAGGATATATAACGTTATAGACGTATATAATGTTCCCACCGAGAAGTAGGTACCGAAGGGCCGGGAATGTTGTAAAATATTACATGCGACATGTTAGGTTGCCTTAGGCTGGGATTTATAGCGTTATAGACGTATATAACGTTCCCACCGAGAAGTAGGGGCCGAAGTGCCGGGAATGTTGTAAAATATTACATGCGACATGTTAGGTTGCCTTAGGCTAGGATATATAGCGTTAAAGACGTATATAATGTTCCCACCGAGAAATAGGGGCCGACACGCCAGAATGTTTTAAAACAATACATCCGAGATGTTAGGTTGCCTTAGGTTAGGATATATAACGTTATTGACTTATATAAAGTTCCCACCGAGAAATAGGGGCCGACGCGCAAGGAATGTTGTAAAATTTCACATTCGACATGTTAGGATTGCCTTAGGCTAGGATATATAACGTTATAGACGTATATACTGTTCCCACCGAGAAGTAGGTGCCGACGCGTCAGCAATGTTGTTAAATATTACATATGACATGTTAGGCTGCCTTAGGCTAGGATATACAGCTTTATAGACGTATATAATGTACCCACCGAGAAGTAGGGGCCGACGCGCCAGGAATGTTGTAAAATATTACATTCGACATGTTAGGCTGCCTTAGGCTAGGATATATAGTATTATAGAAGTATACAATGTTCCCAGCGAGAAATGGGGGCCGACACGCCAGGAATGTTGTAAAACATTACATCCGAGGTGTTAGGTTGCCTTAGGTGAGGATTTATAACGTTATAGAAGTATATACTGTGCCCACCGAGAAGAAGGGCCCGGCGCGCCAGGAATGTAGTAAAATATTACATCCGAGATATTAGGTTGCCTTAGGCTAGGATATGTAACGTTATAGACGTATATAATGTTCCCACCGAGAAGTATGTGCCAAAGAGCCAGGAATGTAGTACAATATTACATTCGACATGTTAGGTTGCCTTAGGTTAGGATATGTAACATTATAAACGTATATACTGTTCCCACCGAGAAGTAGGGTCCAACGAGCCAGGAATGTGGTAAAATATTACAACCGACATGGTAGGTTGCCTTAGGTTAGGATATATAGCGTTATAGACGTATATAATGTTCCCACCGAGAAGTAGGGGCCGAAGTGCCGGGAATGTTGTAAAATATTACATGCGACATGTTAGGTTGCCTTAGGCTAGGATTTATAGCGTTATAGACGTATATAATGTTCCCACCGAGAAGTAGGTGCCGACGCGCCAGGAATGTTGTAAAATATTACATTCGACGTGTTAGGATTGCCTTAGCCTAGGATATATAACGATCTAGACGTATACGGTATTCCCACCGAGAAGTACGGGCCGACACGCCAGGAATGTTGTCAAATATTACATCCGAGATGTTAGGTTCCCTTAGGTAAGGATATATAACGTTATAGACGTATATAATGATCGCACCGAGAGGCAGGGGCCGACGAGCCAGGAATGTTGTAAAATATTACGCTCGACAGGTTAGTTTGCGTTAGGCTAGCATATATAGCGTTATAGACGTATATAATGTTCCCACCGAGATGTAGGGTCCGGCGCGCCAGGAATGTAGTAAAATATTACATCCGAGATGTTAGGTTGCCTTAGGCTAGGATATGTAACGTTATAGACGTATATAATGTTCCCACTGAGAAGTAGGGTCCAACGAGCCAGGAATGTGGTAAAATATTACAATCGACATGGTAGGTTGCCTTAGGTTAGGATATATAACGTTATAGACGTGTATACTGTTCCCACGGAGAAGTAGCTGCCGACGCGCCAGAAATGTTGTAAAATATTACGCTCGACATGTTAGGTTGCCTTAGGATAGGATATATAACGTTAAAGACGTATATACTGTTCCCACCAGGAAGTAGGGGCCGGCGCGCCGGGAATGTAGTAAAATATTACATCCGAGATGTTAGGTAGCCTTAGGCTAGGATATATAACGTTATAGACGTATATAGTGTTCCCACCGAGAAGTAGGGGCCGAAGTGATGGGAATGTTGTAAAATATTACATTCGACATGATAGGTTGCCTTAGGCTAGGATATATAGCGTTATAGACGTATATAATGTTCCCACCGAGAAGTAGGGGCCGAAGTGACGGGAATGTAGTAAAATATTACATCCGAGATGTTAGGTTGCCTTAGGCTAGGATATGTAACGTTATAGACGTATATAATGTTCCCACCGAGAAGTATGTGCCAACGAGCCAGGAATGTAGTACAGTATTACATTCGACATGTTAGGTTGCCTTAGGTTAGGATATGTAACATTATAGACGTATATACTGTTCCCACCGAGAAGTAGGTGCCGACGCGCCAGGTATGTTGTAAAATATTACGCTCGACATGTTAGTTTGCCTTAGGATAGGATATATAACGTTAAAGACGTATATACTGTTCCCACCAAGAAGTAGGGGCTGACGCGCCAGGAATGTTGTAAAACAATACATCCGAGATGTTAGGTTGCCTTAGGTTAGGATATATAACGTTATTGACTTATATAAAGTTCCCACCGAGAAATAGGGGCCGACGCGTAAGGAATGTTGTAAAATTTTACACTCGACATGTTAGGATTGCCTTAGGCTAGGATATATAACGTTATAGACGTATATACTGTTCCCACCGAGAAGTAGGTGCCGGCGCGTCAGCAATGTTGTTAAATATTACATACGACATGTTAGGTTGCCTTAGGCTAGGATATATAGCGTTATAGACGTATATAATGTTCCCACCGAGAAGTAGGTGCCGAAGTGCCGGGAATGTTGTAAAATATTACATGCGACATGTTAGGTTGCCTTAGGCTAGGATATATAGCGTTATAGACGTATATAATGTTCCCACCGAGAAGTAGGTACCGAAGGGCCGGGAATGTTGTAAAATATTACATGCGACATGTTAGGTTGCCTTAGGCTGGGATTTATAGCGTTATAGACGTATATAACGTTCCCACCGAGAAGTAGGGGCCGAAGTGACGGGAATGTAGTAGAATATTACATTCGACATGATAGGTTGCCTTAGGCTTGGATATATAGCGTTATAGACGTATATAATGTTCCCACCGAGAAGTAGGTGCCGACGCGTCAGCAATGTGGTTAAATATTACATACGATATGTTAGGTTGCCTTACGCTAGGATATATAGCGTTAAAGACGTATATAATGTTCCCACCGAGAAATAGGGGCCGACGCGCAAGGAATGTTGTAAAACAATACATCCGAGATGTTAGGTTGCCTTAGGTTAGGATATATAACGTTATTGACTTATATAAAGTTCCCACCGAGAAATAGGGGCCGACGCGTAAGGAATGTTGTAAAATTTTACACTCGACATGTTAGGATTGCCTTAGGCTAGGATATATAACGTTATAGACGTATATACTGTTCCCATCGAGAAGTAGGTGCCGACGCGCCAGAAATGTGGTGAAATATTACAATCGACATTTTAAGTTGCCTTAGGTTAGGATATATAACGTTATAGACGTGTATACTGTTCCCACGGAGAAGTAGTTGCCGACGCGCCAGAAATGTTGTAAAATATTACATTCGACATGTTAGGCTGCCTTAGGCTAGGATATATAGCATTATAGACGTATACAATGTTCCCAGCGAGAAATGGGGGCCGACACGCCAGGAATGTTGTAAAACATTACATCCGAGGTGTTAGGTTGCCTTAGGTTAGGATTTATAACTTTATAGAAGTATATACTGTGCCCACCGAGAAGTAGGGGCCGGCGCGCCAGGAATGTAGTAAAATATTACATCCGAGATGTTAGGTTGCCTTAGGCTAGGATATGTAACGTTATAGACGTATATAATGTTCCCACCGTGAAGTATGTGCCAACGAGCCAGGAATGTAGTACAATATTACATTCGACATGTTAGGTTGCCTTACGTTAGGATATGTAACATTATAGACGTATATACTGTTCCCACCGAGAAGTAGGTGCCGACGCGCCAGGTATGTTGTAAAATATTACGCTCGACATGTTAGGTTGCCTTAGGATAGGATATATAACGTTAAAGACGTATATACTGTTCCCACCAAGAAGTAGGGGCTGACGCGTCAGGAATGTTGCAAAACAATACATCCGAGATGTTAGGTTGCCTTAGGTTAGGATATATAACGTTATTGACTTATATAAAGTTCCCACCGAGAAATAGGGGCCGACGCGTAAGGAATGTTGTAAAATTTTACACTCGACATGTTAGGATTGCCTTAGGCTAGGATATATAACGTTATAGACGTATATACTGTTCCCACCGAGAAGTAGGTGCCGGCGCGTCAGCAATGTTGTTAAATATTACATACGACATGTTAGGTTGCCTTAGGCTAGGATATATAGCGTTATAGACGTATATAATGTTCCCACCGAGAAGTAGGTGCCGAAGTGCCGGGAATGTTGTAAAATATTACATGCGACATGTTAGGTTGCCTTAGGCTAGGATTTATAGCGTTATAGACGTATATAACGTTCCCACCGAGAAATAGGGGCCGACGCGTAAGGAATGTTGTAAAATTTTACACTCGACATGTTAGGATTGCCTTAGGCTAGGATATATAACGTTATAGACGTATATACTGTTCCCACCGAGAAGTAGGTGCCGGCGCGTCAGCAATGTTGTTAAATATTACATACGACATGTTAGGTTGCCTTAGGCTAGGATATATAGCGTTATAGACGTATATAATGTTCCCACCGAGAAGTAGGTGCTGAAGTGCCGGGAATGTTGTAAAATATTACATGCGACATGTTAGGTTGCCTTAGGCTAGGATTTATAGCGTTATAGACGTATATAACGTTCCCACCGAGAAGTAGGGGCCGAAGTGACGGGAATGTAGTAAAATATTACATTCGACATGATAGGTTGCCTTAGGCTTGGATATATAGCGTTATAGACGTATATAATGTTCCCACCGAAAAGTAGGTGCCGACGCGTCAGCAATGTTGTTAAATATTACATACGACATGTTAGGTTGCCTTAGGCTAGGATATATAGCGTTATAGACGTATATAATGTTCCCACCGAGAAGTAGGTACCGAAGGGCCGGGAATGTTGTAAAATATTACATGCGACATGTTAGGTTGCCTTAGGCTAGGATTTATAGCGTTATAGACGTATATAACGTTCCCACCGAGAAGTAGGGGCCGAAGTGACGGGAATGTAGTAGAATATTACATTCGACATGATAGGTTGCCTTAGGCTTGGATATATAGCGTTATAGACGTATATAATGTTCCCACCGAGACGTAGGTGCCGACGCGTCAGCAATGTGGTTAAATATTACATACGATATGTTAGGTTGCCTTACGCTAGGATATATAGCGTTAAAGACATATATAATGTTCCCACCGAGAAATAGGGGCCGACGCGCCAGGAATGTTTTAAAATATTACAATCGACATGTTAGGTTGCCTTAGGCTAGGATATATAACGTTATAGACGTTTATAATGTTCCCATCGTGAAGTAGGTGCCGACGCGCCAGAAATGTGGTAAAATATTACAATCGACATGTTAAGTTGCCTTAGGTTAGGATATATAACGTTATAGACGTGTATACTGTTCCCACGGAGAAGTAGTTGCCGACGCGCCAGAAATGTTGTAAAATATTACATTCGACATGTTAGGCTGCCTTAGGCTAGGATATATAGCATTATAGACGTATACAATGTTCCCAGCGAGAAATGGGGGCCGACACGCCAGGAATGTTGTAAAACATTACATCCGAGGTGTTAGGTTGCCTTAGGTTAGGATTTATAACGTTATAGAAGTATATACTGTGCCCACCGAGAAGTAGGGGCCGGCGCGCCAGGAATGTAGTAAAATATTACATCCGAGATGTTAGGTTGCCTTAGGCTAGGATATGTAACGTTATAGACGTATATAATGTTCCCACCGAGAAGTATGTGCCAACGAGCCAGGAATGTAGTACAATATTACATTCGACATGTTAGGTTGCCTTAGGTTAGGATATGTAACATTATAAACGTATATACTGTTCCCACCGAGAAGTAGGTGCCGACGCGCCAGGAATGTTGTAAAATATTACATTCGACATGTTAGGTTGCCTTAGGCTTGGATATATAGCGTTATAGACGTATATAATGTTCCCACCGAAAAGTAGGTGCCGACGCGTCAGCAATGTTGTTAAATATTACATACGACATGTTAGGTTGCCTTAGGATAGGATATATAGCGTCATAGACGTATATAATGTTCCCACCGAGAAGTAGGTGCCGACGCGTCAGCAATGTGGTTAAATATTACATACGATATGTTAGGTTGCCTTACGCTAGGATATATAGCGTTAAAGACGTATATACTGTTCCCACCGAGAAATAGGGGCCGACGCGCAAGGAATGTTGTAAAAATTTACATTCGACATGTTAGGATTGCCTTAGGCTAGGATATATAACGTTATAGACGTATATACTGTTCCCACCTATAAGTAGGTGCCGACGCGCCAGGAATGTTGTAAAATATTATATTCGACATGTTAGGTTGCCTTAAGCTAGGATATATAGCGTTATAGACGTATATAATGTTCCCACCGAGAAGTAGGGGCCGAAGTGCCGGGAATGTTGTAAAATATTACATGCGACATGTTAGGTTGCCTTAGGCTAGGATTTATAGCGTTATAGACGTATATAATGTTCCCACCGAGAAGTAGGTGCCGACGCGCCAGGAATGTTTTAAAATATTACAATCGACATGTTAGGTTGCCTTAGGCTAGGATATATAACGTTATAGACGTTTATAATGTTCCCATCGTGAAGTAGGTGCCGGCGCGCCAGAAATGTGGTAAAATATTACAATCGACATGTTAAGTTGCCTTAGGTTAGGATATATAACGTTATAGACGTGTATACTGTTCCCACGGAGAAGTAGTTGCCGACGCGCCAGAAATGTTGTAAAATATTACATTCGACATGTTAGGCTGCCTTAGGCTAGGATATATAGCATTATAGACGTATACAATGTTCCCAGCGAGAAATGGGGGCCGACACGCCAGGAATGTTGTAAAACATTACATCCGAGGTGTTAGGTTGCCTTAGGTTAGGATTTATAACGTTATAGAAGTATATACTGTGCCCACCGAGAAGTAGGGGCCGGCGCGCCAGGAATGTAGTAAAATATTACATCCGAGATGTTAGGTTGCCTTAGGCTAGGATATGTAACGTTATAGACGTATATAATGTTCCCACCGAGAAGTATCTGCCAACGAGCCAGGAATGTAGTACAATATTACATTCGACATGTTAGGTTGCCTTAGGTTAGGATATGTAACATTATAAACGTATATACTGTTCCCACCGAGAAGTAGGTGCCGACGCGCCAGGAATGTTGTAAAATATTACATTCGACATGTTAGGTTGCCTTAGGCTTGGATATATAGCGTTATAGACGTATATAATGTTCCCACCGAAAAGTAGGTGCCGACGCGTCAGCAATGTTGTTAAATATTACATACGACATGTTAGGTTGCCTTAGGATATGATATATAGCGTCATAGACGTATATAATGTTCCCACCGAGAAGTAGGTGCCGACGCGTCAGCAATGTGGTTAAATATTACATACGATATGTTAGGTTGCCTTACGCTAGGATATATAGCGTTAAAGACGTATATAATGTTCCCACCGAGAAATAGGGGCCGACGCGCAAGGAATGTTGTAAAAATTTACATTCGACATGTTAGGATTGCCTTAGGCTAGGATATATAACGTTATAGACGTATATACTGTTCCCACCTAGAAGTAGGTGCCGACGCGTCAGCAATGTTGTTAAATATTACATACGACATGTTAGGTTGCCTTAGGCTAGGATATATAGCGTTATAGACGTATATAATGTTCCCACCGAGAAGTAGGTGCCGACGCGCCAGGAATGTTGTAAAATATTATATTCGACATGTTAGGTTGCCTTAAGCTAGGATATATAGCGTTATAGACGTATATAATGTTCCCACCGAGAAGTAGGGGCCGAAGTGCCGGGAATGTTGTAAAATATTACATGCGACATGTTAGGTTGCCTTAGGCTAGGATTTATAGCGTTATAGACGTATATAATGTTCCCACCGAGAAGTAGGTGCCGACGCGCCAGGAATGTTTTAAAATATTACAATCGACATGTTAGGTTGCCTTAGGCTAGGATATATAACGTTATAGACGTTTATAATGTTCCCATCGTGAAGTAGGTGCCGACGCGCCAGAAATGTGGTAAAATATTACAATCGACATGTTAAGTTGCCTTAGGTTAGGATATATAACGTTATAGACGTGTATACTGTTCCCACGGAGAAGTAGTTGCCGACGCGCCAGAAATGTTGTAAAATATTACATTCGACATGTTAGGCTGCCTTAGGCTAGGATATATAGCGTTATAGACGTATATAATGTACCCACCGAGAAATAGGGGCCGACACGCCAGGAATGTTGTAAAACAATACATCCGAGATGTTAGGTTGCCTTAGGTTAGGATATATAACGTTATTGACTTATATAAAGTTCCTACCGAGAAATAGGGGCCGACGCGCCAGAAATATTGTAAAATTTTACATTCGACATGATAGGATTGCCTTAGGCTAGGATATATATCGTTATAGACGTATATACTGTTCCCACCGAGAAGTAGGTGCCGACGCGTCAGCAATGTTGTTAAATATTACATACGACATGTTAGGTTGCCTTAGGCTAGGATATATAGCGTTATAGACGTATATAATGTTCCCACCGAGAAGTAGGTGCCGACGCGCCAGGAATGTTGTAAAATATTACATTCGACATGTTAGGTTGCCTTAAGCTAGGATATATAGCGTTATAGACGTATATAATGTTCCCACCGAGGAGTAGGGGCCGAAGTGCCGGGAATGTTGTAAAATATTACATGCGACATGTTAGGTTGCCTTAGGCTAGGATTTATAGCGTTATAGACGTATATAATGTTCCCACCGAGAAGTAGGGGCTCGAAGTGACGGGAATGTAGTAAAATATTACATTCGACATGATAGGTTGCCTTAGGCTAGGATATACAGCGTTATAGACGTATATAATGTTCCCACCGAGAAGTAGGTGCCGACACGTCAGCAATGTGGTTAAATATTATATACGATATGTTAGGTTGCCTTAGGCTAGGATACATAACGTTATAGACGTTTATAATGATCCCACCGAGAGGCAGGGGCTGACGCGCAGGGAATGTTGTAAAATATTACATTCGACAAGTTAGGTTGCCTTAGGCAAGGATATGTAGCTTTAAAGACGTATATAATGTTCCCACCGAGAAATAGGGGCCGACAAGCCAGGAATGTTGTAAAATATTACATTCGACGTGTTAGGATTGCCTTAGCCTAGGATATATAACGTTATAGAAGTATATACTGTTCCCACCGAGAAGTAGGGGCCGGCGCGCCGGGAATGTAGTAAAATATTACATCCGAGATGTTAGGTTGCCTTAGGCTAGGATATGTAACGTTATAGACATATATAATGTTCCCACTGAGAAGTAGGGTCCAACGAGCCAGGAATGTGGTAAAATATTACAATCGACATGGTAGGTTGCCTTAGGTTAGGATATATAACGTTATAGACGTGTATACTGTTCCCACGGAGAAGTAGCTGCCGACGCGCCAGAAATGTTGTAAAATATTACATTCGACATGTTGGGCTGCCTTAGGCTAGCATATATAGCGTTATAGACGTATACAATGTTCCCACCGAGAAATAGGGGCCGACACGTCAGGAATGTTGTAAAACATTACATCCGAGGTGTTGTGTTGCCTTAGGTTAGGATATATAACGTTATAGAAGTATATACTATTCCCACCGAGAAGTAGGGGCCGGCGCGCCGGGAATGTAGTAAAATATTACATCCGAGATGTTAGGTAGCCTTAGGCTAGGATATATAACGTTATAGGCGTATATAATGTTCCCACCGAGAAGTAGGTACCGACGCGCCAGGAATGTTGTAAAATATTACATGCGACATGTTAGGTTGCCTTAGGCTAGGATTTATAGCGTTATAGACATATATATAACGTTCCCACCGAGAAGTAGGGGCCGAAGTGACGGGGATGTAGTAAAATATTACATTCGACATGATAGGTTGCCTTAGGCTTGGATATATAGCGTTATAGGCGTATATAATGTTCCCACCGAGAAGTAGGTGCCGACGCGTCAGCAATGCGGTTAAATATTACATACGATATGTTAGGTTGCCTTACGCTAGGATATATAGCGTTAAAGACGTATATAATGTTCCCACCGAGAAATAGGGGCCGACGCGCAAGGAATGTTGTAAAAATTTACATTCGACATGTTAGGATTGCCTTAGGCTAGGATATATAACGTTATAGACGTATATACTGTTCCCACCTAGAAGTAGGTGCCGACGCGTCAGCAATGTTGTTAAATATTACATACGACATGTTAGGTTGCCTTAGGCTAGGATATATAGCGTTATAGACTTATATAATGTTCCCACCGAGAAGTAGGTGCCGACGCGCCAGGAATGTTGTAAAATATTATATTCGACATGTTAGGTTGCCTTAAGCTAGGATATATAGCGTTATAGACGTATATAATGTTCCCACCGAGAAGTAGGGGCCGAAGTGCCGGGAATGTTGTAAAATATTACATGCGACATGTTAGGTTGCCTTAGGCTAGGATTTATAGCGTTATAGACGTATATAATGTTCCCACCGAGAAGTAGGTGCCGACGCGCCAGGAATGTTTTAAAATATTACAATCGACATGTTAGGTTGCCTTAGGCTAGGATATATAACGTTATAGACGTTTATAATGTTCCCATCGTGAAGTAGGTGCCGACGCGCCAGAAATGTGGTAAAATATTACAATCGACATGTTAAGTTGCCTTAGGTTAGGATATATAACGTTATAGACGTGTATACTGTTCCCACGGAGAAGTAGTTGCCGACGCGCCAGAAATGTTGTAAAATATTACATTCGACATGTTAGGCTGCCTTAGGCTAGGATATATAGCATTATAGACGTATACAATGTTCCCAGCGAGAAATGGGGGCCGACACGCCAGGAATGTTGTAAAACATTACATCCGAGGTGTTAGGTTGCCTTAGGTTAGGATTTATAACGTTATAGAAGTATATACTGTGCCCACCGAGAAGTAGGGCCCGGCGCGCCAGGAATGTAGTAAAATATTACAGCCGAGATGTTAGGTTGCCTTAGGCTAGGATATGTAACGTTATAGACGTATATAATGTTCCCACCGAGAAGTATGTGCCAACGAGCCAGGAATGTAGTACAATATTACATTCGACATGTTAGGTTGCCTTAGGTTAGGATATGTAACATTATAAACGTATATACTGATCCCACCGAGAAGTAGGTGCCGACGCGCCAGGTATGTTGTAAAATATTACGCTCGACAAGGAAGGTTGCCTTAGGATAGGATATATAACGTCTAAGACGTATATACTGTTCCCACCAAGAAGTAGGGGCTGACGCGCCAGGAATGTTGTAAAATATTACATTCGACATGTTAGGTTGCCTTAGGATAGGATATATAGCGTTATAGACGTATATAATGTTCCCACCGAGAAGTAGGTGCCGACGCGTCAGCAATGTGGTTAAATATTACATACGATATGTTAGGTTGCCTTAGGCTAGGATATATAGCGTTAAAGACGTATATAATGTACCCACCGAGAAATAGGGGCCGACACGCCAGGAATGTTGTAAAACAATACATCCGAGATGTTAGGTTGCCTTAGGTTAGGATATATAACGTTATTGACTTATATAAAGTTCCTACCGAGAAATAGGGGCCGACGCGCCAGAAATATTGTAAAATTTTACATTCGACATGATAGGATTGCCTTAGGCTAGGATATATATCGTTATAGACGTATATACTGTTCCCACCGAGAAGTAGGTGCCGACGCGTCAGCAATGTTGTTAAATATTACATACGACATGTTAGGTTGCCTTAGGCTAGGATATATAGCGTTATAGACGTATATAATGTTCCCACCGAGAAGTAGGTGCCGACGCGCCAGGAATGTTGTAAAATATTACATTCGACATGTTAGGTTGCCTTAAGCTAGGATATATAGCGTTATAGACGTATATAATGTTCCCACCGAGGAGTAGGGGCCGAAGTGCCGGGAATGTTGTAAAATATTACATGCGACATGTTAGGTTGCCTTAGGCTAGGATTTATAGCGTTATAGACGTATATAATGTTCCCACCGAGAAGTAGGGTCTCGAAGTGACGGGAATGTAGTAAAATATTACATTCGACATGATAGGTTGCCTTAGGCTAGGATATATAGCGTTATAGACGTATATAATGTTCCCACCGAGAAGTAGGTGCCGACACGTCAGCAATGTGGTTAAATATTATATACGATATGTTAGGTTGCCTTAGGCTAGGATACATAACGTTATAGACGTTTATAATGATCCCACCGAGAGGCAGGGGCTGACGCGCAGGGAATGTTGTAAAATATTACATTCGACAAGTTAGGTTGCCTTAGGCAAGGATATGTAGCTTTAAAGACGTATATAATGTTCCCACCGAGAAATAGGGGCCGACAAGCCAGGAATGTTGTAAAATATTACATTCGACGTGTTAGGATTGCCTTCGCCTAGGATATATAACGTTATAGAATTATATACTGTTCCCACCGAGAAGTAGGGGCCGGCGCGCCGGGAATGTAGTAAAATATTACATCCGAGATGTTAGGTTGCCTTAGGCTAGGATATGTAACGTTATAGACATATATAATGTTCCCACTGAGAAGTAGGGTCCAACGAGCCAGGAATGTGGTAAAATATTACAATCGACATGGTAGGTTGCCTTAGGTTAGGATATATAACGTTATAGACGTGTATACTGTTCCCACGGAGAAGTAGCTGCCGACGCGCCAGAAATGTTGTAAAATATTACATTCGACATGTTGGGCTGCCTTAGGCTAGCATATATAGCGTTATAGACGTATACAATGTTCCCACCGAGAAATAGGGGCCGACACGTCAGGAATGTTGTAAAACATTACATCCGAGGTGTTGTGTTGCCTTAGGTTAGGATATATAACGTTATAGAAGTATATACTGTTCCCACCGAGAAGTAGGGGCCGGCGCGCCGGGAATGTAGTAAAATATTACATCCGAGATGTTAGGTAGCCTTAGGCTAGGATATATAACGTTATAGGCGTATATAATGTTCCCACCGAGAAGTATGTGCCAACGAGCCAGGAATGTAGTACAATATTACATTCGACATGTTGGGTTGCCTTAGGCTAGGATATATAACGATATTGACTTATATAATGTTCTCACCGAGAAATAGGGGCCGACGCGCCAGGAATGTTGTAAAATATTACATTCGACATGTTAGGTTGCCTGAAGCTAGGATATATAGCGTTATAGACGTATATAATGTTCCCACCGAGAAGTAGGGGCCGAAGTGCCGGGAATGTTGTAAAATATTACATGCGACATGTTAGGTTGCCTTAGGCTAGGATATATAGCGTTAAAGACGTATATAATGTTCCCACCGAGAAATAGGGGCCGACACGCCAGGAATGTTTTAAAACAATACATCCGAGATGTTAGGTTGCCTTAGGTTAGGATATATAACGTTATTGACTTATATAAAGTTCCCACCGAGAAATAGGGGCCGACGCGCAAGGAATGTTGTAAAATTTCACATTCGACATGTTAGGATTGCCTTAGGCTAGGATATATAACGTTATAGACGTATATACTGTTCCCACCGAGAAGTAGGTGCCGACGCGTCAGCAATGTTGTTAAATATTACATACGACATGTTAGGTTGCCTTAGGCTAGGATATATAGCGTTATAGACGTATATAATGTTCCCACCGAGAAGTAGGTGCCGAAGTGCCGGGAATGTTGTAAAATATTACATGCGACATGTTAGGTTGCCTGAAGCTAGGATATATAGCGTTATAGACGTATATAATGTTCCCACCGAGAAGTAGGGGCCGAAGTGCCGGGAATGTTGTAAAATATTACATGCGACATGTTAGGTTGCCTTAGGCTAAGATATATAGCGTTAAAGACGTATATAATGTTCCCACCGAGAAATAGGGGCCGACACGCCAGAATGTTTTAAAACAATACATCCGAGATGTTAGGTTGCCTTAGGTTAGGATATATAACGTTATTGACTTATATAAAGTTCCCACCGAGAAATAGGGGCCGACGCGCAAGGAATGTTGTTAAATTTCACATTCGACATGTTAGGATTGCCTTAGGCTAGGATATATAACGTTATAGACGTATATACTGTTCCCACCGAGAAGTATGTGCCAAAGAGCCAGGAATGTAGTACAATATTACATTCGACATGTTAGGTTGCCTTAGGTTAGGATATGTAACATTATAAACGTATATACTGTTCCCACCGAGAAGTAGGTGCCGACGCGCCAGGAATGTTGTAAAATATTACGCTCGACATGTTAAGTTGTCTTAGGTTAGGATATATAACGTAATTGACTTATATACAGTTTCCACCGAGAAGTAGTTGCCAACACGCCAGGAATATTGTAAAATAATATATTCGACATGTTAGGTTGTCTCAGGCTAGGACATATAGCGTTGTAGACATATATAATGTTCCCACCGAGAAATAGGGACCGACACGCCAGGAATGTAGTAAAATATTACATCCGAGATGTTAGGTTGCCTTAGGCTAGGATATGTAACGTTATAGACGTATATAATGTTCCCACCGAGAAGTATGTGCCAACGAGCCAGGAATGTAGTACAATATTACATTCGACATGTTAGGTTGCCTTAGGTTAGGATATGTAACATTATAAACGTATATACTGTTCCCACCGAGAAGTAGGTGCCGACGCGCCAGGTATGTTGTAAAATATTACGCTCGACATGTTAGGTTGCCTTAGGATAGGATATATAACGTCTAAGACGTATATACTGTTCCCACCAAGAAGTAGGGGCTGACGCGCCAGGAATGTTGTAAAATATTACATTCGACATGTTAGGTTGCCTTAGGATAGGATATATAGCGTTATAGACGTATATAATGTTCCCACCGAGAAGTAGGTGCCGACGCGTCAGCAATGTGGTTAAGTATTACATACGATATGTTAGGTTGCCTTAGGCTAGGATATATAGCGTTAAAGACGTATATAATGTTCCCACCGAGAAATAGGGTCCGACGCGCAAGGAATGTTGTAAAATTTTACATTCGACATGTTAGGATTGCCTTAGGCTATGATATATAACGTTATAGATGTATATACTGTTCCCACCGAGAAGTAGGTGCCGACGCGTCAGCAATGTTGTTAAATATTACATACGACATGTTAGGTTGCCTTAGGCTAGGATATATAGCGCTATAGACGTATATAATGTTCCCACCGAGAAGTAGGTACCGAAGTGCCGGGAATGTTGTAAAATATTACATGCGACATGTTAGGTTGCCTTAGGCTAGGATTTATAGCGTTATAGACGTATATAACGTTCCCACCGAGAAGTAGGGACCGAAGTGACGGGAATGTAGTAGAATATTACATTCGACATGATAGGTTGCCTTAGGCTTGGATATATAGCGTTATAGACGTATATAATGTTCCCACCGAGAAGTAGGTGCCGACGCGTCAGCAATGTGGTTAAATATTACATACGATATGTTAGGTTGCCTTACGCTAGGATATATAGCGTTAAAGACGTATATAATGTTCCCACCGAGAAATAGGGGCCGACGCGCAAGGAATGTTGTAAAACAATACATCCGAGATGTTAGGTTGCCTTAGGTTAGGATATATAACGTTATTGACTTATATAAAGTTCCCACCGAGAAATAGGGGCCGACGCGTAAGGAATGTTGTTAAATATTACATACGACATGTTAGGTTGCCTTAGGCTAGGATATATAGCGTTATAGACGTATATAATGTTCCCACCGAGAAGTAGGTGCCGACGCGCCAGGAATGTTGTAAAATATTATATTCGACATGTTAGGTTGCCTTAAGCTAGGATATATAGCGTTATAGACGTATATAATGTTCCCACCGAGAAGTAGGGGCCGAAGTGCCGGGAATGTTGTAAAATATTACATGCGACATGTTAGGTTGCCTTAGGCTAGGATTTATAGCGTTATAGACGTATATAATGTTCCCACCGAGAAGTAGGTGCCGACGCGCCAGGAATGTTTTAAAATATTACAATCGACATGTTAGGTTGCCTTAGGCTAGGATATATAACGTTATAGACGTTTATAATGTTCCCATCGTGAAGTAGGTGCCGACGCGCCAGAAATGTGGTAAAATAATACAATCGACATGTTAAGTTGCCTTAGGTTAGGATATATAACGTTATAGACATGTATACTGTTCCCACGGAGAAGTAGTTGCCGACGCGCCAGAAATGTTGTAAAATATTACATTCGACATGTTAGGCTGCCTTAGGCTAGGATATATAGCATTATAGACGTATACAATGTTCCCAGCGAGAAATGGGGGCCGACACGCCAGGAATGTTGTAAAACATTACATCCGAGGTGTTAGGTTGCCTTAGGTTAGGATTTATAACGTTATAGAAGTATATACTGTGCCCACCGAGAAGTAGGGGCCGGCGCGCCAGGAATGTAGTAAAATATTACATCCGAGATGTTAGGTTGCCTTAGGCTAGGATATGTAACGTTATAGACGTATATAATGTTCCCACCGAGAAGTATGTGCCAACGAGCCAGGAATGTAGTACAATATTACATTCGACATGTTAGGTTGCCTTAGGCTTGGATATATAGCGTTATAGACGTATATAATGTTCCCACCGAAAAGTAGGTGCCGACGCGTCAGCAATGTTGTTAAATATTACATACGACATGTTAGGTTGCCTTAGGATAGGATATATAGCGTCATAGACGTATATAATGTTCCCACCGAGAAGTAGGTGCCGAAGCGTCAGCAATGTGGTTAAATATTACATACGATATGTTAGGTTGCCTTACGCTAGGATATATAGCGTTAAAGACGTATATAATGTTCCCACCGAGAAATAGGGGCCGACGCGCAAGGAATGTTGTAAAAATTTACATTCGACATGTTAGGATTGCCTTAGGCTAGGATATATAACGTTATAGACGTATATACTGTTCCCACCTAGAAGTAGGTGCCGACGCGTCAGCAATGTTGTTAAATATTACATACGACATGTTAGGTTGCCTTAGGCTAGGATATATAGCGTTATAGACGTATATAATGTTCCCACCGAGAAGTAGGTGCCGACGCGCCAGGAATGTTGTAAAATATTACATTCGACATGTTAGGTTGCCTTAGGATAGGATATATAGCGTTATAGACGTATATAATGTTCCCACCGAGAAATAGGGGCCGACAAGCCAGGAATGTTGTAAAACAATACATCCGAGATGTTAGGTTGCCTTAGGTTAGGATATATAACGTTATTGACTTATATAAAGTTCCTACCGAGAAATAGGGGCCGACGCGCCAGAAATATTGTAAAATTTTACATTCGACATGATAGGATTGCCTTAGGCTAGGATATATATCGTTATAGACGTATATACTGTTCCCACCGAGAAGTAGGTGCCGACGCGTCAGCAATGTTGTTAAATATTACATACGACATGTTAGGTTGCCTTAGGCTAGGATATATAGCGTTATAGACGTATATAATGTTCCCACCGAGAAGTAGGTGCCGACGCGCCAGGAATGTTGTAAAATATTACATTCGACATGTTAGGTTGCCTTCAGCTAGGATATATAGCGTTATAGACGTATATAATGTTCCCACCGAGGAGTAGGGGCCGAAGTGCCGGGAATGTTGTAAAATATTACATGCGACATGTTAGGTTGCCTTAGGCTAGGATTTATAGCGTTATAGACGTATATAATGTTCCCACCGAGAAGTAGGGGCTCGAAGTGACGGGAATGTAGTAAAATATTACATTCGACATGATAGGTTGCCTTAGGCTAGGATATATAGCGTTATAGACGTATATAATGTTCCCACCGAGAAGTAGGTGCCGACACGTCAGCAATGTGGTTAAATATTATATACGATATGTTAGGTTGCCTTAGGCTAGGATACATAACGTTATAGACGTTTATAATGATCCCACCGAGAGGCAGGGGCTGACGCGCAGGGAATGTTGTAAAATATTACATTCGACAAGTTAGGTTGCCTTAGGCAAGGATATGTAGCTTTAAAGACGTATATAATGTTCCCACCGAGAAATAGGGGCCGACAAGCCAGGAATGTTGTAAAATATTACATTCGACGTGTTAGGATTGCCTTAGCCTAGGATATATAACGTTATAGAAGTATATACTGTTCCCACCGAGAAGTAGGGGCCGGCGCGCCGGGAATGTAGTAAAATATTACATCCGAGATGTTAGGTTGCCTTAGGCTAGGATATGTAACGTTATAGGCGTATATAATGTTCCCACCGAGAAGTAGGTACCGAAGTGCCGGGAATGTTGTAAAATATTACATGCGACATGTTAGGTTGCCTTAGGCTAGGATTTATATCGTTATAGACGTATATAACGTTCCCACCGAGAAGTAGGGGCCGAAGTGCCGGGAATGTTGTAAAATATTACATGCGACATGTTAGGTTGCCTTAGGCTAGGATTTATAGCGTTATAGACGTATATAATGTTCCCACCGAGAAGTAGGTGCCGACGCGCCAGGAATGTTTTAAAATATTACAATCGACATGTTAGGTTGCCTTAGGCTAGGATATATAACGTTATAGACTTGTATACTGTTCCCACGGAGAAGTAGTTGCCGACGCGCCAGAAATGTTGTAAAATATTACATTCGACATGTTAGGCTGCCTTAGGCTAGGATATATAGCATTATAGACGTATACAATGTTCCCAGCGAGAAATGGGGGCCGACACGCCAGGAATGTTGTAAAACATTACATCCGAGGTGTTAGGTTGCCTTAGGTTAGGATTTATAACGTTATAGAAGTATATACTGTGCCCACCGAGAAGTAGGGGCCGGCGCGCCAGGAATGTAGTAAAATATTACATCCGAGATGTTAGGTTGCCTTAGGCTAGGATATGTAACGTTATAGACGTATATAATGTTCCCACCGAGAAGTATGTGCCAACGAGCCAGGAATGTAGTACAATATTACATTCGACATGTTAGGTTGCCTTAGGTTAGGATATGTAACATTATAAACGTATATACTGATCCCACCGAGAAGTAGGTGCCGACGCGCCAGGTATGTTGTAAAATATTACGCTCGACATGTTAGGTTGCCTTAGGATAGGATATATAACGTCTAAGACGTATATACTGTTCCCACCAAGAAGTAGGGGCTGACGCGCCAGGAATGTTGTAAAATATTACATTCGACATGTTAGGTTGCCTTAGGATAGGATATATAGCGTTATAGACGTATATAATGTTCCCACCGAGAAGTAGGTGCCGACGCGTCAGCAATGTGGTTAAATATTACATACGATATGTTAGGTTGCCTTAGGCTAGGATATATAGCGTTAAAGACGTATATAATGTACCCACCGAGAAATAGGGGCCGACACGCCAGGAATGTTGTAAAACAATACATCCGAGATGTTAGGTTGCCTTAGGTTAGGATATATAACGTTATTGACTTATATAAAGTTCCTACCGAGAAATAGGGGCCGACGCGCCAGAAATATTGTAAAATTTTACATTCGACATGATAGGATTGCCTTAGGCTAGGATATATATCGTTATAGACGTATATACTGTTCCCACCGAGAAGTAGGTGCCGACGCGTCAGCAATGTTGTTAAACATTACATACGACATGTTAGGTTGCCTTAGGCTAGGATATATAACGTTATAGACGTATATACTGTTCCCACCGAGAAGTAGGGGCCGGCGCGCCGGGAATGTAGTAAAATATTACATCCGAGATGTTAGGTAGCCTTAGGCTAGGATATATAACGTTATAGGCGTATATAATGTTCCCACCGAGAAGTATGTGCCAACGAGCCAGGAATGTAGTACAATATTACATTCGACATGTTAGGTTGCCTTAGGCTAGGATATATAACGATATTGACTTATATAATGTTCTCACCGAGAAATAGGGGCCGACGCGCCAGGAATGTTGTAAAATATTACATTCGACATGTTAGGTTGCCTGAAGCTAGGATATATAGCGTTATAGACGTATATAATGTTCCCACCGAGAAGTAGGGGCCGAAGTGCCGGGAATGTTGTAAAATATTACATGCGACATGTTAGGTTGCCTTAGGCTAGGATATATAGCGTTAAAGACGTATATAATGTTCCCACCGAGAAATAGGGGCCGACACGCCAGGAATGTTTTAAAACAATACATCCGAGATGTTAGGTTGCCTTAGGTTAGGATATATAACGTTATTGACTTATATAAAGTTCCTACCGAGAAATAGGGGCCGACGCGCCAGAAATATTGTAAAATTTTACATTCGACATGTTAGGATTGCCTTAGGCTAGGATATATATCGTTATAGACGTATATACTGTTCCCACCGAGAAGTAGGTGCCGACGCGTCAGCAATGTGGTTAAATATTACATACGATATGTTAGGTTGCCTTACGCTAGGATATATAGCGTTAAAGACGTATATAATGTTCCCACCGAGAAATAGGGGCCGACACGCCAGGAATGTTTTAAAACAATACATCCGAGATGTTAGGTTGCCTTAGGTTAGGATATATAACGTTATTGACTTATATAAAGTTCCTACCGAGAAATAGGGGCCGACGCGCCAGAAATATTGTAAAATTTTACATTCGACATGTTAGAATTGCCTTAGGCTAGGATATATATCGTTATAGACGTATATACTGTTCCCACCGAGAAGTAGGTGCCGACGCGTCAGCAATGTGGTTAAATATTACATACGATATGTTAGGTTGCCTTACGCTAGGATATATAGCGTTAAAGACGTATATAATGTTCCCACCGAGAAATAGGGTCCGACGCGCAAGGAATGTTGTAAAATTTTACATTCGACATGTTAGGATTGCCTTAGGCTAGGATATATAACGTTATAGATGTATATACTGTTCCCACCGAGAAGTAGGTGCCGACGCGTCAGCAATGTTGTTAAATATTACATACGACATGTTAGGTTGCCTTAGGCTAGGATATATAGCGCTATAGACGTATATAATGTTCCCACCGAGAAGTAGGTACCGAAGTGCCGGGAATGTTGTAAAATATTACATGCGACATGTTAGGTTGCCTTAGGCTAGGATTTATAGCGTTATAGACGTATATGACGTTCCCACCGAGAAGTAGGGACCGAAGTGACGGGAATGTAGTAGAATATTACATTCGACATGATAGGTTGCCTTAGGCTTGGATATATAGCGTTATAGACGTATATAATGTTCCCACCGAGAAGTACGTGCCGACGCGTCAGCAATGTGGTTAAATATTACATACGATATGTTAGGTTGCCTTACGCTAGGATATATAGCGTTAAAGACGTATATAATGTTCCCACCGAGAAATAGGGGCCGACGCGCAAGGAATGTTGTAAAACAATACATCCGAGATGTTAGGTTGCCTTAGGTTAGGATATATAACGTTATTGACTTATATAAAGTTCCCACCGAGAAATAGGGGCCGACGCGTAAGGAATGTTGTTAAATATTACATACGACATGTTAGGTTGCCTTAGGCTAGGATATATAGCGTTATAGACGTATATAATGTTCCCACCGAGAAGTAGGTGCCGACGCGCCAGGAATGTTGTAAAATATTATATTCGACATGTTAGGTTGCCTTAAGCTAGGATATATAGCGTTATAGACGTATATAATGTTCCCACCGAGAAGTAGGGGCCGAAGTGCCGGGAATGTTGTAAAATATTATATGCGACATGTTAGGTTGCCTTAGGCTAGGATTTATAGCGTTATAGACGTATATAATGTTCCCACCGAGAAGTAGGTGCCGACGCGCCAGGAATGTTTTAAAATATTACAATCGACATGTTAGGTTGCCTTAGGCTAGGATATATAACGTTATAGACGTTTATAATGTTCCCATCGTGAAGTAGGTGCCGACGCGCCAGAAATGTGGTAAAATATTACAATCGACATGTTAAGTTGCCTTAGGTTAGGATATATAACGTTATAGACGTGTATACTGTTCCCACGGAGAAGTAGTTGCCGACGCGCCAGAAATGTTGTAAAATATTACATTCGACATGTTAGGCTGCCTTAGGCTAGGATATATAGCATTATAGACGTATACAATGTTCCCAGCGAGAAATGGGGGCCGACACGCCAGGAATGTTGTAAAACATTACATCCGAGGTGTTAGGTTGCCTTAGGTTAGGATTTATAACGTTATAGAAGTATATACTGTGCCCACCGAGAAGTAGGGGCCGGCGCGCCAGGAATGTAGTAAAATATTACATCCGAGATGTTAGGTTGCCTTAGGCTAGGATATGTAACGTTATAGACGTATATAATGTTCCCACCGAGAAGTATGTGCCAACGAGCCAGGAATGTAGTACAATATTACATTCGACATGTTAGGTTGCCTTAGGTTAGGATATGTAACATTATAAACGTATATACTGTTCCCACCGAGAAGTAGGTGCCGACGCGCCAGGAATGTTGTAAAATATTACATTCGACATGTTAGGTTGCCTTAGGCTTGGATATATAGCGTTATAGACGTATATAATGTTCCCACCGAAAAGTAGGTGCCGACGCGTCAGCAATGTTGTTAAATATTACATACGACATGTTAGGTTGCCTTAGGATAGGATATATAGCGTCATAGACGTATATAATGTTCCCACCGAGAAGTAGGTGCCGAAGCGTCAGCAATGTGGTTAAATATTACATACGATATGTTAGGTTGCCTTACGCTAGGATATATAGCGTTAAAGACGTATATAATGTTCCCACCGAGAAATAGGGGCCGACGCGCAAGGAATGTTGTAAAAATTTACATTCGACATGTTAGGATTGCCTTAGGCTAGGATATATAACGTTATAGACGTATATACTGTTCCCACCTAGCAGTAGGTGCCGACGCGTCAGCAATGTTGTTAAATATTACATACGACATGTTAGGTTGCCTTAGGCTAGGATATATAGCGTTATAGACGTATATAATGTTCCCACCGAGAAGTAGGTGCCGACGCGCCAGGAATGTTGTAAAATATTACATTCGACATGTTAGGCTGCCTTAGGCTAGGATATATAGCGTTATAGACGTATATAATGTTCCCACCGAGAAGTAGGGGCCGAAGTGCCGGGAATGTTGTAAAATATTACATGCGACATGTTAGGTTGCCTTAGGCTAGGATTTATAGCGCTATAGACGTATATAATGTTCCCACCGAGAAGTAGGTGCCGACGCGCCAGGAATGTTTTAAAATATTACAATCGACATGCTAGGTTGCCTTAGGCTAGGATATATAACGTTATAGACGTTTATAATGTTCCCATCGTGAAGTAGGTGCCGACGCGCCAGAAATGTGGTAAAATATTACAATCGACATGTTAAGTTGCCTTAGGTTAGGATATATAACGTTATAGACGTGTATACTGTTCCCACGGAGAAGTAGTTGCCGACGCGCCAGAAATGTTGTAAAATATTACATTCGACATGTTAGGCTGCCTTAGGCTAGGATATATAGCGTTATAGACGTATATAATGTACCCACCGAGAAATAGGGGCCGACACGCCAGGAATGTTGTAAAACAATACATCCGAGATGTTAGGTTGCCTTAGGTTAGGATATATAACGTTATTGACTTATATAAAGTTCCTACCGAGAAATAGGGGCCGACGCGCCAGAAATATTGTAAAATTTTACATTCGACATGATAGGATTGCCTTAGGCTAGGATTTATAGCGTTATAGACGTATATAATGTTCCCACCGAGAAGTAGGGGCTCGAAGTGACGGGAATGTAGTAAAATATTACATTCGACATGATAGGTTGCCTTAGGCTAGGATATATAGCGTTATAGACGTATATAATGTTCCCACCGAGAAGTAGGTGCCGACACGTCAGCAATGTGGGTAAATATTATATACGATATGTTAGGTTGCCTTAGGCTAGGATACATAACGTTATAGACGTTTATAATGATCCCACCGAGAGGCAGGGGCTGACGCGCAGGGAATGTTGTAAAATATTACATTCGACAAGTTAGGTTGCCTTAGGCAAGGATATGTAGCTTTAAAGACGTATATAATGTTCCCACCGAGAAATAGGGGCCGACAAGCCAGGAATGTTGTAAAATATTACATTCGACATGTTAGGTTGCCTTAGGATAGGATATATAGCGTTATAGACGTATATAATGTTCCCACCGAGAAGTAGGTGCCGACGCGTCAGCAATGTGGTTAAATATTACATACGATATGTTAGGTTGCCTTAGGCTAGGATATATAGCGTTAAAGACGTATATAATGTACCCACCGAGAAATAGGGGCCGACACGCCAGGAATGTTGTAAAACAATACATCCGAGATGTTAGGTTGCCTTAGGTTAGGATATATAACGTTATTGACTTATATAAAGTTCCTACCGAGAAATAGGGGTCGACGCGCCAGAAATATTGTAAAATTTTACATTCGACATGATAGGATTGCCTTAGGCTAGGATATATATCGTTATAGACGTATATACTGTTCCCACCGAGAAGTAGGTGCCGACGCGTCAGCAATGTTGTTAAACATTACATACGACATGTTAGGTTGCCTTAGGCTAGGATATATAACGTTATAGACGTATATACTGTTCCCACCTAGAAGTAGGTGCCGACGCGTCAGCAATGTTGTTAAATATTACATACGACATGTTAGGTTGCCTTAGGCTAGGATATATAGCGTTATAGACGTATATAATGTTCCCACCGAGAAGTAGGTGCCGACGCGCCAGGAATGTTGTAAAATATTACATTCGACATGTTAGGCTGCCTTAGGCTAGGATATATAGCGTTATAGACGTATATAATGTACCCACCGAGAAATAGGGGCCGACACGCCAGGAATGTTGTAAAACAATACATCCGAGATGTTAGGTTGCCTTAGGTTAGGATATATAACGTTATTGACTTATATAAAGTTCCTACCGAGAAATAGGGGCCGACGCGCCAGAAATATTGTAAAATTTTACATTCGACATGATAGGATTGCCTTAGGCTAGGATTTATAGCGTTATAGACGTATATAATGTTCCCACCGAGAAGTAGGGGCTCGAAGTGACGGGAATGTAGTAAAATATTACATTCGACATGATAGGTTGCCTTAGGCTAGGATATATAGCGTTATAGACGTATATAATGTTCCCACCGAGAAGTAGGTGCCGACACGTCAGCAATGTGGGTAAATATTATATACGATATGTTAGGTTGCCTTAGGCTAGGATACATAACGTTATAGACGTTTATAATGATCCCACCGAGAGGCAGGGGCTGACGCGCAGGGAATGTTGTAAAATATTACATTCGACAAGTTAGGTTGCCTTAGGCAAGGATATGTAGCTTTAAAGACGTATATAATGTTCCCACCGAGAAATAGGGGCCGACAAGCCAGGAATGTTGTAAAATATTACATTCGACATGTTAGGTTGCCTTAGGATAGGATATATAGCGTTATAGACGTATATAATGTTCCCACCGAGAAGTAGGTGCCGACGCGTCAGCAATGTGGTTAAATATTACATACGATATGTTAGGTTGCCTTAGGCTAGGATATATAGCGTTAAAGACGTATATAATGTACCCACCGAGAAATAGGGGCCGACACGCCAGGAATGTTGTAAAACAATACATCCGAGATGTTAGGTTGCCTTAGGTTAGGATATATAACGTTATTGACTTATATAAAGTTCCTACCGAGAAATAGGGGTCGACGCGCCAGAAATATTGTAAAATTTTACATTCGACATGATAGGATTGCCTTAGGCTAGGATATATATCGTTATAGACGTATATACTGTTCCCACCGAGAAGTAGGTGCCGACGCGTCAGCAATGTTGTTAAACATTACATACGACATGTTAGGTTGCCTTAGGCTAGGATATATAGCGTTATAGACGTATATAATGTTCCCACTGAGAAGTAGGTGCCGACGCGCCAGGAATGTTGTAAAATATTACATTCGACATGTTAGGTTGCCTTAAGCTAGGATATATAGCGTTATAGACGTATATAATGTTCCCACCGAGGAGTAGGGGCCGAAGTGCCGGGAATGTTGTAAAATATTACATGCGACATGTTAGGTTGCCTTAGGCTAGGATTTATAGCGTTATAGACGTATATAATGTTCCCACCGAGAAGTAGGGGCTGGAAGTGACGGGAATGTAGTAAAATATTACATTCGACATGATAGGTTGCCTTAGGCTAGGATATATAGCGTTATAGACGTATATAATGTTCCCACCGAGAAGTAGGTGCCGACACGTCAGCAATGTGGTTAAATATTATATACGATATGTTAGGTTGCCTTAGGCTAGGATACATAACGTTATAGACGTTTATAATGATCCCACCGAGAGGCAGGGGCTGACGCGCAGGGAATGTTGTAAAATATTACATTCGACAAGTTAGGTTGCCTTAGGCAAGGATATGTAGCTTTAAAGACGTATATAATGTTCCCACCGAGA
The DNA here is from genome assembly GCA_963969225.1 of Xylocopa violacea. Lineage (NCBI taxonomy): Eukaryota > Metazoa > Arthropoda > Insecta > Hymenoptera > Apidae > Xylocopa > Xylocopa violacea. Next base: position 21,807,056 of record CAXAJV010000001.1, on the reverse strand, counting down.
AATAGGGGCCGACAAGCCAGGAATGTTGTAAAATATTACATTCGACGTGTTAGGATTGCCTTCGCCTAGGATATATAACGTTATAGAAGTATATACTATTCCCACCGAGAAGTAGGGGCCGGCGCGCCGGGAATGTAGTAAAATATTACATCCGAGATGTTAGGTTGCCTTAGGCTAGGATATGTAACGTTATAGACATATATAATGTTCCCACTGAGAAGTAGGGTCCAACGAGCCAGGAATGTGGTAAAATATTACAATCGACATGGTAGGTTGCCTTAGGTTAGGATATATAACGTTATAGACGTGTATACTGTTCCCACGGAGAAGTAGCTGCCGACGCGCCAGAAATGTTGTAAAATATTACATTCGACATGTTGGGCTGCCTTAGGCTAGCATATATAGCGTTATAGACGTATACAATGTTCCCACCGAGAAATAGGGGCCGACACGTCAGGAATGTTGTAAAACATTACATCCGAGGTGTTGTGTTGCCTTAGGTTAGGATATATAACGTTATAGAAGTATATACTGTTCCCACCGAGAAGTAGGGGCCGGCGCGCCGGGAATGTAGTAAAATATTACATCCGAGATGTTAGGTAGCCTTAGGCTACGATATATAACGTTATAGGCGTATATAATGTTCCCACCGAGAAGTATGTGCCAACGAGCCAGGAATGTAGTACAATATTACATTCGACATGTTAGGTTGCCTTAGGCTAGGATATATAACGATATTGACTTATATAATGTTCTCACCGAGAAATAGGGGCCGACGCGCCAGGAATGTTGTAAAATATTACATTCGACATGTTAGGTTGCCTGAAGCTAGGATATATAGCGTTATAGACGTATATAATGTTCCCACCGAGAAGTAGGGGCCGAAGTGCCGGGAATGTTGTAAAATATTACATGCGACATGTTAGGTTGCCTTAGGCTAGGATATATAGCGTTAAAGACGTATATAATGTTCCCACCGAGAAATAGGGGCCGACACGCCAGAATGTTTTAAAACAATACATCCGAGATGTTAGGTTGCCTTAGGTTAGGATATATAACGTTATTGACTTATATAAAGTTCCCACCGAGAAATAGGGGCCGACGCGCAAGGAATGTTGTAAAATTTCACATTCGACATGTTAGGATTGCCTTAGGCTAGGATATATAACGTTATAGACGTATATACTGTTCCCACCGAGAAGTAGGTGCCGACGCGTCAGCAATGTTGTTAAATATTACATATGACATGTTAGGCTGCCTTAGGCTAGGATATACAGCTTTATAGACGTATATAATGTACCCACCGAGAAGTAGGGGCCGACGCGCCAGGAATGTTGTAAAATATTACATTCGACATGTTAGGCTGCCTTAGGCTAGGATATATAGCATTATAGAAGTATACAATGTTCCCAGCGAGAAATGGGGGCCGACACGCCAGGAATGTTGTAAAACATTACATCCGAGGTGTTAGGTTGCCTTAGGTGAGGATTTATAACGTTATAGAAGTATATACTGTGCCCACCGAGAAGTAGGGCCCGGCGCGCCAGGAATGTAGTAAAATATTACATCCGAGATGTTAGGTTGCCTTAGGCTAGGATATGTAACGTTATAGACGTATATAATGTTCCCACCGAGAAGTATGTGCCAAAGAGCCAGGAATGTAGTACAATATTACATTCGACATGTTAGGTTGCCTTAGGTTAGGATATGTAACATTATAAACGTATATACTGTTCCCACCGAGAAGTAGGTGCCGACGCGCCAGGAATGTTGTAAAATATTACGCTCGACATGTTAAGTTGTCTTAGGTTAGGATATATAACGTAATTGACGTATATACAGTTCCCACCGAGAAGTAGTTGCCAACACGCCAGGAATATTGTAAAATAATATATTCGACATGTTAGGTTGTCTCAGGCTAGGACATATAGCGTTGTAGACATATATAATGTTCCCACCGAGAAATAGGGACCGACACGCCAGGAATGTAGTAAAATATGACATCCGAGATGTTAGGTTTCCTTAGGTTAGGATATATAACGTTATAGACGTATATAATTTTCCCACCGAGAAGTAGGGGCCAACGAGCCAGGAATGTTGTAAAATATTACGCTCGACATGTTAGTTTGCCTTAGGCTAGGATATATAGCGTTATATACGTATATAATGTTCCCACCGAGAAGTAGGGGCCGACGTGCCAGGAATGTTGTAAAATATTACATTCGAGATGTTAGGTTGCCTTCGGTTAGGATATATAACGTTATAGACGTATATAATGTTCCTATCGGGAAGTAGGGGCCGAAGTGACGGGAATGTTGTAAAATATTACATTCGATATGTTAGGTTGCCTTAGGCTAGGATATATAGCGTTATAGACGTATATAATGTTCCCACCGAGAAGTAGGGGCCGACGTGCCAGGAATGTAGTAAAATATTACATCCGAGATGTTAGGTTGCCTTAGGTTAGGATATATAACGTTATAGACGTATATAATGTTCCACCCGAGAAGTAGGGTCCGACGCGCCAGGAATGCTGTAAAATATTACATTCGACATGTTAGGATTGCCTTAGGCTAGGATATATAACGTTATAGACGTATATGATATACCCACCGAGAACTACGGGCCTGCACGCCAGGAATGTTATCAAATATTACTTCCGAGATGTTAGGTTCCCTTAATTTAGGATATATAACGTTATAGACGTAAATAATGTTCCCACCGAGAAGTAGGGGCCGACGTGCCAGGGATGTAGTAAAATATAACATCCGAGATGTTGGGTTGCCTTAGGTTAGGATATATGGCGTTATAGACGTATATAATGTTCCCACCGAGAAGTAGGGGCCAGCGCGCCAGGAATATTGTAAAATAATATATTCGACATGTTAGGTTGTCTCAGGCTAGGACATATAGCGTTATAGACATATATAATGTTCCCACCGAGAAGTAGGGGCCGACGTGCCAGGAATGTAGTAAAATATTACATTCCCGATGTTAGGTTGCCTTAGGTTCGGATATATAACGTTATAGACGTATATAATGTTCCTACCGAGAAGTAGGGGCCGAAGTGACGGGAATGTTGTAAAATATTACATTCGACATGTTAGTTTGCCTTAGGCTAGGATATATAGCGTTATAGACGTATATAATGTTCCCACCGAGAAGTAGGGTCCGACGTGCCAGGAATGTAGTAAAATATTACATCCGAGATGTTAGGTTGCCTTAGGCTAGGATATATAGCGTTATAGACGTATATAATGTTCCCACCAAGAAGTAGGGGCCGACGTGCCAGGAATGTTGTAAAACATTAGATCCGAGGTGTTAGGTTCCCTTAGGTTAGGATATATAACGTTATAGACGCTCATAATGTTCCTACCAAGAAGGAGGTTCCGACGCGCCAGGAATGTTGTAAATTATTACATCCGACATGTTAAGTTGCCTTAGGTTAGGATATTTAACGTTATAGACGTATATACCGTTCCCACCGAGAAGTAGTTGCCGACGCGCCAGGAATATTGTAAAATATTACATTCGACATGATAGGTTGCCTTAGGCTCGGATATATAGCGTTATAGGCGTATATAATGTTCCCACCGAGGAGTAGGGGCCGACGAGCCAGGAATGTAGTAAAATATGACATCCGAGATGTTAGGTTGCCTTAGGTTAGGATGTATAGCGTTATAGACGTATATAATGTTCCCACCGAGAAGTAGGGGCCGACGTGCCAGGAATGTAGTAAAATATTACATTCCCGATGTTAGGTTGCCTTAGGTTAGGATATATAACGTTATATACGTATATAATGTTCCCACCGAGAAGTAGGGGCCGAAGTGACGGGAATGTTGTAAAATATTACATTCGACATGTTAGTTTGCCTTAGGCTAGGATATATAGCGTTATAGACGTATATAATGTTCCCACCGAGAAGTAGGGGCCGACGTGCCAGGAATGTAGTAAAATATTACATCCGAGATGTTAGGTTGCCTTAGGTTAGGATATATAACGTTATAGACGTATATAATGTTCCACCCGAGAAGTAGGGGCCGATGCGCCAGGAATGCTGTAAAATATTACATTCGACATGTTAGGATTGCCTTAGGCTAGGATATATAACGTTATAGACGTATATGATATACCCACCGAGAACTACGGGCCTGCACGCCAGGAATGTTATCAAATATTACTTCCGAGATGTTAGGTTCCCTTAATTTAGGATATGTAACGTTATAGACGTAAATAATGTTCCCACCGAGAAGTACGGGCCGACGTGCCAGGAATGTAGTAAAATATTACATCCGAGATGTTAGGTTGCCTTAGGTTAGGATATATAACGTTATAGACGTATATAATGTTCCACCCGAGAAGTAGGGGCCGACGCGCCAGGAATGCTCTAAAATATTACACTCGACATGTTAGGATTGCCTTAGGCTAGGATATATAACGTTATAGACTTATATGATATTCCCACCGAGAACTACGGGCCTACACGCCAGGAATGTTATCAAATATTACTTCCTAGATGTTAGGTTTCCTTAATTTAGGATATATAACGTTATAGACGTAAATAATGTTCCCACCGAGAAGTAGGGGCCAACGAGCCGGGAATGTGGTGAAATATTACATTCGACATGCTAAGTTGTCTTAGGTTAGGATATATAACGTTATAGACGTATATAGAGTTCCCACCGAGAAGTAGTTGCCGACGCGCCAGGAATATTGTAAAATATTATATTCGACATGTTAGGTTGTCTCAGGCTAGGACATATAGCGTTATAGACATATATAATGTTCCCACCGAGAAATAGGGGCCGACACGCCAGGAATGTTGTAAAACATTACATCCGAGGTGTTAGGTTCCCTTAGGTTAGGATATATAACGTTATAGACGCTCATAATGTTCCCACCGAGAAGGAGGTGCCGACGCGCCAGGAATGTTGTAAATTATTACATCCGACATGTTAAGTTGCCTTAGGTTAGGATATATAACGTTATAGACGTATATACCGTTCCCACCGAGAAGTAGTTGCCGACGCGCCAGGAACATTGTAAAATATTACATTCGACATGTTAGGTTGTCTCCGGCTAGGACATATAGCGTTAAAGACGTATATAATATTCCCACCGAGAAATAGGGGCCGACACGCCAGGAATGGTGTAAAACATTACATCCGAGGTGTTAGGTTCCCTTAGGTTTGGATATATAACGTTATAGACCTATATAAGGTTCCCATCGAGAAGTAGGTACCGACGCGCCAGGAATGTTGTAAAATATTACATCTGAGATGTTAGGATTGCCTTAGGCTAGGATATATAGCGTTATAGACGTATATAATGTTCCCACCGAGAAGTAGGGGCCGACGTGCCAGGCATGTAGTAAAATATTACATCCGAGATGTTAGGTTGCCTTAGGTTAGGATATATAGCGTTATAGACGTATATAATGTTCCCACCGAGAAGTAGGGGCCGACGTGCCAGGAATGTAGTAAAATATTACATCCGAGATGTTAGGATTGCCTTAGGCTAGGATATATATCGTTAAAGACGTATATAATGTTCCCACCGAGAAATAGGTGCCGACACGCCAGGAATGTTGCAAAACATTACATCCGAGGTGTTAGGTTGCCTTAGGCTCGGATATATAGCGTTATAGGCGTATATAATGTTCCCACGGAGGAGTAGGTGCCGACGAGCCAGGAATGTTGTAAAATATTACGCTCGACATGTTAAGTTGTCTTAGGTTAGGATATATAACGTTATAGACGTATATACAGTTCCCACCGAGAAGTAGTGGCCGACGCGCCAGGAATGTAGTAAAATATTACATCCGAGATGTTAGGCTGCCTTAGGTTAGGATATATTACGTTATAGACGTATATACTGTTCCCACCGAGAAGTAGGGGCCGACGTGCCAGGAATGTAGTAAAATATTACATCCGAGATGTTAGGTTGCCTTAGGTTAGGATATATGGCGTTATAGACGTATATAATGTTCCCACCGAGAAGTAGGGGCCAGCGCGCCAGGAATGTAGTAAAATGTTACATCCAAGATGTTAGGTTGCCTTAGGTTAGGATATATATCGTTAATGACTTATATAATGTACCCACCGAGAAGTAGGGGCCGAAGTGACGGGAATGTTGTAAAACATTACACCCGAGGTGTTAGGTTGCCTTAGGCTCGGATATATAGCGTTATAGGCGTATATAATGTTCCCACCGAGGAGTAGGGGCCGACGAGCCAGCAATGTTGTAAAATATTACGCTCGACATGTTAAGTTGTCTTAGGTTAGGATATATAACGTAATTGACGTATATACAGTTCCCACCGAGAAGTAGTTGCCATCGCGCCAGAAATATTGTAAAATAATATATTCGACATGTTAGGTTGTCTCAGGCTAGGACATATGGCGTTATAGACATATATAATGTTCCCACCGAGAAATAGGGGCCGACACGCCAGGAATGTTGTAAAACATTACATCCGAGGTGTTAGGTTCCCTTAGGTTAGGATATATAACGTTATAGACGCTCATAATGTTCCTACCGAGAAGGAGGTTCCGACGCGCCAGGAATGTTGTAAATTATTACATCCGACATGTTAAGTTGCCTTAGGTTAGGATATTTAACGTTATAGACGTATATACCGTTCCCACCGAGAAGTAGTTGCCGATGCGCCAGGAATATTGTAAAATATTACATTCGACATGTTAGGTTGTCTCAGGCTAGGACATATAGCGTTAAAGACGTATATAATATTCCCACCGAGAAATATGGGCCGACACGCCAGGAATGTTGTAAAACATTACATGCGAGGTGTTAGGTTCCCTTAGGTTAGGATATATAACGTTATAGACGCTCATAATGTTCCTACCGAGAAGGAGGTTCCGACGCGCCAGGAATGTTGTAAAATATTACATCTGAGATGTTAGGCTGCCTTAGGTTAGGATATATAACGTTATAGAAGTATATACTTTTCCCACCGAGAAGTAGGGGCCGACGTGCCAGGAATGTAGTAAAATATTACATTCGACATGTTAGGATTGCCTTAGGCTAGGATACATAACGTTATAGACGTATATGATATACCCACCGAGAACTACGGGCCTGCACGCCAGGAATGTTATCAAATATTACTTCCGAGATGTTAGGTTCCCTTAATTTAGGATATGTAACGTTATAGACGTAAATAATGTTCCCACCGAGAAGTAGGGGCCGACGTAACAGGAATGTAGTAAAATATTACATCCGAGATGTTAGGTTACCTTAGGTTAGGATATATAACGTTATTGACTTATATAATGTTCCCACGGAGAAATAGGGGTCGACTCGCCAGGAATGTTGTAAAATTATACATTCGACATGTTAGGATTGCCTTAGGCTAGGATATATATCGTTAAAGACGTATATAATGTTCCCACCGAGAAGTAGGGGCCGACGTGCCAGGAATGTAGTAAAATATTACATCCGAGATGTTAGGTTGCCTTAGGTTAGGATATATAACGTTATAGACGTAAATAATGTTCCCACCGAGAAGGAGGTGCCGACGCGCCAGGAATGTTTTAAATTATTACATCCGACATGTTAAGTTGCCTTAGGTTACGATATATAACGTTATAGACGTATATACCGTTCCCACCGAGAAGTAGTTGCCGACGCGCCAGTAATATTGTAAAATATTACATTCGACATGTTAGGTTGTCTCAGGCTAGGACATATAGCGTTAAAGACGTATATAATATTCGCACCGAGAAATAGGGGCCGACACGCCAGGAATGTTGTAAAACATTACATTCGAGTGTTAGGTTCCCTTAGGTTAGGATATATAACGTTATAGACGTATATAACGTTCCCACCGAGATGTAGGTACCGACGCGCCAGGAATGTTGTAAAATATTACATCTGAGATGTTAGGATTGCCTTAGGCTAGGATATATATCGTTAAAGACGTATATAATGTTCCCACCGAGAAGTAGGGGCCGGTGCGCCACGAATGTAGTAAAATATTACATCCGAGATGTTAGGTTGCCTTAGACTAGAATATATAACGTTATAGACGTATATAATGTTCCCACCGAGAAGTAGGGGCCGACGTGCCAGGAATGTAGTAAAATATTACATCCGAGATGTTAGGTTGCCTTAGGTTAGGATATATAACGTTATAGACGTATATAATGTTCCACCCGAGAAGTAGGGTCCGACGCGCCAGGAATGCTGTAAAATATTACATTCGACATGTTAGGATTGCCTTAGGCTAGGATATATAACGTTATAGACGTATATGATATACCCACCGAGAACTACGGGCCTGCACGCCAGGAATGTTATCAAATATTACTTCCGAGATGTTAGGTTCCCTTAATTTAGGATATATAACGTTATAGACGTAAATAATGTTCCCACCGAGAAGTAGGGGCCGACGTGCCAGGGATGTAGTAAAATATAACATCCGAGATGTTGGGTTGCCTTAGGTTAGGATATATGGCGTTATAGACGTATATAATGTTCCCACCGAGAAGTAGGGGCCAGCGCGCCAGGAATATTGTAAAATAATATATTCGACATGTTAGGTTGTCTCAGGCTAGGACATATAGCGTTATAGACATATATAATGTTCCCACCGAGAAGTAGGGGCCGACGTGCCAGGAATGTAGTAAAATATTACATTCCCGATGTTAGGTTGCCTTAGGTTCGGATATATAACGTTATAGACGTATATAATGTTCCTACCGAGAAGTAGGGGCCGAAGTGACGGGAATGTTGTAAAATATTACATTCGACATGTTAGTTTGCCTTAGGCTAGGATATATAGCGTTATAGACGTATATAATGTTCCCACCGAGAAGTAGGGTCCGACGTGCCAGGAATGTAGTAAAATATTACATCCGAGATGTTAGGTTGCCTTAGGCTAGGATATATAGCGTTATAGACGTATATAATGTTCCCACCAAGAAGTAGGGGCCGACGTGCCAGGAATGTTGTAAAACATTAGATCCGAGGTGTTAGGTTCCCTTAGGTTAGGATATATAACGTTATAGACGCTCATAATGTTCCTACCAAGAAGGAGGTTCCGACGCGCCAGGAATGTTGTAAATTATTACATCCGACATGTTAAGTTGCCTTAGGTTAGGATATTTAACGTTATAGACGTATATACCGTTCCCACCGAGAAGTAGTTGCCGACGCGCCAGGAATATTGTAAAATATTACATTCGACATGATAGGTTGCCTTAGGCTCGGATATATAGCGTTATAGGCGTATATAATGTTCCCACCGAGGAGTAGGGGCCGACGAGCCAGGAATGTAGTAAAATATGACATCCGAGATGTTAGGTTGCCTTAGGTTAGGATGTATAGCGTTATAGACGTATATAATGTTCCCACCGAGAAGTAGGGGCCGACGTGCCAGGAATGTAGTAAAATATTACATTCCCGATGTTAGGTTGCCTTAGGTTAGGATATATAACGTTATATACGTATATAATGTTCCCACCGAGAAGTAGGGGCCGAAGTGACGGGAATGTTGTAAAATATTACATTCGACATGTTAGTTTGCCTTAGGCTAGGATATATAGCGTTATAGACGTATATAATGTTCCCACCGAGAAGTAGGGGCCGACGTGCCAGGAATGTAGTAAAATATTACATCCGAGATGTTAGGTTGCCTTAGGTTAGGATATATAACGTTATAGACGTATATAATGTTCCACCCGAGAAGTAGGGGCCGATGCGCCAGGAATGCTGTAAAATATTACATTCGACATGTTAGGATTGCCTTAGGCTAGGATATATAACGTTATAGACGTATATGATATACCCACCGAGAACTACGGGCCTGCACGCCAGGAATGTTATCAAATATTACTTCCGAGATGTTAGGTTCCCTTAATTTAGGATATGTAACGTTATAGACGTAAATAATGTTCCCACCGAGAAGTACGGGCCGACGTGCCAGGAATGTAGTAAAATATTACATCCGAGATGTTAGGTTGCCTTAGGTTAGGATATATAACGTTATAGACGTATATAATGTTCCACCCGAGAAGTAGGGGCCGACGCGCCAGGAATGCTCTAAAATATTACACTCGACATGTTAGGATTGCCTTAGGCTAGGATATATAACGTTATAGACGTATATGATATTCCCACCGAGAACTACGGGCCTACACGCCAGGAATGTTATCAAATATTACTTCCTAGATGTTAGGTTTCCTTAATTTAGGATATATAACGTTATAGACGTAAATAATGTTCCCACCGAGAAGTAGGGGCCAACGAGCCGGGAATGTGGTGAAATATTACATTCGACATGCTAAGTTGTCTTAGGTTAGGATATATAACGTTATAGACGTATATAGAGTTCCCACCGAGAAGTAGTTGCCGACGCGCCAGGAATATTGTAAAATATTATATTCGACATGTTAGGTTGTCTCAGGCTAGGACATATAGCGTTATAGACATATATAATGTTCCCACCGAGAAATAGGGGCCGACACGCCAGGAATGTTGTAAAACATTACATCCGAGGTGTTAGGTTCCCTTAGGTTAGGATATATAACGTTATAGACGCTCATAATGTTCCCACCGAGAAGGAGGTGCCGACGCGCCAGGAATGTTGTAAATTATTACATCCGACATGTTAAGTTGCCTTAGGTTAGGATATATAACGTTATAGACGTATATACCGTTCCCACCGAGAAGTAGTTGCCGACGCGCCAGGAACATTGTAAAATATTACATTCGACATGTTAGGTTGTCTCCGGCTAGGACATATAGCGTTAAAGACGTATATAATATTCCCACCGAGAAATAGGGGCCGACACGCCAGGAATGGTGTAAAACATTACATCCGAGGTGTTAGGTTCCCTTAGGTTTGGATATATAACGTTATAGACCTATATAAGGTTCCCATCGAGAAGTAGGTACCGACGCGCCAGGAATGTTGTAAAATATTACATCTGAGATGTTAGGATTGCCTTAGGCTAGGATATATAGCGTTATAGACGTATATAATGTTCCCACCGAGAAGTAGGGGCCGACGTGCCAGGCATGTAGTAAAATATTACATCCGAGATGTTAGGTTGCCTTAGGTTAGGATATATAGCGTTATAGACGTATATAATGTTCCCACCGAGAAGTAGGGGCCGACGTGCCAGGAATGTAGTAAAATATTACATCCGAGATGTTAGGATTGCCTTAGGCTAGGATATATATCGTTAAAGACGTATATAATGTTCCCACCGAGAAATAGGTGCCGACACGCCAGGAATGTTGCAAAACATTACATCCGAGGTGTTAGGTTGCCTTAGGCTCGGATATATAGCGTTATAGGCGTATATAATGTTCCCACGGAGGAGTAGGTGCCGACGAGCCAGGAATGTTGTAAAATATTACGCTCGACATGTTAAGTTGTCTTAGGTTAGGATATATAACGTTATAGACGTATATACAGTTCCCACCGAGAAGTAGTGGCCGACGCGCCAGGAATGTAGTAAAATATTACATCCGAGATGTTAGGCTGCCTTAGGTTAGGATATATTACGTTATAGACGTATATACTGTTCCCACCGAGAAGTAGGGGCCGACGTGCCAGGAATGTAGTAAAATATTACATCCGAGATGTTAGGTTGCCTTAGGTTAGGATATATGGCGTTATAGACGTATATAATGTTCCCACCGAGAAGTAGGGGCCAGCGCGCCAGGAATGTAGTAAAATGTTACATCCAAGATGTTAGGTTGCCTTAGGTTAGGATATATATCGTTAATGACTTATATAATGTACCCACCGAGAAGTAGGGGCCGAAGTGACGGGAATGTTGTAAAACATTACACCCGAGGTGTTAGGTTGCCTTAGGCTCGGATATATAGCGTTATAGGCGTATATAATGTTCCCACCGAGGAGTAGGGGCCGACGAGCCAGCAATGTTGTAAAATATTACGCTCGACATGTTAAGTTGTCTTAGGTTAGGATATATAACGTAATTGACGTATATACAGTTCCCACCGAGAAGTAGTTGCCATCGCGCCAGAAATATTGTAAAATAATATATTCGACATGTTAGGTTGTCTCAGGCTAGGACATATGGCGTTATAGACATATATAATGTTCCCACCGAGAAATAGGGGCCGACACGCCAGGAATGTTGTAAAACATTACATCCGAGGTGTTAGGTTCCCTTAGGTTAGGATATATAACGTTATAGACGCTCATAATGTTCCTACCGAGAAGGAGGTTCCGACGCGCCAGGAATGTTGTAAATTATTACATCCGACATGTTAAGTTGCCTTAGGTTAGGATATTTAACGTTATAGACGTATATACCGTTCCCACCGAGAAGTAGTTGCCGACGCGCCAGGAATATTGTAAAATATTACATTCGACATGTTAGGTTGTCTCAGGCTAGGACATATAGCGTTAAAGACGTATATAATATTCCCACCGAGAAATATGGGCCGACACGCCAGGAATGTTGTAAAACATTACATGCGAGGTGTTAGGTTCCCTTAGGTTAGGATATATAACGTTATAGACGCTCATAATGTTCCTACCGAGAAGGAGGTTCCGACGCGCCAGGAATGTTGTAAAATATTACATCTGAGATGTTAGGCTGCCTTAGGTTAGGATATATAACGTTATAGAAGTATATACTTTTCCCACCGAGAAGTAGGGGCCGACGTGCCAGGAATGTAGTAAAATATTACATTCGACATGTTAGGATTGCCTTAGGCTAGGATACATAACGTTATAGACGTATATGATATACCCACCGAGAACTACGGGCCTGCACGCCAGGAATGTTATCAAATATTACTTCCGAGATGTTAGGTTCCCTTAATTTAGGATATGTAACGTTATAGACGTAAATAATGTTCCCACCGAGAAGTAGGGGCCGACGTAACAGGAATGTAGTAAAATATTACATCCGAGATGTTAGGTTACCTTAGGTTAGGATATATAACGTTATTGACTTATATAATGTTCCCACGGAGAAATAGGGGTCGACTCGCCAGGAATGTTGTAAAATTATACATTCGACATGTTAGGATTGCCTTAGGCTAGGATATATATCGTTAAAGACGTATATAATGTTCCCACCGAGAAGTAGGGGCCGACGTGCCAGGAATGTAGTAAAATATTACATCCGAGATGTTAGGTTGCCTTAGGTTAGGATATATAACGTTATAGACGTAAATAATGTTCCCACCGAGAAGTAGGGGCCAACGAGCCAGGAATGTGGTAAAATATTACATTCGACATGCTAAGTTGTCTTAGGTTAGGATATATAACGTTATAGACGTATATACAGTTCCCACCGAGAAATAGTTGCCGACGCGCCAGGAATATTGTAAAATATTATATTCGACATGTTAGGTTGTCTCAGGCTAGGACATATAGCGTTATAGACATATATAATGTTCCCTCCGAGAAATAGGGGCCGACACGCCAGGAATGTTGTAAAACATTACATTCGAGGTGTTAGGTTCCCTTAGGTTAGGATATATAACGTTATAGACGCTCATAATGTTCCCACCGAGAAGGAGGTGCCGACGCGCCAGGAATGTTTTAAATTATTACATCCGACATGTTAAGTTGCCTTAGGTTACGATATATAACGTTATAGACGTATATACCGTTCCCACCGAGAAGTAGTTGCCGACGCGCCAGTAATATTGTAAAATATTACATTCGACATGTTAGGTTGTCTCAGGCTAGGACATATAGCGTTAAAGACGTATATAATATTCGCACCGAGAAATAGGGGCCGACACGCCAGGAATGTTGTAAAACATTACATTCGAGTGTTAGGTTCCCTTAGGTTAGGATATATAACGTTATAGACGTATATAACGTTCCCACCGAGATGTAGGTACCGACGCGCCAGGAATGTTGTAAAATATTACATCTGAGATGTTAGGATTGCCTTAGGCTAGGATATATATCGTTAAAGACGTATATAATGTTCCCACCGAGAAGTAGGGGCCGGTGCGCCACGAATGTAGTAAAATATTACATCCGAGATGTTAGGTTGCCTTAGACTAGAATATATAACGTTATAGACGTATATAATGTTCCCACCGAGAAGTAGGGGCCGAAGTGACGGGAATGTTGTAAAATATTACATCCGAGATGTTAGGTTGCCTTAGGTTAGGATATACCGCGTTATAGACGTATATACTGTTCCCACCGAGAAGTAGGGGCCGACGTGCCAGGAATGTAGTAGAATGTTACATCCGAGATGTTAGGTTGCCTTAGGTTAGGATATATAGCGTTATAGACGTATATAATGTTCCCACCGAGAAGTAGGGGCCGACGTACCAGGAATGTAGTAAAATATTACATTCGACATGCTAAGTTGTCTTAGGTTAGGATATATAACGTTATAGACGTATATACAGTTCCCACCGAGAAGTAGTTGCCGACGCGCCAGGAATATTGTAAAATATTATATTCGACATGTTAGGTTGTCTCAGGCTAGGACATATAGCGTTATAGACATATATAATGTTCCCTCCGAGAAATAGGGGCCGACACGCCAGGAATGTTGTAAAACATTACATTCGAGGTGTTAGGTTCCCTTAGGTTAGGATATATAACGTTATAGACGCTCATAATGTTCCCACCGAGAAGGAGGTGCCGACGCGCCAGGAATGTTGTAAATTATTACATCCGACATGTTAAGTTGCCTTAGGTTATGATATATAACGCTATAGACGTATATACCGTTCCCACCGAGAAGCAGTTGCCGACGCGCCAGGAATATTGTAAAATATTACATTCGACATGTTAGGTTGTCTCCGGCTAGGACATATAGCGTTAAAGACGTATATAATATTCCCACCGAGAAATAGGGGCCGACACGCCAGGAATGTTGTAAAACATTACATCCGAGGTGTTAGGATTGCCTTAGGCTAGGATATATAACGTTATAGACGTAAATAATGTTCCCACCGAGAAGTAGGCGCCGGTGCGCCACGAACGTAGTAAAATATTACATCCGAGATGTTAGGTTGCCTTAGGCTAGGAATAGTAACGTTGTAGATGTATATAATGTTCCCACCGAGAAGTAGGGGCCGACGAGCCAGGAATGTAGTAAAATATTACATCCGAGATGTTAGGTTACCT
Source organism: Xylocopa violacea (assembly GCA_963969225.1). NCBI lineage: Eukaryota > Metazoa > Arthropoda > Insecta > Hymenoptera > Apidae > Xylocopa > Xylocopa violacea. Next base: position 21,791,938 of record CAXAJV010000001.1, on the reverse strand, counting down.
TAGGTTAGGATATATAACGTTATTGACTTATATAATGTTCCCACGGAGAAATAGGGGTCGACTCGCCAGGAATGTTGTAAAATTATACATTCGACATGTTAGGATTGCCTTAGGCTAGGATATATAACGTTATAGACGTATATGATATTCCCACCGAGAACTACGGGCCTACACGCCAGGAATGTTATCAACTATTACTTCCGAGATGTTAGGTTCCCTTAATTTAGGATATATAACGTTATAGACGTAAATAATGTTCCCACCGAGAAGTAGGGGCCAACGAACCAGGAATGTGGTAAAATATTACATTCGACATGCTAAGTTGTCTTAGGTTAGGATATATAACGTTATAGACGTATATACAGTTCCCACCGAGAAGTAGTTGCCGACGCGCCAGGAATATTGTAAAATATTATATTCGACATGTTAGGTTGTCTCAGGCTAGGATATATAGCGTTATAGACGTATATAATGTTCCCACCGAGAAGTAGGGGCCGACGTGCCAGGAATGTTGTAAAATATTACATCTGAGATGTTAGGATTGCCTTAGGCTAGGATATATAGCGTTATAGACGTATATAATGTTCCCACCGAGAAGTAGGGGCCGACGTGCCAGGAATGTAGTAAAATATTACATCCGAGATGTTAGGTTGCCTTAGGTTAGGATATATAACGTTATAGACGTATATAATGTTCCACCCGAGAAGTAGGGGCCGACGCGCCAGGAATGCTGTAAAATATTACATTCGACATGTTAGGATTGCCTTAGGCTAGGATATATAACGTTATAGACGTATATGATATTCCCACCGAGAACTACGGGCCTACACGCCAGGAATGTTGTAAAATATTACGCTCGACATGTTAAGTTGTCTTAGGTTAGGATATATAACGTTATAGACGTATATACCGTTCCCACCGAGAAGTAGTTGCCGACGCGCCAGGAATATTGTAAAATATTACATTCGACATGTTAGGTTGTCTCAGGCTAGGACATATAGCGTTATAGACATATATAATGTTCCCACCGTGAAATAGGGACCGACACGCCAGGAATGTAGTAAAATATGACATCCGAGATGTTAGGTTGCCTTAGGTTAGGATATATAGCGTTATAGACGTATATAATGTTCCCACCGAGAAGTAGGGGCCGACGTGCCAGGAATGTAGTAAAATATTACATCCGAGATGTTAGGTTGCCTTAGGTTAGGATATATAACGTTATAGACGTATATAATGTTCCACCCGAGAAGTAGGGGCCGACGCGCCAGGAATGCTGTAAAATATTTCATTCGACATGTTAGGATTGCCTTAGGCTAGGATATATAACGTTATAGACGTATATGATATTCTCACCGAGAACTACGGGCCTACACGCCAGGAATGTTATCAAATATTACTTCCGAGATGTTAGGTTCCCTTAATTTAGGATATATAACGTTATAGACGTAAATAATGTTCCCACCGAGAAGTAGGGGCCAACGAGCCAGGAATGTGGTAAAATATTACATTCGACATGCTAAGTTGTCTTAGGTTAGGATATATAACGTTATAGACGTATATACAGTTCCCACCGAGAAGTAGTTGCCGACGCGCCAGGAATATTGTAAAATATTATATTCGACATGTTAGGTTGTCTCAGGCTAGGACATATAGCGTTATAGACATATATAATGTTCCCTCCGAGAAATAGTGGCCGACACGCCAGGAATGTTGTAAAACATTACATTCGAGGTGTTAGGTTCCCTTAGGTTAGGATATATAACGTTATAGACGCTCATAATGTTCCCACCGAGAAGGAGGTGCCGACGCGCCAGGAATGTTTTAAATTATTACATCCGACATGTTAAGATGCCTTAGGTTACGATATATAACGTTATAGACGTATATACCGTTCCCACCGAGAAGTAGTTGCCGACGCGCCAGGAATATTGTAAAATTTTACATTCGACATCTTAGGTTGTCTCAGGCTAGGACATATAGCGTTAAAGACGTATATAATATTCGCACCGAGAAATAGGGGCCGACACGCCAGGAATGTTGTAAAACATTACATCCGAGGTGTTAGGTTCCCTTAGGTTAGGATATATAACGTTATAGACGTATATAACGTTCCCACCGAGATGTAGGTACCGACGCGCCAGGAATGTTGTAAAATATTACATCTGAGATGTTAGGATTGCCTTAGGCTAGGATATATATCGTTAAAGACGTATATAATGTTCCCACCGAGAAGTAGGGGCCGGTGCGCCACGAATGTAGTAAAATATTACATCCGAGATGTTAGGTTGCCTTAGACTAGAATATATAACGTTATAGACGTATATAATGTTCCCACCGAGAAGTAGGAGCCGAAGTGACGGGAATGTTGTAAAATATTACATCCGAGATGTTAGGTTGCCTTAGGTTAGGATATACCGCGTTATAGACGTATATACTTTTCCCACCGAGAAGTAGGGGCCGACGTGCCAGGAATGTAGTAGAATGTTACATCCGAGATGTTAGGTTGCCTTAGGTTAGGATATATAGCGTTATAGACGTATATAATGTTCCCACCGAGAAGTAGGGGCCGACGTACCAGGAATGTAGTAAAATATTACATTCCCGATGTTAGGTTGCCTTAGGTTAGGATATATAACGTTATAGACGTATATAATGTTCCCACCGAGAAGTAGGGTCCGAAGTGACGGGAATGTTGTAAAATATTACATTCGACATGTTAGTTTGCCTTAGGCTAGGATATATAGCGTTATAGACGTATATAATGTTCCCACCGAGAAGTAGGGGCCGACGTGCCAGGAATGTAGTAAAATATTACATCCGAGATGTTAGGTTGCCTTAGGTTAGGATATATAACGTTATAGACGTATATAATGTTCCACCCGAGAAGTAGGGGCCGACGCGCCAGGAATGCTGTAAAATATTACATTCGACATGTTAGGATTGCCTTAGGCTAGGATATATAACGTTATAGACGTATATGATATTCCCACCGAGAACTACGGGCCTACACGCCAGGAATGTTATCAAATATTACTTCCGAGATGTTAGGTTCCCTTAATTTAGGATATATAACGTTATAGACGTAAATAATGTTCCCACCGAGAAGTAGCGGCCAACGAGCCGGGAATGTGGTAAAATATTACATTCGACATGCTAAGTTGTCTTAGGTTAGGATATATAACGTTATAGACGTATATACAGTTCCCACCGAGAAGTAGTTGCCGACGCGCCAGGAATATTGTAAAATATTATATTCGACATGTTAGGTTGTCTCAGGCTAGGACATATAGCGTTATAGACATATATAATGTTCCCACCGAGAAATAGGGGCCGACACGCCAGGAATGTTGTAAAACATTACATCCGAGGTGTTAGGTTCCCTTAGGTTAGGATATATAACGTTATAGACGCTCATAATGTTCCCACCGAGAAGGATGTGCCGACGCGCCAGGAATGTTGTAAATTATTACATCCGACATGTTAAGTTGCCTTAGGTTAGGATATATAACGCTATAGACGTATATACCGTTCCCAGCGAGAAGTAGTTGCCGACGCGCCAGGAATATTGTAAAATATTACATTCGACATGTTAGGTTGTCTCCGGCTAGGACATATAGCGTTAAAGACGTATATAATATTCCCACCGAGAAATAGGGGCCGACACGCCAGGAATGTTGTAAAACATTACATCCGAGGTGTTAGGTTCCCTTAGGTTAGGATATATAACGTTATAGACGTATATAAGGTTCCCATCGAGAAGTAGGTACCGACGCGCCAGGAATGTTGTAAAATATTACATCCGAGATGTTAGGATTGCCTTAGGCTAGGATATATATCGTTAAAGACGTATATAATGTTCCCACCGAGAAATAGGTGCCGACACGCCAGGAATGTTGTAAAACATTACATCCGAGGTGTTAGGTTGCCTTAGGCTCGGATATATAGCGTTATAGGCGTATATAATGTTCCCACCGAGGAGTAGGTGCCGACGAGCCAGGAATGTTGTAAAATATTACGCTCGACATGTTAAGTTGTCTTAGGTTAGGATATATAACGTTATAGACGTATATACAGTTCCCACCGAGAAGTAGTTGCCGACGCGCCAGGAATATTGTAAAATAATATATTCGACATGTTAGGTTGTCTCAGGCTAGGACATATAGCGTTATAGACATATATAATGTTCCCACCGAGAAATAGGGACCGACACGCCAGGAATGTAGTAAAATATTACATCCGAGACGTTAGGTTGCCTTAGGTTAGGATATATAACGTTATAGACGTATATAATGTTCCCACCGAGAAATAGGTGCCGACACGCCAGGAATGTTGTAAAACATTACATCCGAGGTGTTAGGTTTCCTTAGGCTCGGATATATAGCGTTATAGGCGTATATAATGTTCCCACCGAGGAGTAGGTGCCGAAAAGCCAGGAATGTTGTAAAATATTACGCTCGACATGTTAAGTTGTCTTAGGTTAGGATATGTAACGTTATAGACGTATATATAGTTCCCACCGAGAAGTAGTTGCCGACGCGCCAGGAATGTAGTAAAATATTACATCCGAGATGTTAGGCTGCCTTAGGTTAGGATATATTACGTTATAGACGTATATACTGTTCCCACCGAGAAGTAGGCGCCGGTGCGCCACGAACGTAGTAAAATATTACATCCGAGATGATAGGTTGCCTTAGGCTAGGAATAGTAACATTATAGATGTATATAATGTTCCCACCGAGAAGTAGGGGCCGACGAGCCAGGAATGTAGTAAAATATTACATCCGAGATGTTAGGTTACCTTAGGTTAGGATATATAACGTTATTGACTTATATAATGTTCCCACGGAGAAAGAGGGGTCGACTCGCCAGGAATGTTGTAAAATTATACATTCGACATGTTAGGATTGCCTTAGGCTAGGATATATATCGTTAAAGACGTATATAATGTTCCCACCGAGAAATAGGGGCCGACACGCCAGGAATGTTGTAAAATATTACGCTCGACATGTTAAGTTGTCTTAGGTTAGGATATATAACGTTATAGACGTATATAATGTTCCCACCGAGAAGTAGGGGCCGAAGTGACGGGAATGTTGTAAAATATTACATTCGACATGTTAGTTTGCCTTAGGCTAGGATATATAGCGTTATAGACGTATATAATGTTCCCACCGAGAAGTAGGGGCCGACGTGCCAGGAATGTAGTAAAATATTACATCCGAGATGTTAGGTTGCCTTAGATTAGGATATATAGCGTTATAGACATATATAATGTTCCCACCGAGAAATAGGGGCCGACACGCCAGGAATGTTGTAAAACATTACATTCGAGGTGTTAGGTTTCCTTAGGTTAGGATATATAACGTTATAGACGTATATAATGTTCCCACCGAGGAGTAGGGGCCGACGAGCCAGGAATGTTGTAAAATATTACGCTCGACATGTTAAGTTGTCTTAGGTTAGGATATATAACGTTATAGACGTATATACAGTTCCCACCGAGAAGCAGTTGCCGACGCGCCAGGAATGTAGTAAAATATTACATCCGAGATGTTAGGCTGCCTTAGGTTAGGATATATAACGTTATAGACGTATATGCTGTTCCCACCGAGAAGTAGGGGCCGGCGCGCCAGGAATGTAGTAAAATATTACATCCGAGATGTTAGGTTGCCTTAGGTTAGGATATATAGCGTTATAGACGTATATAATGTTCCCACCGAGGAGTAGGGGCCGACGAGCCAGGAATGTTGTAAAACATTACATCCGAGGTGTTAGGTTTCCTTAGGCTCGGATATATAGCGTTATAGGCGTATATAATGTTCCCACCGAGGAGTAGGTGCCGAAAAGCCAGGAATGTTGTAAAATATTACGCTCGACATGTTAAGTTGTCTTAGGTTAGGATATGTAACGTTATAGACGTATATATAGTTCCCACCGAGAAGTAGTTGCCGACGCGCCAGGAATGTAGTAAAATATTACATCCGAGATGTTAGGCTGCCTTAGGTTAGGATATATTACGTTATAGACGTATATACTGTTCCCACCGAGAAGTAGGCGCCGGTGCGCCACGAACGTAGTAAAATATTACATCCGAGATGTTAGGTTGCCTTAGGCTAGGAATAGTAACATTATAGATGTATATAATGTTCCCACCGAGAAGTAGGGGCCGACGAGCCAGGAATGTAGTAAAATATTACATCCGAGATGTTAGGTTACCTTAGGTTAGGATATATAACGTTATTGACTTATATAATGTTCCCACGGAGAAAGAGGGGTCGACTCGCCAGGAATGTTGTAAAATTATACATTCGACATGTTAGGATTGCCTTAGGCTAGGATATATATCGTTAAAGACGTATATAATGTTCCCACCGAGAAATAGGGGCCGACACGCCAGGAATGTTGTAAAATATTACGCTCGACATGTTAAGTTGCCTTAGGTTAGGATATATAACGCTATAGACGTATATACCGTTCCCAGCGAGAAGTAGTTGCCGACGCGCCAGGAATATTGTAAAATATTACATTCGACATGTTAGGTTGTCTCCGGCTAGGACATATAGCGTTAAAGACGTATATAATATTCCCACCGAGAAATAGGGGCCGACACGCCAGGAATGTTGTAAAACATTACATCCGAGGTGTTAGGTTCCCTTAGGTTAGGATATATAACGTTATAGACGTATATAAGGTTCCCATCGAGAAGTAGGTACCGACGCGCCAGGAATGTTGTAAAATATTACATCTGAGATGTTAGGATTGCCTTAGGCTAGGATATATAGCGTTATAGACGTATATAATGTTCCCACCGAGAAGTAGGGGCCGACGTGCCAGGCATGTAGTAAAATATTACATCCGAGATGTTAGGTTGCCTTAGGTTAGGATATATAGCGTTATAGACGTATATAATGTTCTCACCGAGAAGTAGGGGCCGACGTGCCAGGAATGTAGTAAAATATTACATCCGAGATGTTAGGATTGCCTTAGGCTAGGATATATATCGTTAAAGACGTATATAATGTTCCCACCGAGAAATAGGTGCCGACACGCCAGGAATGTTGTAAAACATTACATCCGAGGTGTTAGGTTGCCTTAGGCTCGGATATATAGCGTTATAGGCGTATATAATGTTCCCACCGAGGAGTAGGTGCCGACGAGCCAGGAATGTTGTAAAATATTACGCTCGACATGTTAAGTTGTCTTAGGTTAGGATATATAACGTTATAGACGTATATACAGTTCCCACCGAGAAGTAGTTGCCGACGCGCCAGGAATATTGTAAAATAATATATTCGACATGTTAGGTTGTCTCAGGCTAGGACATATAGCGTTATAGACATATATAATGTTCCCACCGAGAAATAGGGACCGACACGCCAGGAATGTAGTAAAATATTACATCCGAGATGTTAGGTTGCCTTAGGTTAGGATATATAACGTTATAGACGTATATAATGTTCCCACCGAGAAATAGGTGCCGACACGCCAGGAATGTTGTAAAACATTACATCCGAGGTGTTAGGTTTCCTTAGGCTCGGATATATAGCGTTATAGGCGTATATAATGTTCCCACCGAGGAGTAGGTGCTGAAAAGCCAGGAATGTTGTAAAATATTACGCTCGACATGTTAAGTTGTCTTAGGTTAGGATATGTAACGTTATAGACGTATATATAGTTCCCACCGAGAAGTAGTTGCCGACGCGCCAGGAATGTAGTAAAATATTACATCCGAGATGTTAGGCTGCCTTAGGTTAGGATATATTACGTTATAGACGTATATACTGTTCCCACCGAGAAGTAGGCGCCGGTGCGCCACGAACGTAGTAAAATATTACATCCGAGATGATAGGTTGCCTTAGGCTAGGAATAGTAACATTATAGATGTATATAATGTTCCCACCGAGAAGTAGGGGCCGACGAGCCAGGAATGTAGTAAAATATTACATCCGAGATGTTAGGTTACCTTAGGTTAGGATATATAACGTTATTGACTTATATAATGTTCCCACGGAGAACGAGGGGTCGACTCGCCAGGAATGTTGTAAAATTATACATTCGACATGTTAGGATTGCCTTAGGCTAGGATATATATCGTTAAAGACGTATATAATGTTCCCACCGAGAAATAGGGGCCGACACGCCAGGAATGTTGTAAAATATTACGCTCGACATGTTAAGTTGTCTTAGGTTAGGATATATAACGTTATAGACGTATATAATGTTCCCACCGAGAAGTAGGGGCCGAAGTGACGGGAATGTTGTAAAATATTACATTCGACATGTTAGTTTGCCTTAGGCTAGGATATATAGCGTTATAGACGTATATAATGTTCCCACCGAGAAGTAGGGGCCGACGTGCCAGGAATGTAGTAAAATATTACATCCGAGATGTTAGGTTGCCTTAGATTAGGATATATAGCGTTATAGACATATATAATGTTCCCACCGAGAAATAGGGGCCGACACGCCAGGAATGTTGTAAAACATTACATTCGAGGTGTTAGGTTTCCTTAGGTTAGGATATATAACGTTATAGACGTATATAATGTTCCCACCGAGGAGTAGGGGCCGACGAGCCAGGAATGTTGTAAAATATTACGCTCGACATGTTAAGTTGTCTTAGGTTAGGATATATAACGTTATAGACGTATATACAGTTCCCACCGAGAAGCAGTTGCCGACGCGCCAGGAATGTAGTAAAATATTACATCCGAGATGTTAGGCTGCCTTAGGTTAGGATATATAACGTTATAGACGTATATGCTGTTCCCACCGAGAAGTAGGGGCCGGCGCGCCAGGAATGTAGTAAAATATTACATCCGAGATGTTAGGTTGCCTTAGGTTAGGATATATAGCGTTATAGACGTATATAATGTTCCCACCGAGGAGTAGGGGCCGACGAGCCAGGAATGTTGTAAAATATTACGCTCGACATGTTAAGTTGTCATAGGTTAGGATATATAACGTAATTGACGTATATACAGTTCCCACCGAGAAGTAGTTGCCAACGCGCCAGGAATATTGTAAAATAATATATTCGACATGTTAGGTTCTCTCAGGCTAGGACATATAGCGTTATAGACATATATAATGTTCCCACCGAGAAATAGGGACCGACACGCCAGGAATGTAGTAAAATATTACATCCGAGATGTTAGGTTGCCTTAGGTTAGGATATATAACGTTATAGACGTATATAATGTTCGCACCGAGAAGTAGGGGCCGACGTGCCAGGAATGTAGTAAAATATTACATCCGAGATGTTAGGCTGCCTTAGGTTAGGATATATAACGTTATAGACGTATATACAGTTCCCACCGAGAAGTAGTTGCCGACGCGCCAGGAATATTGTAAAATATTATATTCGACATGTTAGGTTGTCTCAGGCTAGGACATATAGCGTTATAGACATATATAATGTTCCCACCGAGAAATAGGGACCGACACGCCAGGAATGTTGTAAAACATTACATCCGAGGTGTTAGGTTCCCTTAGGTTAGGATATATAACGTTATAGACGCTCATAATGTTCCCACCGAGAAGGAGGTGCCGACGCGCCAGGAATGTTGTAAATTATTACATCCGACATTTTAAGTTGCCTTAGGTTAGGATATATAACGTTATAGACGTATAAACCGTTCCCACCGAGAAGTAGTTGCCGACGCGCCAGGAATATTGCAAAATATTACATTCGACATGTTAGGTTGTCTCCGGCTAGGACATATAGCGTTAAAGACGTATATAATATTCCCACCGAGAAGTAGGGGCCGACACGTCAGGAATGTTGTAAAACATTACATCCGAGGTGTTAGGTTCCCTTAGGTTAGGATATATAACGTTATAGACGTATATAAGGTACCCATCTAGAAGTAGGTACCGACGCGCCAGGAATGTTGTAAAATATTACATCTGAGATGTTAGGATTGCCTTAGGCTAGGATATATAGCGTTATAGACGTATATAATGTTCCCACCGAGAAGTAGGCGCCGACGTGCCAGGCATGTAGTAAAATATTACATCCGAGATGTTAGGTTGCCTTAGGTTAGGATATATAGCGTTATAGACGTATATAATGTTCCCACCGAGGAGTAGGGGCCGACGTGCCAGGAATGTAGTAAAATATTACATCCGAGATGTTAGGATTGCCTTAGGCTAGGATATATATCGTTAAAGACGTATATAATGTTCCCACCGAGAAATAGGTGCCGACACGCCAGGAATGTTGTAAAACATTACATCCGAGGTGTTAGGTTGCCTTAGGCTCGGATATATAGCGTTATAGGCGTATATAATGTTCCCACCGAGGAGTAGGTGCCGACGAGCCAGGAATGTTGTAAAATATTACGCTCGACATGTTAAGTTGTCTTAGGTTAGGATATATAACGTTATAGACGTATATACAGTTCCCACCGGGAAGTAGTTGCCGACGCGCCAGGAATGTAGTAAAATATTACAGTTATATAACGTTATAGACATATATAATGTTCCCACCGAGAAATAGGGACCGACACGCCAGGAATGTAGTAAAATATTACATCCGAGATGTTAGGTTGCCTTAGGTTAGGATATATAACGTTATAGACGTATATAATGTTCCCACCGAGAAGTAGGGGCCGACGTGCGAGGAATGTAGTAAAATATTACATCCGAGATGTTAGGTTGCCTTAGGTTAGGATATATAACGTTATAGACGTATATAATGTTCCACCCGAGAAGTAGGGGCCGATGCGCCAGGAATGCTGTAAAATATCACATTCGACATGTTAGGATTGCCTTAGGCTAGGATATATAACGTTATAGACGTATATGATATTCCCACCGAGAACTACGGGCCTACACGCCAGGAATGTTATCAAATATTACTTCCGAGATGTTAGGTTCCCTTTATTTAGGATATATAACGTTATAGACGTAAATAATGTTCCCACCGAGAAGTAGGGGCCAACGAGCCGGGAATGTGGTAAAATATTACATTCGACATGCTAAGTTGTCTTAGGTTAGGATATATAACGTTATAGACGTATATACAGTTCCCACCGAGAAGTAGTTGCCGACGCGCCAGGAATATTGTAAAATATTATATTCGACATGTTAGGTTGTCTCAGGCTAGGACATATAGCGTTATAGACATATATAATGTTCCCACCGAGAAATAGGGGCCGACAGGCCAGGAATGTTGTAAAACATTACATCCGAGGTGTTAGGTTCCCTTAGGTTAGGATATATAACGTTATAGACGCTCATAATGTTCCCACCGAGAAGGAGGTTCCGACGCGCCAGGAATGTTGTAAATTATTACATCCGACATGTTAAGTTGCCTTAGGTTAGGATATTTAACGTTATAGACGTATATACCATTCCCACCGAGAAGTAGTTGCCGACGCGCCAGGAATATTGTAAAATATTACATTCGACATGTTAGGTTGTCTCAGGCTAGGACATATAGCGTTAAAGACGTATATAATATTCCCACCGAGAAACAGGGGCCGACACGCCAGGAATGTTGTAAAACATTACATCCGAGGTGTTAGGTTCCCTTAGGTTAGGATATATAACGTTATAGACGTATATAACGTTCCCACCGAGAAGTAGGTACCGACGCGCCAGGAATGTTGTAAAATATTACATCCGAGATGTTAGGCTGCCTTAGGTTAGGATATATAACGTTATAGACGTATATACTGTTCCCACCGAGAAGTAGGGGCCGACGTGCCAGGAATGTAGTAAAATGTTACATCCGAGATGTTAGGTTGCCTTAGGTTAGGATATATATCGTTATTGACTTATATAATGTTCCCACGGAGAAATAGGGGCCGACGCGTCAGGAATGTTGTAAAACATTACATCCGAGGTGTTAGGTTGCCTTAGGCTCGGATATATAGCGTTATAGGCGTATATAATGTTCCCACCGAGGAGTAGGGGCCGACGAGCCAGGAATGTTGTAAAATATTATGCTCGACATGTTAAGTTGTCTTAGGTTAGGATATATAACGTAATTGACGTATATACAGTTCCCACCGAGAAGTAGTTGCCATCGTGCCAGGAATATTGTAAAATAATATATTCGACATGTTAGGTTGTCTCAGGCTAGGATATATAGCGTTATAGACGTATATAATGTTCCCACCGAGAAGTAGGGGCCGACGTGCCAGGAATGTAGTAAAATATTACATCCGAGAAGTTAGGTTGCCTTAGGTTAGGATATATAACGTTATAGACGTATATAATGTTCCACCCGAGAAGTAGGGGCCGACGTGCCAGGAATGTAGTAAAATATTACATCCGAGATGTTAGGTTGCCTTAGGTTAGGATATATAACGTTATAGACGTATATAATGTTCCACCCGAGAAGTAGGGGCCGACGCGCCAGGAATGCTGTAAAATATTACATTCGACATGTTAGGATTGCCTTAGGCTAGGATATATAACGTTATAGACGTATATGATATTCCCACCGAGAACTACGGGCCTACACGCCAGGAATGTTATCAAATATTACTTCCGAGATGTTAGGTTCCCTTTATTTAGGATATATAACGTTATAGACGTAATTAATGTTCCCACCGAGAAGTAGGGGCCAACGAGCCGGGAATGTGGTAAAATATTACATTCGACATGCTAAGTTGTCTTAGGGTAGGATATATAACGTTATAGACGTATATACAGTTCCCACCGAGAAGTAGTTGCCAACGCGCCAGGAATATTGTAAAATATTATATTCGACATGTTAGGTTGTCTCAGGCTAGGACATATAGCGTTATAGACATATATAATGTTCCCACCGAGAAATAGGGGCCGACACGCCAGGAATGTTGTAAAACATTACATCCGAGGTGTTAGGTTCCCTTAGGTTAGGATATATAACGTTATAGACGCTCATAATGTTCCCACTGAGAAGGAGGTGCCGACGCGCCAGGAATGTTGTAAATTATTACATCCGACATGTTAAGTTGCCTTAGGTTAGGATATATAACGTTATAGACGTATATACCGTTCCCACCGAGAAGTAGTTGCCGACGCGCCAGGAATATTGTAAAATATTACATTCGACATGTTAGGTTGTCTCCGGCTAGGACATATAGCGTTAAAGACGTATATAATATTCCCACCGAGAAATAGGGGCCGACACGCCAGGAATGTTGTAAAACATTACATCCGAGGTGTTAGGTTCCCTTAGGTTAGGATATATAACGTTATAGACGTATATAAGGTTCCCACCTAGAAGTAGGTACCGACGCGCCAGGAATGTTGTAAAATATTACATTCGATATGTTAGGATTGCCTTAGGCTAGGATATATAACGTTATAGACGTATATGATATTCCCACCGAGAACTACGGGCCTACACGCCAGGAATGTTATCAAATATTACTTCCGAGATGTTAGGTTCCCTTTATTTAGGATATATAACGTTATAGACGTAATTAATGTTCCCACCGAGAAGTAGGGGCCAACGAGCCGGGAATGTGGTAAAATATTACATTCGACATGCTAAGTTGTCTTAGGGTAGGATATATAACGTTATAGACGTATATACAGTTCCCACCGAGAAGTAGTTGCTGACGCGCCAGGAATGTAGTAAAATATTACATCCGAGATGTTAGGCTGCCTTAGGTTAGGATATATTACGTTATAGACGTATATACTGTTCCCACCGAGAAGTAGGGGCCGACGTGCCAGGAATGTAGTAAAATATTACATCCGAGATGTTAGGTTGCCTTAGGTTAGGATATATGGCGTTATAGACGTATATAATGTTCCCACCGAGAAGTAGGGGCCAGCGCGCCAGGAATGTAGTAAAATGTTACATCCAAGATGTTAGGTTGCCTTAGGTTAGGATATATATCGTTAATGACTTATATAATGTTCCCACGGAGAAGTAGGGGCCGAAGTGACGGGAATGTTGTAAAATATTACATTCGACATGTTAGTTTGCCTTAGGCTAGGATATATAGCGTTATAGACGTATATAATGTTCCCACCGAGAAGTAGGGGCCGACGTGCCAGGAATGTAGTAAAATATTACATCCGAGATGTTAGGTTGCCTTAGGTTAGGATATATAACGTTATAGACGTATATAATGTTCCACCCGAGAAGTAGGGGCCGACGCGCCAGGAATGCTGTAAAATATTACATTCGACATGTTAGGATTGCCTTAGGCTAGGATATATAACGTTATAGACGAATATGATACACCCACCGAGAACTACGGGCCTGCACGCCAGGAATGTTATCAGATATTACTTCCGAGATGTTAGGTTCCCTTAATTTAGGATATATAACGTTATAGACGTAAATAATGTTCCCACCGAGAAGTAGGGGCCAACGAGCCAGGAATGTGGTAAAATATTACATTCGACATGCTAAGTTTTCTTAGGTTAGGATATATAACCTTATAGACGTATATACAGTTCCCACCGAGAAGTAGTTGCCGACGCGCCAGGAATATTGTAAAATATTATATTCGACATGTTAGGTTGTCTCAGGCTAGGACATATAGCGTTATAGACATATATAATGTTCCCACCGAGAAGTAGGGGCCGACACGCCAGGAATGTTGTAAAACATTACATCCGAGGTGTTAGGTTCCCTTAGGTTAGGATATATAACGTTATAGACGCTCATAATGTTCCCACCGAGAAGGAGGTTCCGACGCGCCAGGAATGTTGTAAATTATTACATCCGACATGTTAAGTTGCCTTAGGTTAGGATATATAACGTTATAGACGAATATGATATACCCACCGAGAACTACGGGCCTGCACGCCAGGAATGTTATCAAATATTACTTCCGAGATGTTAGGTTCCCTTAATTTAGGATATATAACGTTATAGACGTAAATAATGTTCCCACCGAGAAGTAGGGGCCAACGAGCCAGGAATGTGGTAAAATATTACATTCGACATGCTAAGTTGTCTTAGGTTAGGATATATAACCTTATAGACGTATATACAGTTCCCACCGAGAAGTAGTTGCCGACGCGCCAGGAATATTGTAAAATATTATACTCGACATGTTAGGTTGTCTCAGGCTAGGACATATAGCGTTATAGACATATATAATGTTCCCACCGAGAAATAGGGGCCGACACGCCAGGAATGTTGTAAAACATTACATCCGAGGTGTTAGGTTCCCTTAGGTTAGGATATATAACGTTATAGACGCTCATAATGTTCCCACCGAGAAGGAGGTTCCGACGCGCCAGGAATGTTGTAAATTATTACATCCGACATGTTAAGTTGCCTTAGGTTAGGATATTTAACGTTATAGACGTATATACCATTCCCACCGAGAAGTAGTTGCCGACGCGCCAGGAATATTGTAAAATATTACATTCGACATGTTCGGTTGTCTCAGGCTAGGACATATAGCGTTAAAGACGTATATAATATTCCCACCGAGAAATAGGGGCCGACACGCCAGGAATGTTGTAAAACATTACATCCGAGGTGTTAGGTTCCCTTAGGTTAGGATATATAACGATATAGACGTATATAACGTTCCCACCGAGAAGTAGGTACCGACGCGCCAGGAATGTTGTAAAATATTACATCCGAGATGTTAGGCTGCCTTAGGTTAGGATATATAACGTTATAGACGTATATACTGTTCCCACCGAGAAGTAGGGGCCGACGTGCCAGGAATGTAGTAAAATGTTACATCCGAGATGTTAGGTTGCCTTAGGTTAGGATATATAACGTTATTGACTTATATAAAGTTCCCACGGAGAAATAGGGGCCGACGCGTCAGGAATGTTGTAAAACATTACATCCGAGGTGTTAGGTTGCCTTAGGCTCGGATATATAGCGTTATAGGCGTATATAATGTTCCCACCGAGGAGTAGGGGCCGACGAGCCAGGAATGTTGTAAAATATTATGCTCGACATGTTATGTTGTCTTAGGTTAGGATATATAACGTAATTGACGTATATACAGTTCCCACCGAGAAGTAGTTGCCATCGCGCCAGGAATATTGTAAAATAATATATTCGACATGTTAGGTTGTCTCAGGCTAGGACATATAGCGTTATAGACATATATAATGTTCCCACCGAGAAATACGGACCGACACGCCAGGAATGTAGTAAAATATGGCATCCGAGATGTTAGGTTGCCTTAGGTTAGGATATACAGCGTTATAGACGTATACAATGTTCCCACCGAGAAGTAGGGGCCGAAGTGACGGGAATGTTGTAAAATATTACATTCGACATGTTAGGATTGCCTTAGGCTAGGATATATAGCGTTATAGACGTATATAATGTTCCCACCGAGAAGTAGGGGCCGACGTGCCAGGCATGTAGTAAAATATTACATCCGAGATGTTAGGTTGCCTTAGGTTAGGATATATAGCGTTATAGACGTATATAATGTTCCCACCGAGAAGTAGGGGCCGACGTGCCAGGAATGTAGTAAAATATTACATCCGAGATGTTAGGATTGCCTTAGGCTAGGATATATATCGTTAAAGACGTATATAATGTTCCCACCGAGAAATAGGTGCCGACACGCCAGGAATGTTGTAAAACATTACATCCGAGGTGTTAGGTTGCCTTAGGCTCGGATATATAGCGTTATAGGCGTATATAATGGTCCCACCGAGGAGTAGGTGCCGACGAGCCAGGAATGTTGTAAAATATTACGCTCGACATGTTAAGTTGTCTTAGGTTAGGATATATAACGTTATAGACGTATATACAGTTCCCACCGAGAAGTAGTTGCCGACGCGCCAGGAATGTAGTAAAATATTACATCCGAGATGTTAGGCTGCCTTAGGTTAGGATATATTACGTTATAGACGTATATACTGTTCCCACCGAGAAGTAGGGGCCGACGTGCCAGGAATGTAGTAAAATATTACATCCGAGATGTTAGGTTGCCTTAGGTTAGGATATATGGCGTTATAGACCTATATAATGTTCCCACCGAGAAGTAGGGGCCAGCGCGCCAGGAATGTAGTAAAATGTTACATCCAAGATGTTAGGTTGCCTTAGGTTAGGATATATATCGTTAATGACTTATATAATGTTCCCACGGAGAAGTAGGGGCCGAAGTGACGGGAATGTTGTAAAATATTACATTCGACATGTTAGTTTGCCTTAGGCTAGGATATATAGCGTTATAGACGTATATAATGTTCCCACCGAGAAGTAGGGGCCGACGTGCCAGGAATGTAGTAAAATATTACATCCGAGATGTTAGGTTGCCTTAGGTTAGGATATATAACGTTATAGACGTATATAATGTTCCACCCGAGAAGTAGGGGCCGACGCGCCAGGAATGCTGTAAAATATTACATTCGACATGTTAGGATTGCCTTAGGCTAGGATATATAACGTTATAGACGAATATGATATACCCACCGAGAACTACGGGCCTGCACGCCAGGAATGTTATCAAATATTACTTCCGAGATGTTAGGTTCCCTTAATTTAGGATATATAACGTTATAGACGTAAATAATGTTCCCACCGAGAAGTAGGGGCCAACGAGCCAGGAATGTGGTAAAATATTACATTCGACATGCTAAGTTGTCTTAGGTTAGGATATATAACCTTATAGACGTATATACAGTTCCCACCGAGAAGTAGTTGCCGACGCGCCAGGAATATTGTAAAATATTATACTCGACATGTTAGGTTGTCTCAGGCTAGGACATATAGCGTTATAGACATATATAATGTTCCCACCGAGAAATAGGGGCCGACACGCCAGGAATGTTGTAAAACATTATATCCGAGGTGTTAGGTTCCCTTAGGTTAGGATATATAACGTTATAGACGCTCATAATGTTCCCACCGAGAAGGAGGTTCCGACGCGCCAGGAATGTTGTAAATTATTACATCCGACATGTTAAGTTGCCTTAGGTTAGGATATTTAACGTTATAGACGTATATACTGTTCCCACCGAGAAGTAGGGGCCGACGTGCCAGGAATGTAGTAAAATGTTACATCCGAGATGTTAGGTTGCCTTAGGTTAGGATATATAGCGTTATAGACGTATATAATGTTCCCACCGAGGAGTAGGGGCCGACGTGCCAGGAATGTAGTAAAATATTACATCCGAGATGTTAGGATTGCCTTAGGCTAGGATATATATCGTTAAAGACGTATATAATGTTCCCACCGAGAAATAGGTGCCGACACGCCAGGAATGTTGTAAAACATTACATCCGAGGTGTTAGGTTGCCTTAGGCTCGGATATATAGCGTTATAGGCGTATATAATGTTCCCACCGAGGAGTAGGTGCCGACGAGCCAGGAATGTTGTAAAATATTACGCTCGACATGTTAAGTTGTCTTAGGTTAGGATATATAACGTTATAGACGTATATACAGTTCCCACCGAGAAGTAGTTGCCGACGCGCCAGGAATGTAGTAAAATATTACAGTTATATAACGTTATAGACATATATAATGTTCCCACCGAGAAATAGGGACCGACACGCCAGGAATGTAGTAAAATATTACATCCGAGATGTTAGGTTGCCTTAGGTTAGGATATATAACGTTATAGACGTATATAATGTTCCCACCGAGAAGTAGGGGCCGACGTGCGAGGAATGTAGTAAAATATTACATCCGAGATGTTAGGTTGCCTTAGGTTAGGATATATAACGTTATAGACGTATATAATGTTCCACCCGAGAAGTAGGGGCCGACGCGCCAGGAATGCTGTAAAATATTACATTCGACATGTTAGGATTGCCTTAGGCTAGGATATATAACGTTATAGACGTATATGATATTCCCACCGAGAACTACGGGCCTACACGCCAGGAATGTTATCAAATATTACTTCCGAGATGTTAGGTTCCCTTTATTTAGGATATATAACGTTATAGACGTAATTAATGTTCCCACCGAGGAGTAGGGGCCAACGAGCCGGGAATGTGGTAAAATATTACATTCGACATGCTAAGTTGTCTTAGGGTAGGATATATAACGTTATAGACGTATATACAGTTCCCACCGAGAAGTAGTTGCCAACGCGCCAGGAATATTGTAAAATATTATATTCGACATGTTAGGTTGTCTCAGGCTAGGACATATAGCGTTATAGACATATATAATGTTCCCACCGAGAAATAGGGGCCGACACGCCAGGAATGTTGTAAAACATTACATCCGAGGTGTTAGGTTCCCTTAGGTTAGGATATATAACGTTATAGACGTATATAAGGTTCCCATCTAGAAGTAGGTACCGACGCGCCAGGAATGTTGTAAAATATTACATTCGACATGTTAGGATTGCCTTAGGCTAGGATATATAACGTTATAGACGTATATGATATTCCCACCGAGAACTACGGGCCTACACGCCAGGAATGTTATCAAATATTACTTCCGAGATGTTAGGTTCCCTTTATTTAGGATATATAACGTTATAGACGTAATTAATGTTCCCACCGAGAAGTAGGGGCCAACGAGCCGGGAATGTGGTAAAATATTACATTCGACATGCTAAGTTGTCTTAGGGTAGGATATATAACGTTATAGACGTATATACAGTTCCCACCGAGAAGTAGTTGCTGACGCGCCAGGAATGTAGTAAAATATTACATCCGAGATGTTAGGCTGCCTTAGGTTAGGATATATTACGTTATAGACGTATATACTGTTCCCACCGAGAAGTAGGGGCCGACGTGCCAGGAATGTAGTAAAATATTACATCCGAGATGTTAGGTTGCCTTAGGTTAGGATATATGGCGTTATAGACGTATATAATGTTCCCACCGAGAAGTAGGGGCCAGCGCGCCAGGAATGTAGTAAAATGTTACATCCAAGATGTTAGGTTGCCTTAGGTTAGGATATATATCGTTAATGACTTATATAATGTTCCCACGGAGAAGTAGGGGCCGAAGTGACGGGAATGTTGTAAAATATTACATTCGACATGTTAGTTTGCCTTAGGCTAGGATATATAGCGTTATAGACGTATATAATGTTCCCACCGAGAAGTAGGGGCCGACGTGCCAGGAATGTAGTAAAATATTACATCCGAGATGTTAGGTTGCCTTAGGTTAGGATATATAACGTTATAGACGTATATAATGTTCCACCCGAGAAGTAGGGGCCGACGCGCCAGGAATGCTGTAAAATATTACATTCGACATGTTAGGATTGCCTTAGGCTAGGATATATAACGTTATAGACGAATATGATATACCCACCGAGAACTACGGGCCTGCACGCCAGGAATGTTATCAAATATTACTTCCGAGATGTTAGGTTCCCTTAATTTAGGATATATAACGTTATAGACGTAAATAATGTTCCCACCGAGAAGTAGGGGCCAACGAGCCAGGAATGTGGTAAAATATTACATTCGACATGCTAAGTTGTCTTAGGTTAGGATATATAACCTTATAGACGTATATACAGTTCCCACCGAGAAGTAGTTGCCGACGCGCCAGGAATATTGTAAAATATTATATTCGACATGTTAGGTTGTCTCAGGCTAGGACATATAGCGTTATAGACATATATAATGTTCCCACCGAGAAATAGGGGCCGACACGCCAGGAATGTTGTAAAACATTACATCCGAGGTGTTAGGTTCCCTTAGGTTAGGATATATAACGTTATAGACGCTCATAATGTTCCCACCGAGAAGGAGGTTCCGACGCGCCAGGAATGTTGTAAATTATTACATCCGACATGTTAAGTTGCCTTAGGTTAGGATATATAACGTTATAGACGAATATGATATACCCACCGAGAACTACGGGCCTGCACGCCAGGAATGTTATCAAATATTACTTCCGAGATGTTAGGTTCCCTTAATTTAGGATATATAACGTTATAGACGTAAATAATGTTCCCACCGAGAAGTAGGGGCCAACGAGCCAGGAATGTGGTAAAATATTACATTCGACATGCTAAGTTGTCTTAGGTTAGGATATATAACCTTATAGACGTATATACAGTTCCCACCGAGAAGTAGTTGCCGACGCGCCAGGAATATTGTAAAATATTATACTCGACATGTTAGGTTGTCTCAGGCTAGGACATATAGCGTTATAGACATATATAATGTTCCCACCGAGAAATAGGGGCCGACACGCCAGGAATGTTGTAAAACATTACATCCGAGGTGTTAGGTTCCCTTAGGTTAGGATATATAACGTTATAGACGCTCATAATGTTCCCACCGAGAAGGAGGTTCCGACGCGCCAGGAATGTTGTAAATTATTACATCCGACATGTTAAGTTGCCTTAGGTTAGGATATTTAACGTTATAGACGTATATACCATTCCCACCGAGAAGTAGTTGCCGACGCGCCAGGAATATTGTAAAATATTACATTCGACATGTTAGGTTGTCTCAGGCTAGGACATATAGCGTTAAAGACGTATATAATATTCCCACCGAGAAATAGGGGCCGACACGCCAGGAATGTTGTAAAACATTACATCCGAGGTGTTAGGTTCCCTTAGGTTAGGATATATAACGTTATAGACGTATATAATGTTCCCACCGAGAAGTAGGGGCCGACGTGCCAGGAATGTAGTAAAATATTAAATCCGAGATGTTAGGTTGCCTTAGGTTAGGATATATAACGTTATAGACGTATATAATGTTCCACCCGAGAAGTAGGGGCCGACGCGCCAGGAATGCTGTAAAATATTACATTCGACATGTTAGGTTGTCTTAGGCTAGGATATATAACGTTATAGACGTATATAATGTTCCCACCGAGAAGTAGGTGCCGACGCGCTAGGAATGTTGTAAAATATTACTTCCGAGATGTTAGGATTGCCTTATGTTAGGATATATAGCGTTATAGACGTATATAATGTTCCCACCGAGAAGTAGGGGCCGACGTGACAGGAATGTAGTAAAATATTACATCCGAGATGTTAGGTTGCCTTAGGTTAGGATATATGGCGCTATAGACGTATATAATGTTCCCACCGAGAAGTAGTTGCCGACGCGCCAGGAATATTGTAAAATATTATACTCGACATGTTAGGTTGTCTCAGGCTAGGACATATAGCGTTATAGACATATATAATGTTCCCACCGAGAAATAGGGGCCGACACGCCAGGAATGTTGTAAAACATTACATCCGAGGTGTTAGGTTCCCTTAGGTTAGGATATATAACGTTATAGACGCTCATAATGTTCCCACCGAGAAGGAGGTTCCGACGCGCCAGGAATGTTGTAAATTATTACATCCGACATGTTAAGTTGCCTTAGGTTAGGATATTTAACGTTATAGACGTATATACCATTCCCACCGAGAAGTAGTTGCCGACGCGCCAGGAATATTGTAAAATATTACATTCGACATGTTAGGTTGTCTCAGGCTAGGACATATAGCGTTAAAGACGTATATAATATTCCCACCGAGAAATAGGGGCCGACACGCCAGGAATGTTGTAAAACATTACATCCGAGGTGTTAGGTTCCCTTAGGTTAGGATATATAACGTTATAGACGTATATAACGTTCCCACCGAGAAGTAGGTACCGACGCGCCAGGAATGTTGTAAAATATTACATCCGAGATGTTAGGCTGCCTTAGGTTAGGATATATAACGTTATAGACGTATATACTGTTCCCACCGAGAAGTAGGGGCCGACGTGCCAGGAATGTAGTAAAATGTTACATCCGAGATGTTAGGATTGCCTTAGGCTGGGATATATATCGTTAAAGACGTATATAATGTTCCCACCGAGAAATAGGTGCCGACACGCCAGGAATGTTGTAAAACATTACATCCGAGGTGTTAGGTTGCCTTAGGCTCGGATATATAGCGTTATAGGCGTATATAATGGTCCCACCGAGGAGTAGGTGCCGACGAGCCAGGAATGTTGTAAAATATTACGCTCGACATGTTAAGTTGTCTTAGGTTAGGATATATAACGTTATAGACGTATATACAGTTCCCACCGAGAAGTAGTTGCCGACGCGCCAGGAATGTAGTAAAATATTACATCCGAGATGTTAGGCTGCCTTAGGTTAGGATATATTACGTTATAGACGTATATACTGTTCCCACCGAGAAGTAGGGGCCGACGTGCCAGGAATGTAGTAAAATATTACATCCGAGATGTTAGGTTGCCTTAGGTTAGGATATATGGCGTTATAGACCTATATAATGTTCCCACCGAGAAGTAGGGGCCAGCGCGCCAGGAATGTAGTAAAATGTTACATCCAAGATGTTAGGTTGCCTTAGGTTAGGATATATATCGTTAATGACTTATATAATGTTCCCACGGAGAAGTAGGGGCCGAAGTGACGGGAATGTTGTAAAATATTACATTCGACATGTTAGTTTGCCTTAGGCTAGGATATATAGCGTTATAGACGTATATAATGTTCCCACCGAGAAGTAGGGGCCGACGTGCCAGGAATGTAGTAAAATATTACATCCGAGATGTTAGGTTGCCTTAGGTTAGGATATATAACGTTATAGACGTATATAATGTTCCACCCGAGAAGTAGGGGCCGACGCGCCAGGAATGCTGTAAAATATTACATTCGACATGTTAGGATTGCCTTAGGCTAGGATATATAACGTTATAGACGAATATGATATACCCACCGAGAACTACGGGCCTGCACGCCAGGAATGTTATCAAATATTACTTCCGAGATGTTAGGTTCCCTTAATTTAGGATATATAACGTTATAGACGTAAATAATGTTCCCACCGAGAAGTAGGGGCCAACGAGCCAGGAATGTGGTAAAATATTACATTCGACATGCTAAGTTGTCTTAGGTTAGGATATATAACCTTATAGACGTATATACAGTTCCCACCGAGAAGTAGTTGCCGACGCGCCAGGAATATTGTAAAATATTATATTCGACATGTTAGGTTGTCTCAGGCTAGGACATATAGCGTTATAGACATATATAATGTTCCCACCGAGAAATAGGGGCCGACACGCCAGGAATGTTGTAAAACATTACATCCGAGGTGTTAGGTTCCCTTAGGTTAGGATATATAACGTTATAGACGCTCATAATGTTCCCACCGAGAAGGAGGTTCCGACGCGCCAGGAATGTTGTAAATTATTACATCCGACATGTTAAGTTGCCTTAGGTTAGGATATATAACGTTATAGACGAATATGATATACCCACCGAGAACTACGGGCCTGCACGCCAGGAATGTTATCAAATATTACTTCCGAGATGTTAGGTTCCCTTAATTTAGGATATATAACGTTATAGACGTAAATAATGTTCCCACCGAGAAGTAGGGGCCAACGAGCCAGGAATGTGGTAAAATATTACATTCGACATGCTAAGTTGTCTTAGGTTAGGATATATAACCTTATAGACGTATATACAGTTCCCACCGAGAAGTAGTTGCCGACGCGCCAGGAATATTGTAAAATATTATACTCGACATGTTAGGTTGTCTCAGGCTAGGACATATAGCGTTATAGACATATATAATGTTCCCACCGAGAAATAGGGGCCGACACGCCAGGAATGTTGTAAAACATTACATCCGAGGTGTTAGGTTCCCTTAGGTTAGGATATATAACGTTATAGACGCTCATAATGTTCCCACCGAGAAGGAGGTTCCGACGCGCCAGGAATGTTGTAAATTATTACATCCGACATGTTAAGTTGCCTTAGGTTAGGATATTTAACGTTATAGACGTATATACTGTTCCCACCGAGAAGTAGGGGCCGACGTGCCAGGAATGTAGTAAAATGTTACATCCGAGATGTTAGGTTGCCTTAGGTTAGGATATATATCGTTATTGACTTATATAATGTTCCCACGGAGAAATAGGGGCCGACGCGTCAGGAATGTTGTAAAACATTATATCCGAGGTGTTAGGTTGCCTTAGGCTCGGATATATAGCGTTATAGGCGTATATAATGTTCCCACCGAGGAGTAGGGGCCGACGAGCCAGGAATGTTGTAAAATATTATGCTCGACATGTGAAGTTGTCTTAGGTTAGGATATATAACGTAATTGACGTATATACAGTTCCCACCGAGAAGTAGTTGCCATCGCGCCAGGAATATTGTAAAATAATATATTCGACATGTTAGGTGGTCTCAGGCTAGGACATATAGCGTTATAGACATATATAATGTTCCCACCGAGAAATAGGGACCGACACGCCAGGAATGTAGTAAAATATGGCATCCGAGATGTTAGGTTGCCTTAGGTTAGGATATACAGCGTTATAGACGTATACAATGTTCCCACCGAGAAGTAGGGGCCGAAGTGACGGGAATGTTGTAAAATATTACATTCGACATGTTAGTTTGCCTTAGGCTAGGATATATAGCGTTATAGACGTATATAATGTTCCCACCGAGAAGTAGGGGCCGACGTGC
Source organism: Xylocopa violacea (assembly GCA_963969225.1). Taxonomy (NCBI): domain Eukaryota; kingdom Metazoa; phylum Arthropoda; class Insecta; order Hymenoptera; family Apidae; genus Xylocopa; species Xylocopa violacea. The sequence goes on along the minus strand of CAXAJV010000001.1, from coordinate 21,766,612 downwards.
CAGGAATGTAGTAAAATATTAAATCCGAGATGTTAGGTTGCCTTAGGTTAGGATATATAACGTTATAGACGTATATAATGTTCCACCCGAGAAGTAGGGGCCGACGCGCCAGGAATGCTGTAAAATATTACATTCGACATGTTAGGTTGTCTTAGGCTAGGATATATAACGTTATAGACGTATATAATGTTCCCACCGAGAAGTAGGTGCCGACGCGCTAGGAATGTTGTAAAATATTACTTCCGAGATGTTAGGATTGCCTTATGTTAGGATATATAGCGTTATAGACGTATATAATGTTCCCACCGAGAAGTAGGGGCCGACGTGACAGGAATGTAGTAAAATATTACATCCGAGATGTTAGGTTGCCTTAGGTTAGGATATATGGCGCTATAGACGTATATAATGTTCCCACCGAGAAGTAGGGGCCGACGCGCCAGGAATGCTGTAAAATATTACATTCGACATATTAGGTTGTCTTAGGCTAGGATATATAACGTTATAGACGTATATAATTTTCTCACCGAGAAGTAGGTGCCGAAGTGATGGGAATGTTGTAAAATATTACATTCGACATGTTAGTTTGCCTTAGGCTAGGATATATAGCGTTATAGACTTATATAATGTTCGCACCGAGAAGTAGTGGCCGACGTGCCAGGAATGTAGTAAAATATGACATCCGAGACGTTAGGTTGCCTTAGGTTAGGATATATGGCGTTATAGACGTATACAATGTTCCCACCGAGAAGTAGGGGCCAGCGCGCCAGGAATGTAGTAAAATATTACATCCGAGATGTTAGGTTGCCTTAGGCTAGGATAAGTAACGTTATAGATGTATATAATGTTCCCACCGAGAAGTAGGGTCCGACGAAGCAGGAATGTAGTAAAATATTACATCCGGGATGTTAGGTTGCCTTAGGTTAGGATATATAACGTTATTGACTTATATACTGTTCCCACCGAGAAGTAGATGCCGACGCGCCAGGAATGTTTTAAAATATTACTTCCGAGATGTTAGGATAGCCTTAGGCTAGGACATATCACGTTATAGACGTATATAATGTTCCCACCGAGAAGTAGGGGCCGACGTGCCAGGAATGTAGTAAAATATTACATTCGACATGATGAGTTGTCTTAGATTAGGATATATAACGTTATAGTCGTATATACAGTTCCCACCGAGAAGTAGTTGCCGACGCACAGGAATATTGTAAAATATTATATTCGACATGTTAGGTTGTCTCAGGCTAGGACATATAGCGTTACAGACATATACAATTTTCCCACCGAGAAATAGGGGCCGACACGCCAGGAATGTTGTAAAACATTACATCCGATGTGTTAGGTTCCCTTAGGTTGGGATATATAACGTTATAGACGTATATAATGTTCCCACCGAGAAATAGGGGCCGACACGCCAGGAATGTTGTAAAACATTACATCCGAGGTGTTAGGTTCCCTTAGGTTAGGATATATAACGTTATTGACTTATATAATGTTCCCACGGAGAAATAGGGGCCGACTCGCCAGGAATGTTGTAAAATTATACATTCGATATGTTAGGATTGCCTTAGGCTAGGATATATATCGTTAAAGACGTATATAATGTTCCCACCGAGAAGTAGGGGCCGGCGCGCCAGGAATGCTGTAAAATATTACATTCGACATGTTAGGTTGTCTTAGGCGAGGATATATAACGTTATAGACGTATATAACGTTCCCACCGAGAAGTAGGTGCCGACGCGCTAGGTATGTTGTAAAATATTACTTCCGAGATGTTAGGATTGCCTTAGGCTGGGATATATAACGTTATAGACGTATATACTGTTCCCACCGAGAAGTAGGGGCCGGCGCGCCAGGAATGTAGTAAAATATTACATCCGAGATATTAGGTTGCCTTAGGCTAGGATATATAACGTTATAGACGTATATAATGTTCCATCCGAGAAGTAGATGCCGACGCGCCAGGAATGCTGTAAAATATTACATTCGACATGTTAGAATTGCCTTAGGCTAGGACATATCATGTTATAGACGTATATAATGTTCCCACCGAGAAGTAGGGGCCGACGTGCCAGGAATGTAGTAAAATATTACATTCGACATTATAAGGTGTCTTAGATTAGGATATATAACGTTATAGTCGTATATACAGTTTCCACCGAGAAGTAGTTGCCGACGCGCCAGGAATATTGTAAAATATTATATTCGACATGTTAGGATGTCTCAGGCTAGGACATATGGCGTTATAGACATATACAATGTTCCCACCGTGAAATAGGGGCCGACGCGCCAGGAATGTAGTAAAATATTACATCCGAGGTGTTAGGTTGCCTTAAACTAGGATATATAACGTTATAGACGTATATAATGTTCCCACCGAGAAGTAGGGGCCGACGTGCCAGGAATGTAGTAAAATATTACATTCGACATGATAAGTTGTCTTAGATTAGGATATATAACGTTATAGTCGTACATACAGTTCCCACCGAGAAGTAGTTGCCGACGCGCCAGGAATATTGTAAAATATTATATTCGACATGCTAGGTTGTCTCAGGCTAGGACATATTGCGTTATAGACATATACAATGTTCCCACCGAGAAATAGGGGCCGACACGCCAGGAATGTCTTAAAACATTACACCCGAGGTGTTAGTTTCCCTTAGGTTAGGATATATAACGTTATAGACGTATATAATGTTCCCACCGAGAAGTAGGTGCCGACGCGCCAGGAATGTTGTTAAATATTACACCCGAGATGTTAGGTTCCCTTAGGTTAGGATATACAACGTTATAGACGTATAGAATGTTCCCACCGAGAAATAGGGGCCGACGGCTCAGGAATGTTGTAAAATATTACACCCGAGATGTTAGGTTGCCTTAGGTTAGGATATACAAATTTATAGACGAATAGAAAGTTCCCACCGAGATGTAGGGACCAACATGCCAGGAATGTTGTAAAATATTACATCCGAGATGTTACGTTGCTTTAGGTTAGGATATATAACGTGATAGACGTATACAATGTTCCCACCGAGAAGTAGGGACCGACGCGTCAGGAATGTTGTAAAATATTACATCCCAGATGTTAGGATGCGTTAGGTTAGGATATATAACGTTATAGACGTATATAATGTCCCCTTCGAGAAGCAGGCGACGACACGCCAGAATGTTGTAAAATATTACATTCGACATGTTAGGTTGCCTTAGGCCAGGACATATATCGTTACAGACGTATATAATGTTCCCACCGAGAAATAGGGGCCGACGCGTCAGGAATGTTGTAAAATATTACACCCGAGATGTTAGGTTCCCTTAGGTTAGGATATACAACGTTATAGACGTATAGAATGTTCCCACCGAGATGTAGGGACCGACATGCGAGGAATGTTGTAAAATATTACATACGAGATGTTAGGTTGCTTTAGGTTAGGATATATATCGTTATAGACGTATATAATGTTCCCACCGAGAAGTAGGGACTGACATGCCAGGACTGTTGTAAAATATTACATCCGAGATGTTAGGTTGCGTTAGGTCAGGATATACAAGGTTATAGACGTATAGAATGTTCTCACCGAGAAGTAGGGACCGACATGCCAGGAATGTTGTAAAATATTACACCCGAGATGTTAGGTCCCCTTAGGTTAGGATATACAACGTTATAGACGTATAGAATGTTCCCACCGGGAAATAGGGTCCGACGCGTCAGGAATGTTGTAAAATGTTACACCCGAGATGTTAGGCTCCCTTAGGTTAGGATATACGACGTTATAGACGTATAGAATGTTCCCACCGAGATGTAGGGACGGACATGTCAGGAATGTTGTAAAATATGACATCCGAGTTGTTAGGTTGCTTTAGGTTAGGATATATATCGTTATAGACTTATATAATGTTCCCACCGAGACGTGGGGACCGACATGCCAGGAATGTTGTAAAATATTGCATCCCAGAAGTTAGGTTGCTTTGGGTTAGGATATACAACGTTATAGACGTATCTAATGTCCCCATCGAGAAGCACGCGACGACACGCCAGGAATGTTGTAAAATATTACATCTGAGATGTTAGGTTGCCTTAGGCTAGGACATATATCGTTATAGACGTATACAATGTTCCCACCGAGAAGTAGGGACCGACGTGTCAGGAATGTTGTAAAATAAAACATTCCAGATGTTAAATTGCGTTAGGTTAGGATATACAACGTTATAGACGTATATAATGTCCCCTTCGAGAAGCAGGCGACGACACGCCAGAATGATGTAAAATATTACATTCGACATGTTAGGTTGCCTTAGGCTAGGATATAAAACGTTATAGACGTATAGAATGTTCCCACCGAGAAATAGGGGCCGACGTGTCAGGAATGTTGTAAAATGTTACACCCGAGATGTTAGGCTCCCTTAGGTTAGGATATACGACGTTATAGACGTATAGAATGTTCCCACCGAGATGTAGGGACGGACATGCCAGGAATGTTGTAAAATATGACATCCGAGTTGTTAGGTTGCTTTAGGTTAGGATATATATCGTTATAGACTTATATAATGTTCCCACTGAGACGTGGGGACCGACATGCCAGAAATGTTGTCAAATATTACATCCGAGATGTGAGGTTGCCTTAGGTTAGGATATACAAAGTTATAGATGTATATAATGTCCTCATCCAGAAGTAGGCGACGACACGCCAGGAGTGTTGTAAAATATTACATTTTACATGTTAAGTTTCCTTAGGCTAGGATATATAATATTATACACGCATATAATGTTATCACCGAGAACTACGGGCCGACACGCCACGAATGATGTAAAATATTACATGCGACATGGTAGGTCGCCTTAGTCTAGGATATATAACGTTATAGACATATATAATATTCCCACCGAGAAATAGGGGCCGACGCGTCAGGAATGTTGTAAAATATTACACCCGAGATGTTAGGTTGCTTTAGGTTAGGATATATATCGTTATAGACGCATATAATGTCCAGATCGAGACGTGGGGACCGACACGCCAGAATGTTGTAAAATATTACATCCGAGATGTTAGCTTGCCTTAGGATAGTATATATACCGTTATAGACGTATACAATTTTGCCACCGAGAAGTAGGAACCGACATGCCAGGAATGTTGTTAAATATTACATCCGAGTTGTTAGGTTGCTTTAGGTTAGGATATATATCGTTATAGACTTATATAATGTTCCCACTGAGACGTGGGGACCGACATGCCAGAAATGTTGTCAAATACTACATCCGAGATGTTAGGTTGCCTTAGGTTGGGATATATATCGTTATAGACGCATACAATGTCCCCACCGAGACGTACGGGACGACACGAACTGGATTCTGTAAAGCATTACCAGCGAGGGGCTAGATGGGTTAGGTTAGGTAATATTGCGATATAGACTTATATAATGTGTCCACCGAGAAGTAGGGGCCGACCCGCCTGGAATGTCGTAAAATACTACGTTAGAGATGTTAGGTTGCCTTAGGTTAGGATATATAACGTTATAGACGCATAAAATGTCCCCACCAAGACGTACGGGACGACACGAACTGGATTCTGTAAAACATTACCAGCGAGGGGCTAGATGGGTTTGGTGATGTTATATTACGTTGTAGACGTATATAATGTTCCCACCGAGAAGTAGGGGCCGACCCGCCAGGAATGTTGTAAAATACTACATCCGAGATGTTAGGTTGCCTTAGGTTAGGATATATAACTTTCTAGACGCATATAATGTCCCCACCGAGAAGTACGGGCCGACACGACCGGGATTCTGTAAAACATTACCGCCGAGGGGCTAGATGGGTTAGGTTAGGTTATATTACGTTATAGACGTATATAATGTTCCCACCGAGAAGTAGGGGCCAACCCGCCAGGTATTTTGGAAAATACTACATCCGAGATGTTAGGTTGCCTTAGGTTATGATATATAACGTTATAGACGTATATAATGTCCCCACCGAGAAGTATGAGCCAGCACGACCGGGATTGTGTAAAACATTATCAACGAAGGGCAAAATGGGTTAGGTTAGGTTATATTACGATATAGACGTATATACTGTTCCCACCGAGAAGTAGGTTCCGCCCCGCCAGGAATGTTGTAAAATACTACATCCGAGATGTTAGGTTGCCTTAGGTTAGGATATATATCGTTATAGACGCATACAATGTCCCCACCGAGACGTACGGGACGACACGAACTGGATTCTGTAAAACATTACCAGCGAGGTGCTAGATGGGTTAGGTTAGGTTATATTGCGATATAGCCGTATATAATGTGTCCACCGAGATGTAGGGGCCGACCCGCCTGGAATATTGTAAAATACTACGTTAGAGATGTTAGGTTGCCTTATGTTAGGATATATAACGTTATAGACGTATATAATGTCCGCACCTTGACGTACGGGGCGACACGAACGGAATTCTGTGAAACATTACCAGCGAGGGTCTAGATGGGTTTGGTTAGGTTATATTACGTTGTAGACGTATATAATGTACCCAACGAGAATAAGGGGCCGAACCGAGTGGAGTGTTGTAAAATACAACATTCGAGATGTTAGGTTGCCTTAGGTTAGGATATATAACGTTATAGACTTATATAATGTCCGGACCGAGAAGTACGGGACGACACGAACGGGATTCTGTAAAACATTACCGCCGAGGGTCTAGATGGGTTAGGTTAGGTTATATTACGTTATCGACGTATATAAAGTTCCCACCGAGAAGTAGGGGCCGACCCGCCAGTAATTTTGGAAATTACTACATCCGAGATGTTAGATAGCCTTAGGTTAGGATATATAACGTTATATACGCATACAATGTTCCCACCGAGACGTACGGGACGACACGAACTGGATTCTGTAAAACATTACCGCCGAGGGGCTAGATGGGTTAGGTTAGGTTATATTACGATATAGACGTATATAATGTGTCCACCGAGAAGTAGGGGCCGACCCGCCTGGAATGTTGTAAAATACTACATTCGAGATGTTAGGTTGCCTTAGGTTAGGATATATAACGTTATAGATTTATATAATGTCCGCACCGAGACGTACGGGACGACACGAATGAGATTCTGTAAAACATTACCGCCGAGGGGCTAGATAGGTTAGGTTAGGTTATATTACGTTATATACGTGTATAATGTTCCCACCGAGAAGTAGGGGCCAACCCGCCAGGTATTTTGGACAATACTACATCCGAGATGTTAGGTTGCCTTAGATGAGGGTATATAATGTTATAGACGTATATAATGTCCGCACCGTGACGTACGGGGCGACACGAACGGAATTCTGTGAAACATTACCAGCGAGGGTCTAGATGGGTTAGGTTAGGTAATATTACGATATAGACGTATATAATGTGCCCACCGAGAAGTAGGGGCCGACACGCCTGGAATGTTGTAAAATACTACATTCGAGATGTTAAGTTGCCTTAGGTTAGGATATATAACGTTATAGACTTATATAATGTCCCCACCGAGACGTACGGGACGACACGAACGGGATTCTGTAAAACATTACCGCCGAGGGGCTAGATGGGTTAGGTTAGGTTATATTGCGATATAGACGTATATAATGTGTCCACCGAGAAGTAGGGGCCGACCCGCCTGGAATGTTGTAAAATACTACATTCGAGATGTTAGGTTGCCTTAGGTTAGGATATATAACGTTATAGACTTATATAATGTCCGCACCGAGACGTACGGGACGACAAGAACGGGATTCTGTAAAACATTACCGCCGAGGGGCTAGATGGGTTAGGTTAGGTTATATTACGTTATAGACGTATATAATGTTCCCACCGAGAAGTAGGGGCCAACCCGTCAGATATTTTGGAAAATACTACATCCGAGATGTTAGGTTGCCTTCGGTTAGGATATATAACGTTATAGACGTATATAATGTCCCCACCGAGAATTATGAGCCAACACGACCAGAATTCTGTAAAACATTATCACCGAGGGGCAAAATGGGTTAGGTTAGGTTATATTACGATATAGACGTATATAATGTGCCCACCGAGAAGTAGGGGCCGACCCGCCTGGAATGTTGTAAAATACTACATTTGAGATGTTAGGTTGCCTTAGATTAGGATATATAACGTTATAGACATATATAATGGCGGCACCGTGACGTACGGGGCGACACGAACGGGATTCTGTGAAACATTACCAGCGAGCGTCTAGATGGGTTAGATTAGGTTATATTACGATATAGACTTATATAATGTCCCCACCGAGAAGTGGGGCCGACCCGCCAGGAATGTTGTGAAATACTACATTCGAGATGTTATGTTGCCTTCGGGAGGGATATACAATGTTATAGACGGATATAATGTGCCCACCGAGAAGTATGAGCCAACACGACCGGGATTCTGTAAAACATTACCAGCGAGGGGCTAAATGGGTTAGGTTAGGTGATATTGCGATATAGACGTATATAATGTTCCCACCGAGAAGTAGGGGCCGCCCCGCCAGAAATGTTGTAAAATACTACATTCGAGATGTTAGGTTGCCTTAGGTTGGGATATATAGGGTTATAGACGTACATAATGTCCCCACGGAGAGGTACTGGCGGACACGCCCGAGATTCTGTAAAATATTACCAGCGAGGCGCTAGATGGGATAGGCTATGTTATATTACGTTATAGACGTATATAACGTTCCCTCCGAGAAGTAGGGGCCGATCCGCCAGGAATGTTGTAAAATACTACATCCGAGGAGTTAGGCTGCCTTAGGTTAGTATATATAACGCTATAGACGTATATAATGCTCCCACGGAGAGGCACGGGCCGACGCGACCGGGATTCTGTAAAACATTACCAGCGAGGGGCTAGATGGGTTAGGTTAGGTTATATTACGATATAGACTTATATAATGTTCCCACCGAGAAGTAGGTTCAGCCCGCCAGGAATGTTGTAAAGTACAACATCCGAGATGTTAGGTTGCCTTAGGTTAGGATATATAACGTTATAGACGTATATAATGTCCCCACCGAGAAGTATGAGCCAACACGACCGGGATTCTGCAAAACATAATCACCGAAGTGCAAAATGGGTTTAGGTTAGGTTATATTACGATATAGACGTATATAATGTACCCACCGAGAAGTAGGGGCCGACACTACTGGAATGTTGTAAAATACTACATCCGAGATGTTAGGTTGCCTTAGGTTAGGATATATATCGTTATAGACGCATACAATGTCCCCACCGAGAAGTAGGGGCCGAAGTGACGGGAATGTTGTAAAATATTACATTCGACATGTTAGTTTGCCTTAGGCTAGGATATATAGCGTTATAGACGTATATAATGTTCCCACCGAGAAGTAGGGGCCGACGTGCCAGGAATGTAGTAAAATATTAAATCCGAGATGTTAGGTTGCCTTAGGTTAGGATATATAACGTTATAGACGTATATAATGTTCCACCCGAGAAGTAGGGGCCGACGCGCCAGGAATGCTGTAAAATATTACATTCGACATGTTAGGTTGTCTTAGGCTAGGATATATAACGTTATAGACGTATATAATGTTCCCACCGGGAAGTAGGTGCCGACGCGCTAGGAATGTTGTAAAATATTACTTCCGAGATGTTAGGATTGCCTTATGTTAGGATATATAGCGTTATAGACGTATATAATGTTCCCACCGAGAAGTAGGGGCCGACGTGACAGGAATGTAGTAAAATATTACATCCGAGATGTTAGGTTGCCTTAGGTTAGGATATATGGCGCTATAGACGTATATAATGTTCCCACCGAGAAGTAGGGGCCGACGCGCCAGGAATGCTGTAAAATATTACATTCGACATATTAGGTTGTCTTAGGCTAGGATATATAACGTTATAGACGTATATAATTTTCTCACCGAGAAGTAGGTGCCGAAGTGATGGGAATGTTGTAAAATATTACATTCGACATGTTAGTTTGCCTTAGGCTAGGATATATAGCGTTATATACTTATATAATGTTCGCACCGAGAAGTAGTGGCCGACGTGCCAGGAATGTAGTAAAATATGACATCCGAGACGTTAGGTTGCCTTAGGTTAGGATATATAGCGTTATAGACGTATATAATATTCCCACCGAGAAGTAGGGGGCGACGTGCCAGGAATGTAGTAAAATATTACATCCGAGATGTTAGGTTGCCTTAGGTTAGGATATATGGCGTTATAGACGTATACAATGTTCCCACCGAGAAGTAGGGGCCAGCGCGCCAGGAATGTAGTAAAATATTACATCCGAGATGTTAGGTTGCCTTAGGCTAGGATAAGTAACGTTATAGATGTATATAATGTTCCCACCGAGAAGTAGGGTCCGACGAAGCAGGAATGTAGTAAAATATTACATCCGGGATGTTAGGTTGCCTTAGGTTAGGATATATAACGTTATTGACTTATTGACTGTTCCCACCGAGAAGTAGATGCCGACGCGCCAGGAATGTTTTAAAATATTACTTCCGAGATGTTAGGATAGCCTTAGGCTAGGACATATCACGTTATAGACGTATATAATGTTCCCACCGAGAAGTAGGGGCCGACGTGCCAGGAATGTAGTAAAATATTACATTCGACATGATGAGTTGTCTTAGATTAGGATATATAACGTTATAGTCGTATATACAGTTCCCACCGAGAAGTAGTTGCCGACGCACAGGAATATTGTAAAATATTATATTCGACATGTTAGGTTGTCTCAGGCTAGGACATATAGCGTTACAGACATATACAATGTTCCCACCGAGAAATAGGGGCCGACACGCCAGGAATGTTGTAAAACATTACATCCGATGTGTTAGGTTCCCTTAGGTTGGGATATATAACGTTATAGACGTATATAATGTTCCCACCGAGAAATAGGGGCCGACACGCCAGGAATGTTGTAAAACATTACATCCGAGGTGTTAGGTTCCCTTAGGTTAGGATATATAACGTTATTGACTTATATAATGTTCCCACGGAGAAATAGGGGCCGACGCGCCAGGAATGTTGTAAAATTATACATTCGATATGTTAGGATTGCCTTAGGCTAGGATATATATCGTTAAAGACGTATATAATGTTCCCACCGAGAAGTAGGGGCCGGCGCGCCAGGAATGCTGTAAAATATTACATTCGACATGTTAGGTTGTCTTAGGCGAGGATATATAACGTTATAGACGTATATAACGTTCCCACCGAGAAGTAGGTGCCGACGCGCTAGGTATGTTGTAAAATATTACTTCCGAGATGTTAGGATTGCCTTAGGCTGGGATATATAACGTTATAGACGTATATACTGTTCCCACCGAGAAGTAGGGGCCGGCGCGCCAGGAATGTAGTAAAATATTACATCCGAGATATTAGGTTGCCTTAGGCTAGGATATATAACGTTATAGACGTATATAATGTTCCATCCGAGAAGTAGATGCCGACGCGCGAGGAATGTTGTAAAATATTACTTCCGAGATGTTAGAATTGCCTTAGGCTAGGACATATCATGTTATAGACGTATATAATGTTCCCACCGAGAAGTAGGGGCCGACGTGCCAGGAATGTAGTAAAATATTACATTCGACATTATAAGGTGTCTTAGATTAGGATATATAACGTTATAGTCGTATATACAGTTTCCACCGAGAAGTAGTTGCCGACGCGCCAGGAATATTGTAAAATATTATATTCGACATGTTAGGATGTCTCAGGCTAGGACATATGGCGTTATAGACATATACAATGTTCCCACCGTGAAATAGGGGCCGACGCGCCAGGAATGTAGTAAAATATTACATCCGAGGTGTTAGGTTGCCTTAAACTAGGATATATAACGTTATAGACGTATATAATGTTCCCACCGAGAAGTAGGGGCCGACGTGCCAGGAATGTAGTAAAATATTACATTCGACATGATAAGTTGTCTTAGATTAGGATATATAACGTTATAGTCGTACATACAGTTCCCACCGAGAAGTAGTTGCCGACGCGCCAGGAATATTGTAAAATATTATATTCGACATGCTAGGTTTTCTCAGGCTAGGACATATTGCGTTATAGACATATACAATGTTCCCACCGAGAAATAGGGGCCGACACGCCAGGAATGTTTTAAAACATTACACCCGAGGTGTTAGTTTCCCTTAGGTTAGGATATATAACGTTATAGACGTATATAATGTTCCCACCGAGAAGTAGGTGCCGACGCGCCAGGAATGTTGTTAAATATTACACCCGAGATGTTAGGTTCCCTTAGGTTAGGATATACAACGTTATAGACGTATAGAATGTTCCCACCGAGAAATAGGGGCCGACGGCTCAGGAATGTTGTAAAATATTACACCCGAGATGTTAGGTTGCCTTAGGTTAGGATATACAAATTTATAGACGAATAGAAAGTTCCCACCGAGATGTAGGGACCAACATGCCAGGAATGTTGTAAAATATTACATCCGAGATGTTACGTTGCTTTAGGTTAGGATATATAACGTGATAGACGTATACAATGTTCCCACCGAGAAGTAGGGACCGACGCGTCAGGAATGTTGTAAAATATTACATCCCAGATGTTAGGATGCGTTAGGTTAGGATATATAACGTTATAGACGTATATAATGTCCCCTTCGAGAAGCAGGCGACGACACGCCAGAATGTTGTAAAATATTACATTCGACATGTTAGGTTGCCTTAGGCCAGGACATATATCGTTACAGACGTATATAATGTTCCCACCGAGAAATAGGGGCCGACGCGTCAGGAATGTTGTAAAATATTACACCCGAGATGTTAGGTTCCCTTAGGTTAGGATATACAACGTTATAGACGTATAGAATGTTCCCACCGAGATGTAGGGACCGACATGCGAGGAATGTTGTAAAATATTACATACGAGATGTTAGGTTGCTTTAGGTTAGGATATATATCGTTATAGACGTATATAATGTTCCCACCGAGAAGTAGGGACTGACATGCCAGGACTGTTGTAAAATATTACATCCGAGATGTTAGGTTGCGTTAGGTCAGGATATACAAGGTTATAGACGTATAGAATGTTCTCACCGAGAAGTAGGGACCGACATGCCAGGAATGTTGTAAAATATTACACCCGAGATGTTAGGTCCCCTTAGGTTAGGATATACAACGTTATAGACGTATAGAATGTTCCCACCGGGAAATAGGGTCCGACGCGTCAGGAATGTAGTAAAATATGACATCCGAGACGTTAGGTTGCCTTAGGTTAGGATATATAGCGTTATACACGTATATAATGTTCCCACCGAGAAGTAGAGGCCGAAGTGACGGGAATGTTGTAAAATATTACATCCGAGATGTTAGGTTGCGTTAGGTTAGTATATATAACGTTATTGTCTTGTATAATGTTCCCACCGAGAAGTAGGGACCGACATGACAGGAATGTAGTAAAATATTACATCCGAGATGTTAGGTTGCCTTAGGCTAGGATAAGTAACGTTATAGATGTATATAATGTTCCCACCGAGAAGTAGGGTCCGACGAAGCAGGAATGTAGTAAAATATTACATCCGGGATGTTAGGTTGCCTTAGGTTAGGATATATAACGTTATTGACTTATTGACTGTTCCCACCGAGAAGTAGATGCCGACGCGCCAGGAATGTTTTAAAATATTACTTCCGAGATGTTAGGATAGCCTTAGGCTAGGACATATCACGTTATAGACGTATATAATGTTCCCACCGAGAAGTAGGGGCCGACGTGCCAGGAATGTAGTAAAATATTACATTCGACATGATGAGTTGTCTTAGATTAGGATATATAACGTTATAGTCGTGTATACAGTTCCCACCGAGAAGTAGTTGCCGACGCACAGGAATATTGTAAAATATTATATTCGACATGTTAGGTTGTCTCAGGCTAGGACATATAGCGTTACAGACATATACAATGTTCCCACCGAGAAATAGGGGCCGACACGCCAGGAATGTTGTAAAACATTACATCCGATGTGTTAGGTTCCCTTAGGTTGGGATATATAACGTTATAGACGTATATAATGTTCCCACCGAGAAATAGGGGCCGACACGCCAGGAATGTTGTAAAACATTACATCCGAGGTGTTAGGTTCCCTTAGGTTAGGATATATAACGTTATTGACTTATATAATGTTCCCACGGAGAAATAGGGGCCGACGCGCCAGGAATGTTGTAAAATTATACATTCGATATGTTAGGATTGCCTTAGGCTAGGATATATATCGTTAAAGACGTATATAATGTTCCCACCGAGAAGTAGGGGCCGGCGCGCCAGGAATGCTGTAAAATATTACATTCGACATGTTAGGTTGTCTTAGGCGAGGATATATAACGTTATAGACGTATATAACGTTCCCACCGAGAAGTAGGTGCCGACGCGCTAGGTATGTTGTAAAATATTACTTCCGAGATGTTAGGATTGCCTTAGGCTGGGATATATAACGTTATAGACGTATATACTGTTCCCACCGAGAAGTAGGGGCCGGCGCGCCAGGAATGTAGTAAAATATTACATCCGAGATATTAGGTTGCCTTAGGCTAGGATATATAACGTTATAGACGTATATAATGTTCCATCCGAGAAGTAGATGCCGACGCGCGAGGAATGTTGTAAAATATTACTTCCGAGATGTTAGAATTGCCTTAGGCTAGGACATATCATGTTATAGACGTATATAATGTTCCCACCGAGAAGTAGGGGCCGACGTGCCAGGAATGTAGTAAAATATTACATTCGACATTATAAGGTGTCTTAGATTAGGATATATAACGTTATAGTCGTATATACAGTTTCCACCGAGAAGTAGTTGCCGACGCGCCAGGAATATTGTAAAATATTATATTCGACATGTTAGGATGTCTCAGGCTAGGACATATGGCGTTATAGACATATACAATGTTCCCACCGTGAAATAGGGGCCGACGCGCCAGGAATGTAGTAAAATATTACATCCGAGGTGTTAGGTTGCCTTAAACTAGGATATATAACGTTATAGACGTATATAATGTTCCCACCGAGAAGTAGGGGCCGACGTGCCAGGAATGTAGTAAAATATTACATTCGACATGATAAGTTGTCTTAGATTAGGATATATAACGTTATAGTCGTACATACAGTTCCCACCGAGAAGTAGTTGCCGACGCGCCAGGAATATTGTAAAATATTATATTCGACATGCTAGGTTTTCTCAGGCTAGGACATATTGCGTTATAGACATATACAATGTTCCCACCGAGAAATAGGGGCCGACACGCCAGGAATGTTTTAAAACATTACACCCGAGGTGTTAGTTTCCCTTAGGTTAGGATATATAACGTTATAGACGTATATAATGTTCCCACCGAGAAGTAGGTGCCGACGCGCCAGGAATGTTGTTAAATATTACACCCGAGATGTTAGGTTCCCTTAGGTTAGGATATACAACGTTATAGACGTATAGAATGTTCCCACCGAGAAATAGGGGCCGACGGCTCAGGAATGTTGTAAAATATTACACCCGAGATGTTAGGTTGCCTTAGGTTAGGATATACAAATTTATAGACGAATAGAAAGTTCCCACCGAGATGTAGGGACCAACATGCCAGGAATGTTGTAAAATATTACATCCGAGATGTTACGTTGCTTTAGGTTAGGATATATAACGTGATAGACGTATACAATGTTCCCACCGAGAAGTAGGGACCGACGCGTCAGGAATGTTGTAAAATATTACATCCCAGATGTTAGGATGCGTTAGGTTAGGATATATAACGTTATAGACGTATATAATGTCCCCTTCGAGAAGCAGGCGACGACACGCCAGAATGTTGTAAAATATTACATTCGACATGTTAGGTTGCCTTAGGCCAGGACATATATCGTTACAGACGTATATAATGTTCCCACCGAGAAATAGGGGCCGACGCGTCAGGAATGTTGTAAAATATTACACCCGAGATGTTAGGTTCCCTTAGGTTAGGATATACAACGTTATAGACGTATAGAATGTTCCCACCGAGATGTAGGGACCGACATGCGAGGAATGTTGTAAAATATTACATACGAGATGTTAGGTTGCTTTAGGTTAGGATATATATCGTTATAGACGTATATAATGTTCCCACCGAGAAGTAGGGACTGACATGCCAGGACTGTTGTAAAATATTACATCCGAGATGTTAGGTTGCGTTAGGTCAGGATATACAAGGTTATAGACGTATAGAATGTTCTCACCGAGAAGTAGGGACCGACATGCCAGGAATGTTGTAAAATATTACACCCGAGATGTTAGGTCCCCTTAGGTTAGGATATACAACGTTATAGACGTATAGAATGTTCCCACCGGGAAATAGGGTCCGACGCGTCAGGAATGTTGTAAAATATTACACCCGAGATGTTAGTATTGCTTTAGGCTAGGATATATGACGTTATACACGTATATAATGTTCCCACCGAGAAGTAGAGGCCGAAGTGACGGGAATGTTGTAAAATATTACATCCGAGATGTTAGGTTGCGTTAGGTTAGTATATATAACGTTATTGTCTTGTATAATGTTCCCACCGAGAAGTAGGGACCGACATGACAGGAATGTTGTAAAATATTACATCCGAGATGTTAGGTTGCTTTAGGTTAGGATATATATCGTTATAGACTTATATAATGTTCCCACCGAGACGTGGGGACCGACATGCCAGGAATGTTGTAAAATATTGCATCCCAGAAGTTAGGTTGCTTTGGGTTAGGATATACAACGTTATAGACGTATCTAATGTCCCCATCGAGAAGCACGCGACGACACGCCAGGAATGTTGTAAAATATTACATCTGAGATGTTAGGTTGCCTTA
Source organism: Xylocopa violacea (assembly GCA_963969225.1). Lineage (NCBI taxonomy): Eukaryota > Metazoa > Arthropoda > Insecta > Hymenoptera > Apidae > Xylocopa > Xylocopa violacea. The sequence continues at coordinate 21,749,793 of CAXAJV010000001.1, read as the reverse complement.
GGCTAGGACATATATCGTTATAGACGTATACAATGTTCCCACCGAGAAGTAGGGACCGACGCGTCAGGAATGTTGTAAAATAAAACATTCCAGATGTTAAATTGCGTTAGGTTAGGATATACAACGTTATAGACGTATATAATGTCCCCTTCGAGAAGCAGGCGACGACACGCCAGAATGATGTAAAATATTACATTTGACATGTTAGGTTGCCTTAGGCTAGGATATAAAACGTTATAGACGTATAGAATGTTCCCACCGAGAAATAGGGTCCGACGTGTCAGGAATGTTGTAAAATGTTACACCCGAGATGTTAGGCTCCCTTAGGTTAGGATATACGACGTTATAGACGTATAGAATGTTCCCACCGAGATGTAGGGACGGACATGCCAGGAATGTTGTAAAATATGACATCCGAGTTGTTAGGTTGCTTTAGGTTAGGATATATATCGTTATAGACTTATATAATGTTCCCACTGAGACGTGGGGCCGACATGCCAGAAATGTTGTCAAATATTACATCCGAGATGTGAGGTTGCCTTAGGTTAGGATATACAAAGTTATAGATGTATATAATGTCCTCATCCAGAAGTAGGCGACGACACGCCAGGAGTGTTGTAAAATATTACATTTTACATGTTAAGTTTCCTTAGGCTAGGATATATAATATTATACACGCATATAATGTTATCACCGAGAACTACGGGCCGACACGCCACGAATGATGTAAAATATTACATGCGACATGGTAGGTCGCCTTAGTCTAGGATATATAACGTTATAGACATATATAATATTCCCACCGAGAAATAGGGGCCGACGCGTCAGGAATGTTGTAAAATATTACACCCGAGATGTTAGGTTGCTTTAGGTTAGGATATATATCGTTATAGACGCATATAATGTCCAGATCGAGACGTGGGGACCGACACGCCAGAATGTTGTAAAATATTACATCCGAGATGTTAGCTTGCCTTAGGATAGTATATATACCGTTATAGACGTATACAATTTTGCCACCGAGAAGTAGGAACCGACATGCCAGGAATGTTGTTAAATATTACATCCGAGTTGTTAGGTTGCTTTAGGTTAGGATATATATCGTTATAGACTTATATAATGTTCCCACTGAGACGTGGGGACCGACATGCCAGAAATGTTGTCAAATACTACATCCGAGATGTTAGGTTGCCTTAGGTTGGGATATATATCGTTATAGACGCATACAATGTCCCCACCGAGACGTACGGGACGACACGAACTGGATTCTGTAAAGCATTACCAGCGAGGGGCTAGATGGGTTAGGTTAGGTAATATTGCGATATAGACTTATATAATGTGTCCACCGAGAAGTAGGGGCCGACCCGCCTGGAATGTCGTAAAATACTACGTTAGAGATGTTAGGTTGCCTTAGGTTAGGATATATAACGTTATAGACGCATAAAATGTCCCCACCAAGACGTACGGGACGACACGAACTGGATTCTGTAAAACATTACCAGCGAGGGGCTAGATGGGTTTGGTGATGTTATATTACGTTGTAGACGTATATAATGTTCCCACCGAGAAGTAGGGGCCGACCCGCCAGGAATGTTGTAAAATACTACATCCGAGATGTTAGGTTGCCTTAGGTTAGGATATATAACTTTCTAGACGCATATAATGTCCCCACCGAGAAGTACGGGCCGACACGACCGGGATTCTGTAAAACATTACCGCCGAGGGGCTAGATGGGTTAGGTTAGGTTATATTACGTTATAGACGTATATAATGTTCCCACCGAGAAGTAGGGGCCAACCCGCCAGGTATTTTGGAAAATACTACATCCGAGATGTTAGGTTGCCTTAGGTTATGATATATAACGTTATAGACGTATATAATGTCCCCACCGAGAAGTATGAGCCAGCACGACCGGGATTGTGTAAAACATTATCAACGAAGGGCAAAATGGGTTAGGTTAGGTTATATTACGATATAGACGTATATACTGTTCCCACCGAGAAGTAGGTTCCGCCCCGCCAGGAATGTTGTAAAATACTACATCCGAGATGTTAGGTTGCCTTAGGTTAGGATATATATCGTTATAGACGCATACAATGTCCCCACCGAGACGTACGGGACGACACGAACTGGATTCTGTAAAACATTACCAGCGAGGTGCTAGATGGGTTAGGTTAGGTTATATTGCGATATAGACGTATATAATGTGTCCACCGAGATGTAGGGGCCGACCCGCCTGGAATATTGTAAAATACTACGTTAGAGATGTTAGGTTGCCTTATGTTAGGATATATAACGTTATAGACGTATATAATGTCCGCACCTTGACGTACGGGGCGACACGAACGGAATTCTGTGAAACATTACCAGCGAGGGTCTAGATGGGTTTGGTTAGGTTATATTACGTTGTAGACGTATATAATGTACCCAACGAGAATGAGGGGCCGAACCGAGTGGAGTGTTGTAAAATACAACATTCGAGATGTTAGGTTGCCTTAGGTTAGGATATATAACGTTATAGACTTATATAATGTCCGCACCGAGAAGTACGGGACGACACGAACGGGATTCTGTAAAACATTACCGCCGAGGGTCTAGATGGGTTAGGTTAGGTTATATTACGTTATCGACGTATATAAAGTTCCCACCGAGAAGTAGGGGCCGACCCGCCAGTAATTTTGGAAATTACTACATCCGAGATGTTAGATAGCCTTAGGTTAGCATATATAACGTTATATACGCATACAATGTTCCCACCGAGACGTACGGGACGACACGAACTGGATTCTGTAAAACATTACCGCCGAGGGGCTAGATGGGTTAGGTTAGGTTATATTACGATATAGACGTATATAATGTGTCCACCGAGAAGTAGGGGCCGACCCGCCTGGAATGTTGTAAAATACTACATTCGAGATGTTAGGTTGCCTTAGGTTAGGATATATAACGTTATAGATTTATATAATGTCCGCACCGAGACGTACGGGACGACACGAATGAGATTCTGTAAAACATTACCGCCGAGGGGCTAGATAGGTTAGGTTAGGTTATATTACGTTATATACGTGTATAATGTTCCCACCGAGAAGTAGGGGCCAACCCGACAGGTATTTTGGACAATACTACATCCGAGATGTTAGGTTGCCTTAGATGAGGATATATAATGTTATAGACGTATATAATGTCCGCACCGTGACGTACGGGGCGACACGAACGGAATTCTGTGAAACATTACCAGCGAGGGTCTAGATGGGTTAGGTTAGGTTATATTACGATATAGACTTATATAATGTTCCCACCGAGAAGTAGGTTCAGCCCGCCAGGAATGTTGTAAAATACAACATCCGAGATGTTAGGTTGCCTTAGGTTAGGATATATAACGTTACAGACTTATATCATGTCCGCACCGAGACGTACGGGACGACAAGAACGGGATTCTGTAAAACATTACCGCCGAGGGGCTAGATGGGTTTAGGTTAGGTTATATTACGTTATAGACGTATATAATGTTCCCACCGAGAAGTAGGGGCCGACCCGCCAGGTATTTTGGAAAATACTACATCCGAGATGTTAGGTTGCCTTAGGTTAGCATATATAACGTTATAGACGTATATAATGACCGCACCGTGACGTTCGGGGCGACACGAACGGGATTCTGTGAAACATTACCAGCGAGGGTATAGATGGGTTAGGTTAGGTTATATTGCGATATAAACTTATATAATGTTCCCACTGAGAAGTAGGTTCCGCCCCGCCAGGAATGTTGTAAAATACTACATCCGAGAAGTTAGGTTGCCTTAGGTTAGGATATATAACGTTCTAAACGCATATAATGTCCCCACCGAGAAGTACGGGCCGACACGACCGGGATTCTGCAAAATATTACCAGCGAGGGTGTAGATGGGTTAGGTTAGGTTATATTACGTTATAGACGTATATAATGTTCCCGCCGAGAAGTAGGGGCCGACCCGCCAGGTATTTTGGAGAATACTATATCCGCGAAGTTAGGTTGCCTTAGGCTAGGATATATAAAGTTATAGACGCATACAACGTCCCCACCGAGACGTACGGGACGACACGAACTGGATTCTGTGAAACATTACCAGCGAGGGTCTAGATGGGTTAGGTTAGGTTATATTACGATATAGACTTATAAAATGTTCCCACTGAGAAGCAGGTTCCGCCCCGCCAGGAATGTTGTAAAATTCTACATCCGAGATGTTAGGTTGCCTTAGGTTAGGATATATAACGTTGTAGACGCATACAATGTCCCCACCGAGACGTACGGGACGACACGAACTGGATTCTGTAAAACATTACCAGCGAGGGGCTAGATGGGTTAGGTTAGGTAATATTACGATATAGACGTATATAATGTGCCCACCGAGAAGTAGGGGCCGACACGCCTGGAATGTTGTAAAATACTACATTCGAGATGTTAAGTTGCCTTAGGTTAGGATATATAACGTTATAGACTTATATAATGTCCCCACCGAGACGTACGGGACGACACGAACGGGATTCTGTAAAACATTACCGCCGAGGGGCTAGATGGGTTAGGTTAGGTTATATTGCGATATAGACGTATATAATGTGTCCACCGAGAAGTAGGGGCCGACCCGCCTGGAATGTTGTAAAATACTACATTCGAGATGTTAGGTTGCCTTAGGTTAGGATATATAACGTTATAGACTTATATAATGTCCGCACCGAGACGTACGGGACGACAAGAACGGGATTCTGTAAAACATTACCGCCGAGGGGCTAGATGGGTTAGGTTAGGTTATATTACGTTATAGACGTATATAATGTTCCCACCGAGAAGTAGGGGCCAACCCGTCAGATATTTTGGAAAATACTACATCCGAGATGTTAGGTTGCCTTAGGTTAGGATATATAACGTTATAGACGTATATAATGTCCCCACCGAGAATTATGAGCCAACACGACCAGAATTGTGTAAAACATTATCACCGAGGGGCAAAATGGGTTAGGTTAGGTTATATTACGATATAGACGTATATAATGTGCCCACCGAGAAGTAGGGGCCGCCCCGCCAGAAATGTTGTAAAATACTACATTCGAGATGTTAGGTTGCCTTAGGTTGGGATATATAGGGTTATAGACGTACATAATGTCCCCACGGAGAGGTACTGGCGGACACGCCCGAGATTCTGTAAAATATTACCAGCGAGGCGCTAGATGGGATAGGCTATGTTATATTACGTTATAGACGTATATAACGTTCCCTCCGAGAAGTAGGGGCCGATCCGCCAGGAATGTTGTAAAATACTACATCCGAGGAGTTAGGCTGCCTTAGGTTAGTATATATAACGCTATAGACGTATATAATGCTCCCACGGAGAGGCACGGGCCGACGCGACCGGGATTCTGTAAAACATTACCAGCGAGGGGCTAGATGGGTTAGGTTAGGTTATATTACGATATAGACTTATATAATGTTCCCACCGAGAAGTAGGTTCAGCCCGCCAGGAATGTTGTAAAGTACAACATCCGAGATGTTAGGTTGCCTTAGGTTAGGATATATAACGTTATAGACGTATATAATGTCCCCACCGAGAAGTATGAGCCAACACGACCGGGATTCTGCAAAACATAATCACCGAAGTGCAAAATGGGTTTAGGTTAGGTTATATTACGAAATAGACGTATATAATGTACCCACCGAGAAGTAGGGGCCGACACGCCTGGAATGTTGTAAAATACTACATCCGAGATGTTAGGTTGCCTTAGGTTAGGATATATAACGTTATACACGCATACAATGTCCCCGCCGAGACGTACGGGACGACACGAACTGGATTCTGTAAAACATTACCAATCGAGGGGTTAGATGGCTTAGGTTAGGTAATATTACGATATAGACGTATATAATGTGCCCACCGAGAAGTAGGGGCCGACACGCCTGGAATGTTGTAAAATACTACATTCGAGATGTTAGGTTGCCTTAGGTGAGGATATATAACGTTATAGACGAATACAATGTCCCCACCGAGACGTACGGGACGACACGAACTGGATTCTGTGAAACATTACCAGCGAGGGGCTAGATGGGTTAGGTTAGGTAATATTACGATATAGACGTATATAATGTGCCCACCGAGAAGTAGGGGCCGACCCGCCTGGAATGTTGTAAAATACTACATTCGAGATGTTAGGTTGCCTTAGGTTAGGATATATAACGTTACAGACTTATATAATGTCCGCACCGAGACGTACGGGACGACAAGAACGGGATTCTGTAAAACATTACCGCCGAGGGGCTAGATGGGTTTAGGTTAGGTTATATTACGTTATAGACGTATATAATGTTCCCACCGAGAAGTAGGGGCCGACCCGCCTGGTATTTTGGAAAATACTACATCCGAGATGTTAGGTTGCCTTAGGTTAGCATATATAACGTTATAGACGTATATAATGACCGCACCGTGACGTTCGGGGCGACACGAACGGGATTCTGTGAAACATTACCAGCGAGGGTATAGATGGGTTAGGTTAGGTTATATTGCGATATAAACTTATATAATGTTCCCACTGAGAAGTAGGTTCCGCCCCGCCAGGAATGTTGTAAAATACTACATCCGAGAAGTTAGGTTGCCTTAGGTTAGGATATATAACGTTCTAAACGCATATAATGTCCCCACCGAGAAGTACGGGCCGACACGACCGGGATTCTGCAAAATATTACCAGCGAGGGTGTAGATGGGTTAGGTTAGGTTATATTACGTTATAGACGTATATAATGTTCCCGCCGAGAAGTAGGGGCCGACCCGCCAGGTATTTTGGAGAATACTATATCCGCGAAGTTAGGTTGCCTTAGGCTAGGATATATAAAGTTATAGACGCATACAACGTCCCCACCGAGACGTACGGGACGACACGAACTGGATTCTGTAAAACATTACCAGCGAGGGGCTAGATGGGTTAGGTTAGGTAATATTACGTTGTAGACGTATATAATGTACCCAACGAGAATGAGGGGCCGACCCGAGTGGAATGTTGTAAAATACAACATTCGAGATGTTAGGTTGCCTTAGGTTAGGATATATAACGTTATAGACGTATATAATGTCCGCACCGTGACGTACGGGGCGACACGAACGGGATTCAGTGAAACATTACCAGCGAGGGTCTAGATGGGTTAGGTTAGGTTATATTGCGATATAGACTTATATCATGTTCCCACCGAGGAGTAGGGGCCAACCCGCCAGGTATTTTGGAAAATACTACATCCGAGATGTTAGGTTGCCTTTGGTTAGCATATATAACGTTATAGACGCATACAATGTCCCCACCGAGACGTACGGGACGACACGAACTGGATTCTGTGAAACATTACCAGCGAGGGTCTAGATGGGTTAGGTTAGGTTATATTACGATATAGACTTATAAAATGTTCCCACTGAGAAGCAGGTTCCGCCCCGCCAGGAATGTTGTAAAATTCTACATCCGAGATGTTAGGTTGCCTTAGGTTAGGATATATAACGTTGTAGACGCATACAATGTCCCCACCGAGACGTACGGGACGACACGAACTGGATTCTGTAAAACATTACCAGCGAGGGGCTAGATGGGTTAGGTTAGGTAATATTACGATATAGACGTATATAATGTGCCCACCGAGAAGTAGGGGCCGACACGCCTGGAATGTTGTAAAATACTACATTCGAGATGTTAAGTTGCCTTAGGTTAGGATATATAACGTTATAGACTTATATAATGTCCCCACCGAGACGTACGGGACGACACGAACGGGATTCTGTAAAACATTACCGCCGAGGGGCTAGATGGGTTAGGTTAGGTTATATTGCGATATAGACGTATATAATGTGTCCACCGAGAAGTAGGGGCCGACCCGCCTGGAATGTTGTAAAATACTACATTCGAGATGTTAAGTTGCCTTAGGTTAGGATATATAACGTTATAGACTTATATAATGTCCCCACCGAGACGTACGGGACGACACGAACGGGATTCTGTAAAACATTACCGCCGAGGGGCTAGATGGGTTAGGTTAGGTTATATTACGTTATAGACGTATATAATGTTCCCACCGAGAAGTAGGGGCCAACCCGTCAGATATTTTGGAAAATACTACATCCGAGATGTTAGGTTGCCTTAGGTTAGGATATATAACGTTATAGACGTATATAATGTCCCCACCGAGAAGTATGAGCCAACACGACCGGGATTCTGCAAAACATAATCACCGAAGTGCAAAATGGGTTTAGGTTAGGTTATATTACGATATAGACGTATATAATGTACCCACCGAGAAGTAGGGGCCGACACGCCTGGAATGTTGTAAAATACTACATCCGAGATGTTAGGTTGCCTTAGGTTAGGATATATAACGTTATACACGCATACAATGTCCCCGCCGAGACGTACGGGACGACACGAACTGGATTCTGTAAAACATTACCAATCGAGGGGTTAGATGGCTTAGGTTAGGTAATATTACGATATAGACGTATATAATGTGCCCACCGAGAAGTAGGGGCCGACACGCCTGGAATGTTGTAAAATACTACATTCGAGATGTTAGGTTGCCTTAGGTGAGGATATATAACGTTATAGACGAATACAATGTCCCCACCGAGACGTACGGGACGACACGAACTGGATTCTGTGAAACATTACCAGCGAGGGGCTAGATGGGTTATGTTAGGTTATATTACGTTATAGACGTATAAAATGTCCCCATCGGGAAGCAGGCGACGACACGCCAGAATGTTGTAAGATATTACATCCGAGATGTTAGGTTGCCTTAGGTTAGGATATACAATGTTATAGATGTATACAATGTTCCCACCGAGAAGTAGGGACCGACATGCCAAGAATGTTGTAAAATATTACATCCGAGATGTTAGGTTGCCTTAGGTTAGGATATACAACGTTATAGATGTATATAATGTCCCCAGCGAGAAGCAGGCGACGACACGCCAGGAATGCTGTAAAATATCACATCCGAGATTTTAGGTTGCCTTAGGCTAGGACATATATCGTTATAGACGTATACAATGTTCCCACAGGGAAGTGGGAACCGACATGCCAGCAATGTTGTAAAATATTACAGTCGAGATGTTAGGTTGCCTTAGGTTAGCATATACAACGTTATAGATGTATATAATGTCCCCATCGAGCAGCAGGCGACGACACGCCAGAAATGTTGTAAAATATTACATCCGAGATGTTAGGTTGCGTTAGGTTAGGATATACAACGTTATAGACGTATATAATGTCCCCATCGAGAAGCACGTGACGACACTCCATGAATGTTATAAAATATTATATTCGACATGTTAGGTTGCCTTAGGCTAGGATATATAACGTTATAGACGTATACAATGTTCCCACAGTGAAGTAGGGACCGACATGCCAAGAATGTTGTAAAATATTACATCCGAGATGTTAGGTTGCCTTAGGTTAGGATATACAACGTTATAGACGCATAGAATGATCCCACCGAGATGTAGGGACCGACATGACAGGAATGTTGTCAAATATTACATCCGAGATGTTAGGTTGTCTTAGGCTAGGATATATAACGTTATAGACGTATATAATGTTCCCACCGAGGCGTACGGGCCTACACACCAGGAATGTTGTCAACTATTACATCCGAGATGTTAGGTTGCCTTAGGTTAGGATATATATCTTTATAGACGTATGCAATGATCCCACCGAGACGTAGGGACCGACATGCCAGGAATATTGTAAAATATTATATCCCAAATGTTAGGATGCGTTAGGTTAGGATATACAACGTTATAGACGTATACAATCTCCCCATCGAGAAGCAGGCGACGAAAGGACAGAATGTTGTAAAATATTACATCCGAGATGTTAGGTTGCCTTAGGTTAGGATATACAATGTTATAGATGTATATAATGTCCCCATCGAGAAGTAGGCGACGACACGCCAGGAATGTTGTAAAATATTACAATTCGACATGTTAGGTGGCCATAGGCTAGGATATATAACGTTATAGACGTATATAATGTTCCCACCGAGAAGTACTGGCGGACACGCTAGGAACGTCGTCAACTATTACATGCGAGATGTTAGGTCGCCTTAGGCTAGGATAAATAACGTTATAGACGTATATAACGTTCCCGCCGAGAAGTATGGGGCGCACACGCCTGGAATGTTGTCAAATATTACATGCGAGATGTTAGGTTGCCTTAGGTTAGGATATATAACGTTATAGACGTATATAATGTTCCCACCGAGAAGTACGGGCGGACACGCCAGGAATGTTGTCAACTATTACATCCGAGATGTTAGGTTGCCTTAGGTTAGGATATATATCGTTATAGACGTATATAATGATCCCACCGAGACGTAGGGACCGACATGCCAGGAATGTTGTAAAATATTACATCCCAGATGTTAGGTTGCGTTAGGTTAGGACATACAACGTTATATACTTATATAATGTCCCCATCGAGAAGCAGGCGACGACGTGTCAGGAATGTTGTAAAATATTACACCGAGATGTTAGGTTCCCTTTGGTTAGGATATACAACGTTATAGACGTATAGTATGTTCCCACCGAGATGTAGGGACCGACATGCCAGGAATGTTGTAAAATATTACATCCCAGAAGTTAGGTTGCCTTAGGTGAGGATATACAATGTTATAGATGTATATAATGTCCCCATCGAGAAGTAGGCGACGACACGCCAGGAATGTTGTAAAATATTACATCCGAGATGTTAGGTTGCCTTCGGTTAGGATATACAATGTTATAGATGCATATAATGTCCCCATCGAGAAGTAGGCGACGACACGCCAGGAATGTTGTAAAATATTACATCCGAGATGTTAGGATGCCTTAGGATAGGATATACAACGTTATAGACGCATAGAATGATCCCACCGAGATGTAGGGACCGACATGCCAGGAATGTTGTAAAATATTACATCCCAGATGTTAGGTTGCGTTAGGTTAGGATATACAACGTTATATACTTATATAATGTCCCCATCGAGAAGCAGGCGACGACGTGTCAGGAATGTTGTAAAATATTACACCCGAGATGTTAGGTTCCCTTAGGTTAGGATATATAACGTTATAGACGTATATAATGTTCCCACCGAAAAATAGGAGCCGACGCGCCAGGATTGTTGTAAAATATTACATCCGAGATGTTAGGTTGCCTTCGGTTGGGATATATATCGCTATAGATGCATATGGTGTTCCCACCGAGAAGTACGGGCCGACACGCCAGGAATGTTGTCAAATATTACATCCGAGATGTTAGGTCGCCTTAGGCTAGGATATATAACGTTACAGACGTATATAATGTTCGCACCGAGAAGTACGCGCGGACACGCCAGGAATGTTGTAAAATATTACATCCGAGATGTTAGGTTGCCTTAGGCTAGGATATATATCGTTATAGACGTATACAATGTTTTCACCGAGAAGTAGGGACCGACATGCCAGGAATGTTGTAAAATATTACATCCGAGATGTTAGGTTGCCTTAGGTTAGAATATACAATGTTATAGATGTATATAATGTCCCCATCGAGAAGTAGGCGATGACACGCCAGGAATGTTGTAAAATATTACATTCGACATGTCAGGTCGCCTTAGGACAGGATATATAACGTTACAGACGTATATAATGCTCCCACCGAGACGTACGGGCCTACACGCCAGGAATGTTGTCAACTATTACATCCGAGATGTTAGGTTCCCTTAGGTTAGGATATATATCGTTGTAGACGTATATAATGATCCCACCGAGACGTAGGGATCGACATGCCAGGAATATTTTAAAATATTATATGCCAAATGTTAGGTTGCGTTAGGTTAGGATATACAACGTTATAGACGTGTATAATGTCCCCATCGAGAAGCAGGCGACGACACGCCAGAATGTTGTAAAATATTACATCCGAGATGTTAGGTTGCGTTAGGTTAGGATATACAATGTTATAGATGTATATAATGTCCCCATCGAGAAGTAGGCGACAATACGCCAGGAATGTTGTAAAATATTACATCCGAGATGTTAGGTTTGCCTTAGGCTAGGATATATATCGTTATAGACGTATACAATATTTCCACCGAGAAGTACGGGCCTACACGCCAGGAATGTTGTCAACTATTACATCCGAGGTGTTAGGTTGCCTTGGGTTAGGATATATATCGTTATAGACGTATATAATGTTCCCACCGAGACGTAGGCACCGACATGCATGGAATGTTGTAAAATATTACATCCCAAATGTTAGGTTGCGTTAGGTTAGGATATACAACGTTATAAACGTATATAATCTCCCCATCGAGAAGCAGGCGACGACACGCCAGAATGTTGTAAAATATTACATCCGAGATGTTAGGTTGCCTTAGGTTAGGATATACAATGTTATAGATGTATATAATGTCCCCATCGAGAAGAAGGCGACGACACGCCAGGAATGTTGTAAAATATTACATCCGAGATGTTAGGTTGCCTTCGTTTAGGATATATATCGCTATAGACGCATATGGTGTTCCCACCGAGAAGTACGCGCCGACACGCCAGGAATGTTGTCAAATATTACATCCGAGATGTTAGGTTGCCTTAGGTTAGGATATACAACGTTATAGATGTATATAATGTCCCCAGCTTGAAGCAGGCGACGACACGCCAGGAATGCTGTGAAATATCACATCCGAGATTTTAGGTTGCCTTAGGCTAGGACATATATCGTTATAGACGTATACAATGTTCCCACAGAGAAGTACGAACCGAGATGCCAGGAATGTTGTAAAATATTACAGTCGAGATGTTAGGTTGCCTTAGGTTAGGATATACAACGTTATAGACGTATATAATGTCCCCATCGAGAAGCAGGAGACGACACGCCAGGAATGTTGTAAAATATTACATTCGACATGTTAGGTCGCCTTAGGCTAGGATATATAACGTTATAGACGTATATAATGTTCCCACCGAAAAATAGGGGCCGACGCGTCAGGAATGTTGTAAAATATTACATTCGACATGTTAGGAGGCCTTAGGCTAGGATATACAACGTTATAGACGTATATAATGTTCCCACCAAGAAGTACGGGCGGACACGCCAGGAATTTTGTCAACTATTACATCCGAGATGTTAGGTTGCCTTAGGTTAGGATATATAACGTTATAGACGTATATAATGTCCCCATCCAGAAGTAGGCGGCGATATGCCAGGAAGATTACATCCCAGATATTAGGTTGCGTTAGGTTAGGATACACAACGTTATAGACTTATATAATGTTCCCATCGAGAAGCAGGCGACGACACGCCAGGAATGATGTAAAATATTACATTCGACATGTTAGGTCGCCTTAGGCTAGGATATATAACGTTATAGACGTATACAATGTTCCCACCGAGAAGTACGGGCCTACACGCCAGGAATGTTGTCAACTATCACATCCGAGGTGTTAGGTTGCCTTAGGCTAGGATATATATCGTTATAGACGTATACAATGTTTCCACCGAGAAGTAGGGACCGACATGCCAGGAATGTTGTAAAATATTACATCCGAGATGATAGGTTCCCTTAGGTTTGGATATATATCGTTATAGACGTATATAATGTTCCGACCGAGACTTGGGGACCGACATGCCAGGAATCTTGTAAAATATTACATGCCAGATGTTAGGTTGCGTTAGGTTAGGATATACAACATTGTAGACGTATATAATATCCCCACCGAGAACTACGGGCGGACACGCCAGGAATGTTGTCAACTATTACATCCGAGATGTTAGGTTGCCCTAGGTTAGGATATATATCGTTATAGACGTATAGAATGTTTCCAACGAGAAGCAGGGACCGACATGCCAGGAATGTTGTAAAATATTACATTCGACATGTTAGGTCGCCTTAGGCTAGGATTTATAACGTTATAGACGTATACAATGTTCCCACCGAGAAGTACGTTCCTACACGCCAGGAATGTTGTCAACTATTACATCCGAGGTGTTAGGTTGCCTTAGGTTAGGATATATATCGTTATAGACGTATATAATGTTCCCACCGAGACGTAGGCACCGACATGCAAGGAATGTTGTAAAATATTACATCCCAAATGTTAGGTTGCGATAGGTTAGGATATACAACGTTATAGACGTATATAATCTCCCCATCGAGAAACAGGCGACGACACGCCAGAATGTTGTAAAATATTACATCCGAGATGTTAGGTTGCCTTAGGTTAGGATATACAACGTTATAGATGTATATAATGTCCCCAGCGAGAAGCAGGCGACGACACGCCAGAATGTTGTAAAATATTACATCCGAGATGTTAGGTTGCCTTAGGTTAGGATATACAATGTTATAGATGTATACAATGTTCCCACAGTGAAGTAGGGACCGAAATGCCAGGAATGTTGTAAAATATTACATCCGAGTTGTTAGGTTGCCTTAGGTTAGGATATACAACGTTATAGACGCATAGAATGATCCCACCGAGATGTAGGGACCGACATGCCAGGAATGTTGTCAAATATTACATCCGAGATGTTAGGTTGTCTTAGGCTAGGATATATAACGTTATAGACGTATATAATGTTCCCACCGAGACGTACGGGCCTACACACCAGGAATGTTGTCAACTATTACATCCGAGATGTTAGCTTACCTTAGGTTAGGATATATATCGTTATAGACGTATATAATGATCCCACCGAGACGTAGGGACCGACACGCCAGGAATATTGTAAAATATTATATCCCAAATGTTAGGTTGCGTTAGGTTAGGATATACAACGTTATAGACGTATATAATCTCCCCATCGAGAAGCAGGCGACGAAACGACAGAATGTTGTAAAGTATTACATCCGAGATGTTAGGTTGCCTTAGGTTAGGATATACAATGTTATAGATGTATATAATGTCCCCATCGAGAAGTAGGCGACGACACGCCAGGAATGTTGAAAAATATTACATTGGACATGTTAGGTGGCCATAGGCTAGGATATATAACGTTATAGACGTATATAATGTTCCCACCGCGAAGTATGGACCGACATGCCAGGAATGTTGTAAAATATTACATCCGAGATGTTAGGTTGCCTTAGGTTAGGATACACAATGTTATAGAAGTATAGAATGTTCCAACCGAGATGTAGGGCCCGACATGCCAGGAATGTTGTAATGTATTACATCCGAGATGTTAGGTTGCTTTAGGTAAGGATATATATCGTTATAGACGTATATAATGTTCCTACCGAGACTTGAGTACCGACATGCCAGGAATCTTGTAAAATATTATATCCCAGATGTTAGGTTGCCTTAGGTTAGGATATACAACGTTATAGACGTATATTATGTCCCCATCGAGAAGCAGACGACGACACGCCAGGAAAGTTGTAAAATATTACATCCCAGATGTTAGGTTGCCTTAGGTTAGGATATACGTCATTATAGACGTATATAATGTCCCCATCGAGAAGCAAGAGACGACACGCCAGGAATGTTGTAAAATATTACATTCGACATGTTAGGTCGCCTTAGGCTAGGATATATAACGTTATAGACGTATAAAATGTTCCCACCGAGAAGTACGGGCGGACACGCCAGGAAAGTTGTCAACTATTACATCCGAGATGTTAGGTTGCCTTAGGTTAGGATATATATCGTTATAGGCGTATATAATGATCCCACCGAGACGTAGGGACCGACACGCCAGGAATATTGTAAAATATTACATCCCAAATGTTAGGTTGCGTTAGGTTAGGATATACAACGTTATAGACGTATAAAATGTCCCCATCGGGAAGCAGGCGACGACACGCCAGAATGTTGTAAAATATTACATCCGAGATGTTAGGTTGCCTTAGGTTAGGATATACAATGTTATAGATGTATACAATGTTCCCACCGAGAAGTAGGGACCGACATGCCAAGAATGTTGTAAAATATTACATCCGAGATGTTAGGTTGCCTTAGGTTAGGATATACAACGTTATAGATGTATATAATGTCCCCATCGAGCAGCAGGCGACGACACGCCAGGAATGTTGTAAAATATTACATCCGAGATGTTAGGTTGCGTTAGGTTAGGATATACAACGTTATAGACGTATATAATGTCCCCATCCAGAAGCACGTGACGACACTCCATGAATGTTATAAAATATTATATTCGACATGTTAGGTTGCCTTAGGCTAGGATATATAACGTTATAGACGTATACAATGTTCCCACAGTGAAGTAGGGACCGAAATGCCAGGAATGTTGTAAAATATTACATCCGAGATGTAAGGTTGCCTTAGGTTAGGATATACAACGTTATAGACGCATAGAATGATCCCACCGAGATGTAGGGACCGACATGCCAGGAATGTTGTCAAATATTACATCCGAGATGTTAGGTTGTCTTAGGCTAGGATATATAACGTTATAGACGTATATAATGTTCGCACCGAGGCGTACGGGCCTACACACCAGGAATGTTGTCAACTATTACATCCGAGATGTTAGGTTGCCTTAGGTTAGGATATATATCTTTATAGACGTATGTAATGATCCCACCGAGACGTAGGGACCGACATGCCAGGAATGTTGTAAAATATTACAGCCCAGATGTTAGGTTGCGTTAGGTTAGGACATACAACGTTATAAACGTATATAATCTCCCCATCGAGAAGCAGGCGACGACACGCCAGAATGTTGTAAAATATTACATCCGAGATGTTAGGTGGCCATAGGCTAGGATATATAACGTTATAGACGTATATAATGTTCCCACCGAGAAGTACTGGCGGACACGCTAGGAACGTCGTCAACTATTACATCCGAGATGTTAGGTCGCCTTAGGCTAGGATAAATAACGTTATAGACGTATATAATGATCCCACCGAGACGTAGGGACCGACATGCCAGGAATGTTGTAAAATATTACAGCCAGATGTTAGGTTGCGTTAGGTTAGGACATACAACGTTATATACTTATATAATGTCCCCATCGAGAAGCAGGCGACGACGTGTCAGGAATGTTGTAAAATATTACACCGAGATGTTAGGTTCCCTTTGGTTAGGATATACAACGTTATAGACGTATAGTATGTTCCCACCGAGATGTAGGGACCGACATGCCAGGAATGTTGTAAAATATTACATCCCAGAAGTTAGGTTGCCTTAGGTGAGGATATACAATGTTATAGATGTATATAATGTCCCCATCGAGAAGTAGGCGACGACACGCCAGGAATGTTGTAAAATATTACATCCGAGATGTTAGGTTGCCTTCGGTTAGGATATACAATGTTATAGATGTATATAATGTCCCCATCGAGAAGTAGGCGACGACACGCCAGGAATGTTGTAGAATATTACATTTGACATGTTAGGTTGCCTTAGACTAGGATATATAACGTTATAGACGTATATAATGTTCCCACCGAGATGTACGGGCGTACACGCCAGGAATGTTGCAAAATATTAAACGCGAGATGTTAGGTTCCCTTAGGTTAGTATATACAACGCTATAGACGTATAGAATGTTCCCACCGAGATGTAGGGACCGACATGCCTGGAATGTAGTCAACTATTACATCCGAGATGTTAGTTTGCCTTACGTTAGGATATATATCGTTATAGACGTATACAATGTTTCCACCGAGAAGTAGGGACCGACATGCTAGGAATATTACATCCCAGATTTTAGGTTGCGTTAGGTTAGGATATACAACGTTATAGACGTATATAATGTCCCCATCGAGAAGCAGGCGACGACACGCCAGGAATGTTGTAAAATATTACATCCGAGATGTTGTGTGGCCTTACGATAGGATACATAACGTTATAGACGTATATAATGTTCCCACCGAAAACTAGGAGCCGACGCGCCAGGAATGTTGTCAAATATTACATCCGAGATGTTAGGTTGCCTTAGGATAGGATATATAACGTTATAGACGTATATAATGTTACAACCGAGAACTACGCGCCGACACGTCAGGAATGATGTAAAAGATTACATTCGAAATGTTAGGTCGCCGTAGGCTAGGATATATATGGCTATAGACGTATATGATGTTCCCACCGAGAAGTACGGACTAACACGCCAGGAATGCTTTCAAATATTACACCCGAGATGTTAGGTTCCCTTAGGTTAGGATATATAACGTTATAGACGTATATAATGTCCCCATTGAGAAGCACGCGACGACACATCATGAATGTAATAAAATATTACATTCGACATGTTAGGTTGCCTTAGGCTGGGATATATATCGTTATAGACGTATACAATGTTCCCACCGAGAAGTAGGGACCGACACGCCAGGAATGTTGTAAAATATTACACCCGAGATGTTAGGTTCCCTTAGGTTAGGATATATAACGTTATAGACGTATATAATGTTCCCACCGAAAAATAGGAGCCGACGCGCCAGGATTGTTGTAAAATATTACATCCGAGATGTTAGGTTGCCTTCGGTTGGGATATACATCGCTATAGATGCATATGGTGTTCCCACCGAGAAGTACGGGCCGACACGCCAGGAATGTTGTCAAATATTACATCCGAGATGTTAGGTCGCCTTAGGCTAGGATATATAACGTTACAGACGTATATAATGTTCGCACCGAGAAGTACGCGCGGACACGCCAGGAATGTTGTAAAATATTACATCCGAGATGTTAGGTTGCCTTAGGCTAGGATATATATCGTTATAGACGTATACAATGTTTTCACCGAGAAGTAGGGACCGACATGCCAGGAATGTTGTAAAATATTACATCCCAAATGCTAGGTTGCGTTAGGTTAGGATAAACAACGTTATAGACGTATATAATGTCCCCATCAAGAAGCAGGCGACGACACGCCAGAATGTTGTAAAATATTACATCCGAGATGTTTGGTTGCCTTAGACTGGGATATATATCGTTATAGACGTATACAATGTTTCCACCGAGAAGTAGGGACCGAAATGCCAGGAATGTTGTAAAATATTATATCCGAGATGTTAGGTTGCCTTAGGTTAGGATATACAACATTATAGACGTATATTATGTCCCCATCGAGAAGCAGACGACGACACGCCAGGAAAGTTGTAAAATATTACATCCCAGATGTTAGGTTGCGTTAGGTTAGGATATACGTCATTATAGACGTATATAATGTCCCCATCGAGAAGCAGGAGACGACACGCCAGGAATGTTGTAAAATATTACATTCGACATGTTAGGTCGCCTTAGGCTAGGATATATAACGTTATAGACGTATATAATGTTCCCACCGAGAAGTACGGGCGGACACGCCAGGAATGTTGTCAACTATTACATCCGAGATGTTAGGTTGCCTTAGGTTAGGATATATATCGTTATAGACGTATATAATGATCCCACCGAGACGTAGGGACCGACATGCCAGGAATGTTGTAAAATATTACATCCCAGATGTTAGGTTGCGTTAGGTTAGGACATACAACGTTATATACTTATATAATGTCCCTATCGAGAAGCAGGCGACGACGTGTCAGGAATGTTGTAAAATATTACACCCGAGATGTTCGGTTCCCTTAGGTTAGGATATATAACGTTATAGACGTATATAATGTTCCCACCGAAAAATAGGAGCCGACGCGCCAGGATTGTTGTAAAATATTACATCCGAGATGTTAGGTTGCCTTCGGTTGGGATATATATCGCTATAGATGCATATGGTGTTCCCACCGAGAAGTACGGGCCGACACGCCAGGAATGTTGTCAAGTATTACATCCGAGATGTTAGGTCGCCTTAGGCTAGGATATATAACGTTACAGACGTATATAATGTTCGCACCGAGAAGTACGCGCGGACACGCCAGGAATGTTGTAAAATATTACATCCGAGATGTTAGGTTGCCTTAGGCTAGGATATATATCGTTATAGACGTATATAATGTTTTCACCGAGAAGTAGGGACCGACATGCCAGGAATGTTGTAAAATATTACATCCCAAATGCTAGGTTGCGTTAGGTTAGGATAAACAACGTTATAGACGTATATAATGTCCCCATCGAGAAGCAGGCGACGACACGCCAGAATGTTGTAAAATATTACATCCGAGATGTTAGGTTGCCTTAGACTGGGATATATATCGTTATAGACGTATACAATGTTTCCACCGAGAAGTAGGGACCGAAATGCCAGGAATGTTGTAAAATATTACATCCGAGATGTAAGGTTGCCTTAGGTTAGAATATACAATGCTATAGATGTATATAATGTCCCCATCGAGAAGTAGGCGACAACGCGCCAGGAATGTTGT
This sequence comes from Xylocopa violacea, assembly GCA_963969225.1. Taxonomy (NCBI): domain Eukaryota; kingdom Metazoa; phylum Arthropoda; class Insecta; order Hymenoptera; family Apidae; genus Xylocopa; species Xylocopa violacea. The sequence continues at coordinate 21,729,508 of CAXAJV010000001.1, read as the reverse complement.
AAAATATTACATCCGAGATGTTAGGTTTGCCTTAGGCTAGGATATATAACGTTATAGAAGTATATAATGTTCCCACCGAGAAGTACGGGCGGACACGCCTGGAATGTTGTCAACTATTACATCTGAGATGTTAGGTTGCCTTAGGTTAGGATATATATCTTTATAGACGTATACAATGTTTCCACCGAGAAGTAGGGACCGACATGCCAGGAATGATGTAAAATATTACATTCGACATGTTAGGTCGCCTTAGGCTAGGATATATAACGTTATAGACGTATATAATGCTCCCACCGAGACGTACGGGCCTACACGCCAGGAATGTTGTCAACTATTACATCCGAGATGTTAGGTTCCCTTAGGTTAGGATATATATCGTTGTAGACGTATATAATGATCCCACCGAGACGTAGGGACCGACATGCCAGGAATATTTTAAAATATTATATGCCAAATGTTAGGTTGCGTTAGGTTAGGATATACAACGTTATAGACGTATATAATGTCCCCATCGAGAAGCAGGCGACGACACGCCAGAATGTTGTAAAATATTACATCCGAGATGTTAGGTTGCGTTAGGTTAGGATATACAATGTTATAGATGTATATAATGTCCCCATCGAGAAGTAGGCGACAACGCGCCAGGAATGTTGTAAAATATTACATCCGAGATGTTAGGTTTGCCTTAGGCTAGGATATATATCGTTATAGACGTATACAATATTTCCACCGAGAAGTACGGGCCTACACGCCAGGAATGTTGTCAACTATTACATCCGAGGTGTTAGGTTGCCTTGGGTTAGGATATATATCGTTATAGACGTATATAATGTTCCCACCGAGACGTAGGCACCGACATGCATGGAATGTTGTAAAATATTACATCCAAAATGTTAGGTTGCGTTAGGTTAGGATATACAACGTTATAAACGTATATAATCTCCCCATCGAGAAGCAGGCGACGACACGCCAGAATGTTGTAAAATATTACATCCGAGATGTTAGGTTGCCTTAGGTTAGGATATACAATGTTATAGATGTATATAATGTCCCCATCGAGAAGTAGGCGACGACACGCCAGGAATGTTGTAAAATATTACATCCGAGATGTTAGGTTGCCTTCGGTTAGGATATATATCGCTATAGACGCATATGGTGTTCCCACCGAGAAGTACGCGCCGACACGCCAGGAATGTTGTCAAATATTACATCCGAGATGTTAGGTTGCGTTAGGTTAGGATATACAACGTTATAGACGTATATAATGTCCCCATCGAGAAGCAGGCGATAACACGCCAGGAATGTTGTAAAATATTACATCCGAGATGTTATGTTGCCTTACGTTAGGATATATAACGTTATAGACGTATATAATGTTCCCACCGAGACGTAGGTACCGACATGTCAGGAATGTTGTATAATATTTCATCCCAGATTTTAGGTTGCCTTAGGCTAGGGTATATATCGTTATAGACGTATACAATGTTCCCACCGAGAAGTAGGGACCGACATGCCAGGAATGTTGTAAAATACTACACTAGAGATGTTAGGTTCCCTTAGGTTAGGATATACAACGTTATAGATGTATAGAATGTTCCCACCGAGACGTAGGGACCGACATGCCAGGAATGTTGTAAAATATTACATCCCAGATATTAGGTTGCGTTAGGTTAGGATATACAACGTTATAGACGTATATAATGTCCCCATCGAGAAGCAGGCGACGACACGCCAGGAATGTTGTAAAATATTACATCCGAGTTGTTAGGTTGCTTTAGGTTAGCATATATATCGTTATAGACCTATATAATGTTCCTACCGAGACGTGGGTATCGACATGCCAGGAATGTTGTAAAGTATTACATCCCAGAAGTTGGGTTGCTTTGGGTTAGGATATACAACGTTATAGACGTATATAATGTCCCCATCGAGAAGCAGGCAACGACACGCCAGGAATGTTGTAAAATATTACATCCGATATGTTAGGTTGCCTTAGGTTAGGATATACAACGTTATAGGCGTATAGAATGTTCCCACCGAGAAATAGGGGCCGACATGCCAGGAATGTCGTAAAGTATTACATCCCAGAAGTTAGGTTGCTTTGGGTTAGGATATACAACGTTATAGACGTATATAATGTCCCCATAGAGAAGCAGGCAACGACACGCCAGGAATGTTGTAAAATATTACATCCGAGATGTTAGGTTGCCTTAGGTTAGGATATACAACGTTATAGGCGTATAGAATGTTCCCACCGAGAAATAGGGGCCGACGCGTCAGGAATGTTGTAAAATATTACATTCGACATGTTAGGTCGCCTTAGGCTAGGATATATAGCGTTATAGACGTATAGAATGTTCCCACCGAGACGTAGGTACCGACACGCCAGGAATGTTGTAAAATATTACATCCGAGATGTTAGGTTGCGTTAGGTTAGGATATACAACGTTATAGACGTATCTAATGTCCCCATCGAGAGGCAGGCGACGACACGCCAGAATGTTGTAAAAATTACATCCGATATGTTAGGTTGCCTTATGGTACGATATATATCGTTATAGACTTATATAATGTTCCCACCGAGACGTAGGGACCGACATGCCAGGAATGTTGTAAAATATTACATCCCAGAATTTAGGTTGCTTTGGGTTAGGATATACAACGTTATAGACGTATATAATGTCCCCTTCGAGAAGCAGGCGACGACACGCCAGAATGATGTTAAATATTACATTCGACATGTTAGGTTGCCTTAGGCTAGGATATATATCGTTATAGACGTATACAATGTTCCCACCGAGATGTAGGGACCGACATGCCAGGAATGTTGTAAAATATTACATCCGTGAAGTTACGTTGCTTTAGGTTAGGATATATATCGTTATAGACAAATATAATATTCCCACCGAGACGTGGGGACCGACATGCCAGGAATGTTGTAAAATATTACATCCCAGAAGTTAGGTTGCTTTGGGTTAGGATATACAACGTTATAGACGTATATAATGTCCTCATCAAGAAGCAGGCGACGACACGCCAGAATGTTGTAAAATATTACATCCTAGATGTTAGGTTCCCTTAGGTTAGGATATACAACGTTATAGACGTATCTAATGTCCCCATCGAGAAGCAGGCGACGACACGCCAAAATGGTGTAAAATATTACATCCGAGATGTTAGGTTCCATTAGGTTAGGATATACATCGTTATAGACGTATAGAATGTTCCCACCGAGAAGTAGGGACTGACATGCCAGGAATGTTGTAAAATATTACATCCGAGATGTTAGGTTGCTTTAGGTTAGGATATATATCGTTATAGACATATATAATGTTCCCACCGAGACGTGGGGACCGACATGCCAGGAATGTTGTAAAATATTACATCCCAGAAGTTAGGTTGCTTTGGGTTAGGATATACAACGTTATAGACGTATATAATGTCCTCATCAAGAAGCAGGCGACGACACGCCAGAATGTTGTAAAATATTACATCCTAGCTGTTAGGTTCCCTTAGGTTAGGATATACAACGTTATAGACGTATCTAATGTCCCCATCGAGAAGCAGGCGACAACACGCCAGAATGTTGTAAAATATTACATCCGAGATGTTAGGTTCCATTAGGTTAGGATATACATTGTTATAGACGTATAGAATGTTCCCACCGAGAAGTAGGGACTGACATGCCAGGAATGTTGTAAAATATTACATCCGAGATGTTAGGTTGCTTTAGGTTAGGATGTATATCGTTATAGACATATATAATGTTCCCACCGAGACGTGGGGACCGACATGCCAGGAATCTTGTAAAATATTACATCCCAGATGTTAGGTTGCGTTAGGTTAGGATGTACAACGTTATAGACATATATAATGTTCCCACCGAGACGTGGGGACCGACATGCCAGGAATCTTGTAAAATATTACATCCTAAATGTTAGGTTCCCTTAGGTTAGGATATACAACGATATAGACGTATCTAATGTCCCTATCGAGAAGCAGGCGACGACACCCCAGAATGTTGTGAAATATTACATTCGACATGTTAGGTTGCCTTAGGCTAGGATATGTAACGTTATGGACGTATATAATATTCCCACCGAGAAATAGGGGCCGACGCGTCAGGAATGTTGTAAAATATTACACCCGAAATGTTAGGTTCCCTTAGGTTAGGATATACAACGTTATAGACGTATAGAATGTTCCCACCGAGATGTAGGGACCGACATGCCAGGAATGTTGTAAAATACTACATCCGAGATGTTAAGTTGCCTTAGGTTAGGATATATAACGTTATAGACTTATATAATGACCGCACCGAGACGTACGGGACGACACGAACGGAATTCTGTAAAACATTACCGCCGAGGGGCTAAATGGGTTAGGTTAGGTTATATAGCGATATAGACGTATATAATGTTCCCACCAACAAGTTGGGGCCGACCCGCCAGGAATGGTGTAAAACACTACATTCGAGATGTTAGGATGCCTTAGGTTAGGATGTATAACGTTATAGACGTATATAATGTTCCCACCTAGAAGTAAGGGCCTATCCGCATGGAATGTGGTAAAATACTACATCCGAGATGTTAGGGTGCCTTAGGTTAGGATATATAACGTTATAAACGTATATAATGTCCGCACCGAGACGTACGGACGACATGAACGGGATTCTGTAAAACATTACCAGCGAGACGCTAGATGGGTTAGGTCAGGTTATATTACGTTATAGACGTATATAATGTTCCCACCGAGAAGTAGGGGCAGACCCGCAAGGAATGTTGGAAAATACTACATCCGAGATGTTAGGTTGCCTCACGTTAGGATATATTCCGTTATAGACGTATCTAATGTCCCCACCGAGAGGTACGGTCCGTCACGGCCGAGATTGTGTAAAACATTACCAGCGAGGGGCTAGATGTGTTAGGTTATGTTATATTACGTTATAGACGTATATAATGTTCCCACCGAGAAGCAGGGACCGGCCCGCCAGGAATGTTGTAAAATACGACGTTAGAGATGTTAGGTTGCCTCAGGTTGGGATATATAACGTTATAGACGTATATAATGTCACCACCTAGACGTACGGGCCGATACGAACTGGATTCTGTAAAACATTACCAGCGAGGTGTTAGATGGGTTAGGTTAGGTTATATTACGTTGTAGACGTATATAATGTACCCAAAGAGAATTAGGGGCCGACCCGAGTGGCATGTTGTAAAATACTACATTCGAGATGTTAGCTTGCCTTAGGTTAGGATATATAACGTTATAGACGCATACAATGTGCCCACCGAGACGTACGCGACGACACCAACTGGATTCTGTAAAACATTACCAGCGAGGGGCTAAATGGGTTAGGTTAGGTTATATTGCGATATAGACGTATATAATGTGCCCACCGAGAAGTAGGGGCCGACCCGCCTTGAATGTTGTAAAATACTACATTTGAGATGTTAGGTTGCCTTAGGTTAGGATATACAACGTTATAGATGTATATAATGTCAGCTCCGTGACGTACGGGGCGACACGAACGGGATTCAGTGAAACATTACCAGCGAGGGTCTAGATGGGTTAGGTTAGGTTATATTACGATATAGACTTATATAATGTTCCCACCGAGAAGTAGGTTCCAGCCCGCCAGGAATGTTGTAAAATACTACATCCGAGATGTTAGGTTGCCTTAGGTTAGGATATATATCGTTATAGACGCATACAATGTCCCCACCGAGACGTACGGTACGACACGAACTGGATTCTGTAAAACATTACCAGCGAGGGGCTAGATGGGTTAGGTTAGGTTATACTACGTTGTAGACGTATATAATGTTCCCACCGAGAGTCAGGGTCCGACCGGCCAGGAATGTTGGAAAATACTACCAACGATATGTTAGGTTACTTAGGTTAGGATATATAACGTTATAGACGTATATAATATCCCCACCGAGAAGTACGGTGCGACACGACAGGGATGCTGTAAAATATTACGCTCGACATGTTAAGTTGTCTTATGTTAGGATATATAACGTTATAGACGTATATGCCGTTCCCACCGTGAAGTAGTTGCCGACGCGCCAGGAATGTTGGAAAATACTACATCCGAGATGCTAGGTTTCCTTATGGTAATATATACAAAGCAATAGACGTATATAATGTCCCCACCGAGAAGTACGGGCCGACACGACCGGCATACTGTAAAACATTATCACCGAGGGGCAAGATGGGTTAGGTTATGTTATATTACGATATAGACGTATATAATGTTCCCACCGATGAGTAGGGGCCGACCCGTCAGAAATGTTGGAAAATACTACATTCGAGATGTTAGGTTGCCTTTGGTTAGTATATATAACGTTATAGACGTATATAATGTCCGCGACGAGATGTACGGGACGACACGAACGGGACTCTGTGAAACATTACCAGCGAGGATCTAGCTGGATTAGGTTAGGTTACATTACGTTATATACGTATATAATGTCCCCACCGAGAAGTACGGGCCGACGCGGGCGGGATTCTGTAAAACATTATCAACGTGGGGCAAAATGGGGTAGGTTAGGTTATATTACGATATAGACGTATATAATGTCCCCACCGAGAAGTACGGGCCGACACGACCGGCATACTGTAAAACATTATCACCGAGGGGCAAGATGGGTTAGGTTATGTTATATTACGATATAGACGTATATAATGTTCCCACCGATGAGTAGGGGCCGTCCCGTCAGAAATGTTGGAAAATACTACATTCGAGATGTTAGGTTGCCTTAGGTTACGATATATAACGTTATAGAGTATATAATGTTCCTACCGAGAAGTAGGGGGCGGCGCGCCAGGAATGTAATAAAATATTATATCCGAGATGTTAGGTTCCCCCAGGTTAGGATATATAACGTTAGAAACGTATATAATATTCCCTCCGAGAAGTAGGGGCAGACCCGCAAGGAATGTTGGAAAATACAACATCCGAGATGTTAGGTTGCCTCACGTTAGGATATATTCCGTTATAGACGTATCTAATTTCCCCACCGAGAGGTACGGTCCGACACGGCCGAGATTCTGTAAAACATTACCAGCGAGGGGCTAGATGGGTTAGGTTATGTTATATTACGTTATAGACGTATTTAATGTTCCCACCGAGGAGTAGGGGCCGACCCGTCAGCAATGATGTAAAATACTACACATGAGATGTTAGATTGCCTTAGGTAAGGATATATAACGTTATAGACGTATCTAATGTCCCCACGGAGAGGTACGGTCCGACACGGCCGAGATTCTGTAAAACATTACCAGCGAGGGGCTAGATGGGTTAGGTTAGGTTATATTACTTTATAGACGTATATAACGTTCGAACTGAGAAGTATCGGCCGCCCCGCCAGGAATGTTGTAAAATACTACATCCGAGATGTTAGGCTGCCTTAGGTTAGGATATATAACGATATAGACGTATATAATGTCCGCAAAGAGACGTACGGGGCGACACGAATGAGATTCTGTAAAACATTACCAGCGAGGGTCTAGCTGGGTTAGGTTAGGTTATATTACGTTATAGACGTATATAATGTTCCCACCGAGTAGTAGGGGCCGACCCGCCAGAAATGTTGGAAAATACTACATTCGAGAGGTTAGGTTGCCTTAGGATAGGAAATATAACGTTATAGACGTATATAATGTCCGCACCGAGACGTAGGGCACGACACGTACGGGATTCTGTAAAACATTACCAGCGAGGGTCTAGATGGGTTAGGTTAGGACCTATTACGTTATAGACGTATATAATGTTCCCACCGAGAAGTAGGGGCCGACCCGCCAGGAATGTTGGAAAATACTAGATTCGAAATGCTAGGATGCCTTAGGTTAGTATATATAACGTTATAGACGTATATAAAGTCCGCAAAGAGACGAACGGGTAGACACAAACGGGATTCTGTAAAACACTACCAGCGAGGGACTAGATGGGTTAGGTTAGGTTATATTACGTTATAGACGTCAATAATATTCCAACCGAGAAGTGGGGCCGACCCGCCAGGAATGTTGTGAAATACTACATTCGAGATGTTAAGTTTCCTTATGTTAATATATACAAAGCTATAGACGTATATAATGTCCCCACCGAGAAGTACGGGCCGACACGACCGGGATACTGTAAAACTTCTTCACCGAGGGGCAAGATGGGTTAGGTTATGTTATATTACGATATAGACGTATATAATGCTCCCACCGAGAAGTAGGGGCCCACCCGTCAGAAATGTTGGAAAATACTACATTCGAGATGTTGGGTTGCCTTAGGTTAGTATATATAACGTTATAGACGTATATAATGTCCCCACCGAGAAGTACGGGCCGACGCGGGCGGGATTCTGTAAAACATTATCAACGTGGGGCAAAATGGGGTAGGTTAGGTTATATTACGATATAGACGTATATAATGTCCGCACCGAGACGTACGGGACGACACGAACGGGATTCTGTAAAACATTACCAGCGAGGGTCTAGATGGGTTAGGTTAGGCTCTATTACGTTATAGACGTATATAATGTTCCCACCGAGAAGTAGCGGCCGACCCGCCCGGAATGTAGTAAAATACAACATTCGAGACGTTAGGTTGCCTTAGGATAGGATATATAACGATATAGACGTATATAATGTCCGCAAAGAGACGTACGGGGCGACACGAATGAGATTCTGTAAAACATTACCAGCGAGGGTCTAGCTGGTTTAGGTTAGGTTATATTACGTTATAGACGTATATAATGTTCCCACCGAGAAGTAGGGGCTGACCCGCCAGAAATGTTGGAAAATACTACTTTCGAGAGGTTAGGTTGCCTTAGGATAGGAAATATAACGTTATAGACGTATATAATGTCCGCACCGAGACGTAGGGCACGACACGTACGGGATTCTGTAAAACATTACCAGCGAGGGTCTAGATGGGTTAGGTTAGGACCTATTACGTTATAGACGTATATAATGTTCCCACCGAGAAGTAGGGGCCGACCCGCCAGGAATGTTGGAAAATACTAGATTCGAAATGCTAGGATGCCTTAGGTTAGTATATATAACGTTATAGACGTATATAAAGTCCGCAACGAGACGAACGGGTAGACACGAACGGGATTCTGTAAAACATTACCAGCGAGGGTCTAGATGGATTAGGATAGGTTACATTACGTTATAAAAGTATATAATGTTCCCACCAGGAAGTAGGTGTCGACCCGCCAGAAATGTTGGAGAATACAACATCCGAGACGTTAGGTTGCCTTAGGATAGGATATACAACGTTATAGACGTATATAATGTACGGGCCGAAATGTACGGGACGAGACGAACGGGATTCTGTGAAACATTACCAGCGAGGATCTAGCTGGGTTAGGTTAGGTTATATCACGTTATAGACGTACATAATGTTCCCACCGAGAAGTAGGGGCCGACCCGCCAGGAATGTTGGAAAATACTACATCCGAGATGCTAGGTTTCCTTATGGTAATATATACAAAGCTATAGACGTATATAATGTCCCCACCGAGAAGTACGGGCCGACACGACCGGCATACTGTAAAACATTATCACCGAGGGGCAAGATGGGTTAGGTTATGTTATATTACGATATAGACGTATATAATGTTCCCACCGATGAGTAGGGGCCGTCCCGTCAGAAATGTTGGAAAATACTACATTCGAGATGTTAGGTTGCCTTAGGTTACGATATATAACGTTATAGAGTATATAATGTTCCTACCGAGAAGTAGGGGGCGGCGCGCCAGGAATGTAATAAAATATTATATCCGAGATGTTAGGTTCCCCCAGGTTAGGATATATAACGTTAGAAACGTATATAATATTCCCTCCGAGAAGTAGGGGCAGACCCGCAAGGAATGTTGGAAAATACAACATCCGAGATGTTAGGTTGCCTCACGTTAGGATATATTCCGTTATAGACGTATCTAATTTCCCCACCGAGAGGTACGGTCCGACACGGCCGAGATTCTGTAAAACATTACCAGCGAGGGGCTAGATGGGTTAGGTTATGTTATATTACGTTATAGACGTATTTAATGTTCCCACCGAGGAGTAGGGGCCGACCCGTCAGCAATGATGTAAAATACTACACATGAGATGTTAGATTGCCTTAGGTAAGGATATATAACGTTATAGACGTATCTAATGTCCCCACGGAGAGGTACGGTCCGACACGGCCGAGATTCTGTAAAACATTACCAGCGAGGGGCTAGATGGGTTAGGTTAGGTTATATTACTTTATAGACGTATATAACGTTCGAACTGAGAAGTATCGGCCGACCCGCCAGGAATGTTGTAAAATACTACATCCGAGATGTTAGGCTGCCTTAGGTTAGGATATATAACGATATAGACGTATATAATGTCCGCAAAGAGACGTACGGGGCGACACGAATGAGATTCTGTAAAACATTACCAGCGAGGGTCTAGCTGGGTTAGGTTAGGTTATATTACGTTATAGACGTATATAATGTTCCCACCGAGAAGTAGGGGCTGACCCGCCAGAAATGTTGGAAAATACTACTTTCGAGAGGTTAGGTTGCCTTAGGATAGGAAATATAACGTTATAGACGTATATAATGTCCGCACCGAGACGTAGGGCACGACACGTACGGGATTCTGTAAAACATTACCAGCGAGGGTCTAGATGGGTTAGGTTAGGACCTATTACGTTATAGACGTATATAATGTTCCCACCGAGAAGTAGGGGCCGACCCGCCAGGAATGTTGGAAAATACTAGATTCGAAATGCTAGGATGCCTTAGGTTAGTATATATAACGTTATAGACGTATATAAAGTCCGCAACGAGACGAACGGGTAGACACGAACGGGATTCTGTAAAACATTACCAGCGAGGGTCTAGATGGATTAGGATAGGTTACATTACGTTATAAAAGTATATAATGTTCCCACCAGGAAGTAGGTGTCGACCCGCCAGAAATGTTGGAGAATACAACATCCGAGACGTTAGGTTGCCTTAGGATAGGATATACAACGTTATAGACGTATATAATGTACGGGCCGAAATGTACGGGACGAGACGAACGGGATTCTGTGAAACATTACCAGCGAGGATCTAGCTGGGTTAGGTTAGGTTATATCACGTTATAGACGTACATAATGTTCCCACCGAGAAGTAGGGGCCGACCCGCCAGGAATGTTGGAAAATACTACATCCGAGATGCTAGGTTTCCTTATGGTAATATATACAAAGCTATAGACGTATATAATGTCCCCACCGAGAAGTACGGGCCGACACGACCGGCATACTGTAAAACATTATCACCGAGGGGCAAGATGGGTTAGGTTATGTTATATTACGATATAGACGTATATAATGTTCCCACCGATGAGTAGGGGCCGACCCGTCAGAAATGTTGGAAAATACTACATTCGAGATCTTAGGTTGCCTTTGGTTAGTATATATAACGTTATAGACGTATATAATGTCCGCGACGAGATGTACGGGACGACACGAACGGGACTCTGTGAAACATTACCAGCGAGGATCTAGCTGGATTAGGTTAGGTTATATTACGTTATATACGTATATAATGTCCCCACCGAGAAGTACGGGCCGACGCGGGCGGGATTCTGTAAAACATTATCAACGTGGGGCAAAATGGGGTAGGTTAGGTTATATTACGATATAGACGTATATAATGTCCGCACCGAGACGTACGGGACGACACGAACGGGATTCTGTAAAACATTACCAGCGAGGGTCTAGATGGGTTAGGTTAGGACCTATTACGTTATAGACGTATATAATGTTCCCACCAGGAAGTAGGTGTCGACCCGCCAGAAATGTTGGAGAATACAACATCCGAGACGTTAGGTTGCCTTAGGATAGGATATACAACGTTATAGACGTATATAATGTACGCGCCGAAATGTACGGGACGAGACGAACGGGATTCTGTGAAACATTACCAGCGAGGATCTAGCTCGGTTAGTTTAGGTTATATCACGTTATAGACGTATATAATGTTTCCACCGAGAAGTAGGGGCCGACCCGCCAGAAATGTTGTAAAATACTACATTCGAGATGTTAGGTTTCCTTAGGATAGGAAATATGACGTTATAGACGTATATAATGTCCGCACCGAGACGTAGGGCACGACACGAACGGGATTCTGTAAAACATTACCAGCGAGTGTCTAGATGGGTTAGGTTAGGATCTATTACGTTATGGACGTATATAATGTTCCCACCGAGAAGTAGGGGCCGACCCGCCAGGAATGTTGGAAAATACTACATCCGAGATGCTAGGTTTCCTTATGGTAATATATACAAAGCTATAGACGTATATAATGTCCCCACCGAGAAGTACGGGCAGACACGAGCGGGATACTGTAAAACATTATCACCGAGGGGCAAGATGGGTTAGGTTATGTTATATTACGATACAGACGTATATAATGTTCCCACCGATGAGTAGGGGCCGACCCGTCAGAAATGTTGGAAAATACTATATTCGAGATGTTAGGTTGCCTTTGGTTAGTATATATAACGTTATAGACGTATATAATGTCCGCGACGAGATGTAGGGGACGACACGAACGGGACGCTGTGAAACATTACCAGCGAGGATCTAGCTGGATTAGGTTAGGTTATATTACGTTATAGACGTATATAATGTCCCCACCGAGAAGTACGGGCCGACGCGGGCGGGATTCTGTAAAACATTAACAACGTGGGGCAAAATGGCGTAGGTTAGATTATATTACGATATAGACGTATATAATGTCCACACCGAGACGTACGGGACGACATGAACGGGATTCTGTAAAACATTACCAGCGAGGGGCTAGATGGGTTAGGTTAGGCTCTGTTACGTTATAGACGTATATAATGTTCCCACCGAGAAGTAGCGGCCGACCCGCGTGGAATGTAGTAAAGTACAACATTCGAGATGTTAGGTTGCCTTTGGTTAGTATATATAACGTTATACACGTATATAATGTCCGCGACGAGCAGTACGGGACGACACTAACGTGACTCTGTGAAATATTACCAGCAAGGATCTAGCTGGGTTAGGTTAGGTTATATTACGTTATAGACGTATATAATGTCCCGACCGAGAAGTACGGGCCGACGCGGACGGGATTCTGTAAAACATTATCAACGTTGGGAGAAATGGGGTAGGTTAGGTTATATTACGATATAGACGTATATATTGTCCGCACCGAGACGTACGGGACGACACGAACGGGTTTCTGTAAAACATTACCAGCGAGGGTCTAGATGGGTTAGGTTAGGATCTATTACGTTATAGACGTATATAATGTGTCCACCGAGAAGTAGGGGCCGACCCGCCAGGAATGTTGGAAAATACTACATCCGAGATGTTAGGATGCCTTAGTTTGCGATATATAAAGTTATAGAGGTATATAATGTTCCCACCGAGAAGTAGGGCCCGACGCGCCTGGAAAGTTTAAAGTACTACAATCGAGATGTTAGGTTGCCTTAGGTAAGGATATATAACGTTATAGACGTATATAATGTCCGCACCGAGACGTACGAGACGACACGAACGGGATTCTGTAAAACATTACCAGCGAGGTTCTAGACGGGTCAGGTTAGGATCTATTACGTTATAGACGTATATAATGTTCCCACCGAGAAGTGGGGCCGTCACGCCAGGAATGTTGTGAAATACTACATTCGAGATGTTAGGTTTCCTTATGGTAATATATACAAAGCTATAGACGTATATAATGTCCCCACCGAGAAGTACGGGCCGACACGACCGGGATACTGTAAAACATTATTACCGAGGGGCAAGACGGGTTAGGTTATGTTATATTACGATATAGACGTATATAATGTTCCAACCGATAAGTAGGGTCCGACCCGTCAGAAATGTTGGAAAATATTACATTCGAGATGTTAGGTTGCCTTTGGTTAGTATATATAACGTTATAGACGTATATAATGTCCGCGACGAGATGTACGGGACGACACGAACGGGACTCTGTGAAACATTACCAGCAAGGATCTAGCTGGGTTAGGTTAGGTTATGTTACGTTATAGACGTATATAATGTCCCCACCGAGAAGTACGGGCCGACGCGGGCGGGATTCTGTAAAACATTATCAACGTGGGGAAAAATGGGGTAGGTTAGGTTATATTATGATATAGACGTATATAATGTCCGCACCGAGACGTACGGGACGACAAAAACGGAATTCTGTAAAACATTACCAGCGAGGGTCAAGATGGGTTAGGTTAGGCTCTATTACGTTACAGACGTATATAATGTTCCCACCGAGAAGTAGCGGCCGACCCGCCTGGAATGTAGTAAAGTACAACGTTCGAGATGTTAGGTTGCCTTAGGTTAGGATATATAACGATATAGACGTATATAATGTCCGCGCCGAAATGTACGGGACGATACTAACGGGAATCTGTGAAATATTACCTGCGAGGATCTAGCTGGGTTAGGTTAGGTTATTTTACGTTATAGACGTATATAATGTCCCCACCGAGAAGTACGGGCCGACGCGGGCGGGATTCTGTAAAACATTGTCAACGTGGGGCAAAATGGTGTAGGTTAGGTTATATTACGATATAGACGTATATAATGTCCCCACCGAGACGTACGGGATGACACGAACGGGTTTCTGTAAAACATTACCAGCGAGGGTATAGATGGGTTAGGTTAGGATCTATTACGTTATAGACGTATATAATGTTCCCACCGAGAAGTAGGGGCCGACCCGCCTGGAATGTTGAAAAATACTACATTCCAGATGTTAGGTTGCCTTAGGTTAGGATATATAACGTTATAGACGTATATAATGTACGCACCGTGACGTACGGGACGACACGAACGAGATTCTGTAAGACATTACCAGCGAGGGGCTACATGGGTTAGGTTAAGTTATAGTACGTTAAAGACGTATATAATGTTCCCACCGAGAAGTAGGGGCCGACCCGCCAGGAATTTTGGAAAATACTACATCCGAGATGTTAGGTTTCCTTATGGTAATATATACAAAGCTATAGACGTATATAATGTCCCCACCGAGAAGTACGGGCCGACACGACCGGGATACTGTAAAACATTATCACCGAGGGGCAAGACGGTTTAGGTTATGTTATATTACGATATAGACGTATATAATGTTCCAACCGATAAGTAGGGGACGACCCGTCAGAAATGTTGGAAAATACTACATTCGAGATGTTAGGTTGCCTTTGGTTAGTATATGTAACGTTATAGACGTATATAATGTCCGCGACGAGATGTACGGGACGACACGAACGGGACTCTGTGAAACATTACCAGCAAGGATCTAGCTGGGTTAGGTTAGGTTATATTACGTTAAAGACGTATATAATGTCCCCACCGAGAAGTACGGGCCGACGCGGGCGGGATTCTGTAAAACATTATCAACGTGGGGCAAAATGGTGTAGGTTAGGTTATATTACGATATAGACGTATATAATGTCCGCACCGAGACGTACGGGACGACACGAACGGGTTTCTGTAAAACATACCGGCGAGGGTCTAGATGGGTTAGGTTAGGCTCTATTACGTTATAAACGTATATAATGTTCCCACCGAGAAGTAGCGGCCGACCCGCGTGGAATGTAGTAAAGTACAACATTCGAGACGTTAGGTTGCCTTTGGTTAGTATATATAACGTTATAGACGTATATAATGTCCGCGACGAGCAGTGCGGGACGACACTAACGGGATTCTGTGAAATATTACCAGCAAGGATCTAGCTGGGTTAGGTTAGGTTATATTACGTTATAGACGTATATAATGTCCCGACCGAGAAGTACGGGCCGACGCGGACGAGATTCTGTAAAACATTATCAACGTGGGGAAAAATGGGGTAGGTTAGGTTATATTACGATATAGACGTATATAATGTCCGCACCGAGACGTACGGGGCGACACGAACGGGATTCTGTAAAACATTACCAGCGAGGGGCTAGATGGGTTAGGTTAGGCTCTATTACGTTATAGACGTATATAATGTTCCCACCGAGAAGTAGCGGCCGACCCGTCAGAAATGTTGGAAAATACTACATTCGAGATGTTAGGTTGCCTTTGGTTAGTATATGTAACGTTATAGACGTATATAATGTCCGCGACGAGATGTACGGGACGACACGAACGGGACTCTGTGAAACATTACCAGCAAGGATCTAGCTGGGTTAGGTTAGGTTATATTACGTTAAAGACGTATATAATGTCCCCACCGAGAAGTACGGGCCGACGCGGGCGGGATTCTGTAAAACATTATCAACGTGGGGCAAAATGGTGTAGGTTAGGTTATATTACGATATAGACGTATATAATGTCCGCACCGAGACGTACGGGACGACACGAACGGGTTTCTGTAAAACATACCGGCGAGGGTCTAGATGGGTTAGGTTAGGCTCTATTACGTTATAGACGTATATAATGTTCCCACCGAGAAGTAGGGGCCGACCCGCCAGGAATGTAGTAAAATATTACATCCGAGATGTTAGGATTACCTTAGGCTAGGATATATAACGTTATAGACGTATATAATGTTCCCACCGAGAAGTAGGGACCGACACGCCAGGAATGTTGTAAAATATTACATTCGACAAGTTAGTTTGCCTTATGCTAGGATACAGAGCTTGAAAGACGTATATAATGTTCCCACCGAGAAGTAGGAGCCGGCGCGCCAGGAATGTTGTAAAATATTACATCCGAGATGTTAGGATTGCCTTAGGCTAGGATATATAACGTTATAGACGTATATAATTTTCCCACCGAGAAGCAGGGGTCGGCGCGCCAGGAATGTAGTAAAATATTACATCCTAGATGTTATGTTGCCTTAGGCTAGGATATATAGCGTTATAGACGTATACAGTGTTCCCACCGAGAATTAGGGGCCGACACGCCAGGAATGTTGCAAAACATTACATCCGAGGTGTTAGGTTGCCTTAGGTTAGGATATATAACGTTATAGACGTATATACTGTTCCCACCGAGAAGTAGGGGCCGGCGCGCCAGGAATGTACTAAAATATTACATCCGACATGTTAGGTTGCCTTAGGCTAGGATATATAGCGTTATAAACGTATATAATGTTCCCACCGAGAAGTAGGGGCCGATGTGCCAGGAATGCAGTAAAATATTACATCCGGGATGTTAGGTTGCCTTAAGCTAGGATATATAGCGTTATAGACGTATATAATGTTCCCACCGTGAAGTAGGGGCCGAAGTGCCGGGAATGTTGTAAAATATTACATTCGACATGTAAGGATTGCCTTAGGTTAGGATATATAACGTTATTGACTTATATAATGTTCCCACCGAGAAGTAGGTTCCGACACGCCAGGAATGTTGTAAAATATTACATTCGACATGCTAGGTTTCCTTAGGATAGGATATATAACGTTAAAGACGTATATACTTTTCCCACCGAGATGTAGTTGCTGATGATCCAGGAATGTTTTAAAATATTACATTCGACATGTTAGGTCGCCTTAGGCTAAGATATATAGCGTTATAGACATATATAATGTTCCCACCGAGAAATAGGGACCGACACAGGCCAGGAATGTTGCAAAACATTACATCCGAGGTGTTAGGTTGTCTTAGGTTCAGATATGTATCGTTATAGACGTATATACGGTTCCCACCGAGAAGTAGTTGCCGAAGCGCCAGGAATGTGGTAAAATATTACATTCGACATGTTAGGTTGCCTGAGGCTAGGATATATAACGTTATAGACTTATATAATGTCCGCACCGAGACGTACTGGGCGAAACGAACGGGATTCTGTAAAACATTACCAGCGAAGCTCTAGATTGTTCAGGTTAGGTTATATTACGCTATAGACGGATATAATGTTCCCACCGAGATTTAGGGTCCGACCGGCCAAGAATGTTGGAAAATATTACATGCGAAATGTTAGGTTACTTAGATTAGGATATATAACGTTATAGACGTATATAATGCCCGCAACGAGAAGTAGGGGCCGACACGACCGGGATTCTGTAAAACATTACCAGCGATGGGCTAGATGGGTTAGGTTAGGTTATATTGCGTTATAGACGTATATAATGTTCCCACCGAGATGTCGAGGCCAACCCGCCAGGAATGTTGGAAAATACGACATCCGAGATGTTACGTTGGCTTATGTATGGGTATATAACGTTATAGACGTATATAATGTCCCCACCGAGAAGTACGGCCGACACGACCGGGGTGCTGTAAAACCATACCAGCGAGGGGCTAGATGTGTTAGGTTAGGTTATATTACGTTATAGACGTATATAATTTGCCCGCCGAGAAGTAGGTGCCGACCCGCCAGGAATGTTGGAAAATACTACATCCGAGATGTTAGGATTACCTTAGGCTAGGATATATAACGTTATAGACGTATATAATGTTCCCACCGAGAAGTAGGAGCCGGCGCGCCAGGAATGTTGTAAAATATTACATCCGAGATGTTAGGATTGCCTTAGGCTAGGATATATAACGTTATAGACGTATATAATTTTCCCACCGAGAAGCAGGGGTCGGCGCGCCAGGAATGTAGTAAAATATTACATCCTAGATGTTATGTTGCCTTAGGCTAGGATATATAGCGTTATAGACGTATACAGTGTTCCCACCGAGAATTAGGGGCCGACACGCCAGGAATGTTGCAAAACATTACATCCGAGGTGTTAGGTTGCCTTAGGTTAGGATATATAACGTTATAGACGTATATACTGTTCCCACCGAGAAGTAGGGGCCGGCGCGCCAGGAATGTACTAAAATATTACATCCGACATGTTAGGTTGCCTTAGGCTAGGATATATAGCGTTATAAACGTATATAATGTTCCCACCGAGAAGTAGGGGCCGATGTGCCAGGAATGCAGTAAAATATTACATCCGGGATGTTAGGTTGCCTTAAGCTAGGATATATAGCGTTATAGACGTATATAATGTTCCCACCGTGAAGTAGGGGCCGAAGTGCCGGGAATGTTGTAAAATATTACATTCGACATGTAAGGATTGCCTTAGGTTAGGATATATAACGTTATTGACTTATATAATGTTCCCACCGAGAAGTAGGTTCCGACACGCCAGGAATGTTGTAAAATATTACATTCGACATGCTAGGTTTCCTTAGGATAGGATATATAACGTTAAAGACGTATATACTTTTCCCACCGAGATGTAGTTGCTGATGATCCAGGAATGTTTTAAAATATTACATTCGACATGTTAGGTCGCCTTAGGCTAAGATATATAGCGTTATAGACATATATAATGTTCCCACCGAGAAATAGGGACCGACACAGGCCAGGAATGTTGCAAAACATTACATCCGAGGTGTTAGGTTGTCTTAGGTTTAGATATGTATCGTTATAGACGTATATACGGTTCCCACCGAGAAGTAGTTGCCGAAGCGCCAGGAATGTTGTAAAATATTACATTCGACATGTTAGGTTGCCTTAATCTGGGATATATAGCGTTATTGACGTATATAAAGTTCCCACCGAGAAGTAGGGGCCGGCGCGCCAGGAATGTGGTAAAATATTACATTCGACATGTTAGGTTGCCTGAGGCTAGGATATATAACGTTATAGACTTATATAATGTCCGCACCGAGACGTACTGGGCGAAACGAACGGGATTCTGTAAAACATTACCAGCGAAGCTCTAGATTGTTCAGGTTAGGTTATATTACGCTATAGACGGATATAATGTTCCCACCGAGATTTAGGGTCCGACCGGCCAAGAATGTTGGAAAATATTACATGCGAAATGTTAGGTTACTTAGATTAGGATATATAACGTTATAGACGTATATAATGCCCGCAACGAGAAGTAGGGGCCGACACGACCGGGATTCTGTAAAACATTACCAGCGATGGGCTAGATGGGTTAGGTTAGGTTATATTGCGTTATAGACGTATATAATGTTCCCACCGAGATGTCGAGGCCAACCCGCCAGGAATGTTGGAAAATACGACATCCGAGATGTTACGTTGGCTTATGTATGGGTATATAACGTTATAGACGTATATAATGTCCCCACCGAGAAGTACGGCCGACACGACCGGGGTGCTGTAAAACCATACCAGCGAGGGGCTAGATGTGTTAGGTTAGGTTATATTACGTTATAGACGTATATAATTTGCCCGCCGAGAAGTAGGTGCCGACCCGCCAGGAATGTTGTAAAATACTACATTCGAGATGTTAGGTAGCCTTAGGTTAGGATATATAACGTTATAGACGTATATAATGTCCCCGCCGAGAAGTATGAGCCAACACGACCGGGATTCTGTAAAACATTATCAACGAGGGGCAAAATGGGTTAGGTTAGGTTATATTACGATATAGACGTATATAATGTGCCCACCGAGCAGTAGGGGCCGACCCGCCTGGAATGTTGTAAAATACTACATTCGAGATGTTAAGTTGCCTTAGGTTACGATATATAACGTTATAGACTTATATAATGTCCGCACCGAGACGTACGGGACGCCACGAACGGGATTCTGTAAAACATTACCGCCGAGGTGCTAAATGGGTTAGGTTAGGTTATATTACGTTATGCACGAATATAATGTTCCCACCGAGAATTAGGGGCCGACCCGCCAGGAATTTTGGAAAATACTACATCCGAGAAGTTAGGTTGCCTTAGGTTAGTGTATATAACGTTATAGACGCATACAATGTACCCACCGACACGTACGGGACACCACGAACGGGATTCTGTAAAACATTACCGCCGCGGGGCTAGATGGGTTAGGTTAGGTTATATTACGATATAGACTTATATAATGTACCTACCGAGAAGTGGGGCCGACCCGCCAGGAATGTTGTGAAATACAACATTCGAGATGTTGTGTTGCCTTCGGGTGGGATATACAATGTTGTAGACGTATATAATGTCCCCACCGAGAAGTTTGAGCCAACACGACCGGTATTCTGTGAAACATTATCACCGAGGGGCAAAATTGGTTAGGTTAGGTTATATTACGATATAGACGTATATAATGTTCCCACCGAGAAGTAGGGGCCGACCCGCCAGGAATGCTGTAAAATATTACATTCGACATGTTAGGTTGCCTTAGGCTAAAATATATGGCGTTAAGGACATATATAATGTTCCCACCGCGAAGAACGGGCCGACCCGCTAGGCATGTTGTAAAATATTACAACATGTTAGGTTGCCTTAGGTTAGGATATATAACGTTGTTGACTTATATATTGTTCCCACCAAGGAGTAGGGGCCGGCGCGCCAGGAATGTTGTAAAATATTACATTCGACATGTTAGGTTGCCTTAGGCTAGGATATATAGCGTTATAGACGTATATAATGTTCCCACCGAGAAGTAGGGGCCGGCGTGCCAGGAATGTAGTAAAATATTACGTCTGAGATGTTAGGTTGCCTTAGGTTAGGATATATAATGTTATAGACGTATAAAATGTTCCCACCGAGAAGTAGGTGCCGACGCGCCAGGAATGTTGTAAGATATTACATTCGACATGTTAGGTTGCCTTAGGCTAGGATATATAGCGTTAAAGACGTATACAATGTTCCCACCGAGAAATAGGGGCCGACACGCCAAGAATGTTGTAAAACAACACATCCGAGGAGTTAGGTTGCCTTAGGGTAAGATATATAACGTTACAGACGTATATACTGTTCCCACCGAGAAGTAGGTGCCGACGCGCCAGGAATGTTGTAAAATATTACATTCGACATGTTAAGTTGCCTTAGGCTAGGATATATAGCGTTACAGACGTATATAATGTTCGGACCCAGAAGTAGGGACCGACGAGCCACGAATGTTGTAAAATATTACGCTCGACATGTTGGGTTGCCTTAGGTTAGGATATATAACGTTGTAGACGTATATACTGGTCCCACCGAGAAGTAGGTGCCGACGCGCCAGGAATGTTGTCAAATATTACATTCGACATGTTAGGTTGGATTAGGCTAGGATATATAGCTTTAAAGGCGTATATAATGTTCCCACCGAGAAATAGGCGCCGACACGCCAGGAATGTTGTAAAACATTACATCCGAGGTGTTAGGTTGCCTTGAGATAGGATATATAACGTTATAGACGTATATACTGTTCCCACCGAGAAGTAGGTGGCGATGCGCCAGGAATGTTGTGAAATATTACATTCGGCATGTTATGTTGCCTTAGGCTAGGATATATAGCGTTATAGACGTATATAATGTTCCGACCCAGAAGTAGGGACCGACGAGCCACGAATGTTGTAAAATATTACGCTCGACATGTTAGGTTGCCTTAGGCTAGGATATATAACGCTATAGACGTATATACTGTTCCCACCGAGAAGTAGGTGCCGACGCGCCAGGAATGTTGTAAAATATTACATTCGACATGTTAGGTTGCCTTAGGCTAGGATATATAACGTCATAGACGTATATAATGTTACCACAGAGAAGTAGGGACCGGCATGCCAGGAATGTTGTAAAATATTACGGTAGATATGTTAGGTTACCTTAGGTTAGGATATATAACGTTATATACGTATATACTGTTCCCATCGGGAAGTAGGTACCGACGCGCCAGGAATGTTGTAAATATTACGCTCGACATATTAGGTTGCCTTCGGTTAGGATATACATCGTTATAGACGTATATAATGTTCCCACCGAGAAGTAGGGACCGACATGCCAGATATGTTGTAAAATATTACGGTAGAGATGATAGGTTGCCGTAGGTTATGATATATAACGTTATAGACGTATATAATGTTCCCACCGAGACGTAGGGACCGACATGCCAGGAATTTTGTAAAATATTACATCCCAGATGTTAGGTTGCGTTAGGTTAGGATATACAACGTTATAGATGTATGTAATGTCCCAATCGATATGTAGGCGACGACACGCCACGAATGATGTAAAATATTACATTCGACATGTTAGGTCGCCTTAGGCTAGGATGTATAACGTTATAGACGTATATCATGTTCGCACCGAGAAATAGTGGCCGACGCGTCAGGAATGTTGTAAAGTATTGCACCCGAGATGTTAGGTTCCCTTAGGTTATGATATATAACGTTATAGACGTATATAATGTCCCCATCTCGAAGCAGGCGACGACACTCCAGGAGTGTTGTAAAATAATACATCCGAGATGTTAGGTTGCCTTAGGTTAGGATATATATAGTTATAGACGTATATAATGTTCCCGCCGGGACGTAGGGACCGACATGCCAGGAATGTTGTAAAATATTACATACGAGATGTTATCTTGCCTTACGTTAGGATATATAACGTTGTAGACGTATATAATGTCCCCATCGAGAAGTAGGCGGCGATACGCCAGGAATGCTGTAAAATATTACATTCGACATGTTAGGTCGCCTTAGGCTAGGATATATGACGTTATAGACTAATATAATTTTCCCACCGAGAAATAGGGCCCGACGCGTCCGGAATGTTGTTAAATATTACACCCGAGATATTAGGTGCCCTTAGGTTATGACATATAACGTTATAGACGTATATAATGTTCCCACCGAGAAGTAGGGACCGACATGCCAGGAATGTTGTAAAATACAACATTCGAGACGTTATGTTGCCTTCGGGTGGGATATACAGTGTTGTAGACGTATATAATGACCCCACCGAGAAGTTTGAGCCAACACGACCGGTATTCTGTAAAACATTATCACCGAGGGGCAAAATTGGTTAGGTTAGGTTATATTACGATATAGACGTATATAATGTGACCACCAAGAAGTAGGGGCCGATCCGCCTGGAATGTTGTAAAATACTACATTCGAGATGTTAGGTAGCCTTAGGTTAGGATATATAACGTTATAGACGTATATAATGTCCCCGCCGAGAAGTATGAGCCAACACGACCGGGATTCTGTAAAACATTATCAACGAGGGGCAAAATGGGTTAGGTTAGGTTATATTACGATATAGACGTATATAATGTGCCCACCGAGCAGTAGGGGCCGACCCGCCTGGAATGTTGTAAAATACTACATTCGAGATGTTAAGTTGCCTTAGGTTACGATATATAACGTTATAGACTTATATAATGTCCGCACCGAGACGTACGGGACGCCACGAACGGGATTCTGTAAAACATTACCGCCGAGGTGCTAAATGGGTTAGGTTAGGTTATATTACGTTATGCACGAATATAATGTTCCCACCGAGAATTAGGGGCCGACCCGCCAGGAATTTTGGAAAATACTACATCCGAGAAGTTAGGTTGCCTTAGGTTAGTGTATATAACGTTATAGACGCATACAATGTACCCACCGACACGTACGGGACACCACGAACGGGATTCTGTAAAACATTACCGCCGCGGGGCTAGATGGGTTAGGTTAGGTTATATTACGATATAGACTTATATAATGTACCTACCGAGAAGTGGGGCCGACCCGCCAGGAATGTTGTGAAATACAACATTCGAGATGTTGTGTTGCCTTCGGGTGGGATATACAATGTTGTAGACGTATATAATGTCCCCACCGAGAAGTTTGAGCCAACACGACCGGTATTCTGTGAAACATTATCACCGAGGGGCAAAATTGGTTAGGTTAGGTTATATTACGATATAGACGTATATAACGTTCCCACCTAGAAGTATGGGCCGACCCGCCAGGAATGTTGTAAAATACTACATTCGAGATGTTAGGTTGCCTTAGGTTAGGATATATAACGTTACAGACTTATATAATGTCCGCCCCGAGATGTACGGGACGACACGGACGGGATTCTGTAAAACATTACCAGCGGACGTCTAGTTTGGTTAGGTTAGGTTATATTACGATATAGACGTATATAATGTTCCCACCGAGAAGTAGGGGCCGACCCGCCAGGAATGCTGTAAAATATTACATTCGACATGTTAGGTTGCCTTAGGCTAAAATATATGGCGTTAAGGACATATATAATGTTCCCACCGAGAAGAACGGGCCGACCCGCTAGGCATGTTGTAAAATATTACAACATGTTAGGTTGCCTTAGGTTAGGATATATAACGTTGTTGACTTATATATTGTTCCCACCAAGAAGTAGGGGCCGGCGCGCCAGGAATGTTGTAAAATATTACATTCGACATGTTAGGTTGCCTTAGGCTAGGATATATAGCGTTATAGACGTATATAATGTTCCCACCGAGAAGTAGGGGCCGGCGTGCCAGGAATGTAGTAAAATATTACGTCCGAGATGTTAGGTTGCCTTAGGTTAGGATATATAATGTTATAGACGTATAAAATGTTCCCACCGAGAAGTAGGTGCCGACGCGCCAGGAATGTTGTAAGATATTACATTCGACATGTTAGGTTGCCTTAGGCTAGGATATATAGCGTTAAAGACGTATACAATGTTCCCACCGAGAAATAGGGGCCGACACGCCAAGAATGTTGTAAAACAACACATCCGAGGAGTTAGGTTGCCTTAGGGTAAGATATATAACGTTACAGACGTATATACTGTTCCCACCGAGAAGTAGGTGCCGACGCGCCAGGAATGTTGTAAAATATTACATTCGACATGTTAAGTTGCCTTAGGCTAGGATATATAGCGTTACAGACGTATATAATGTTCGGACCCAGAAGTAGGGACCGACGAGCCACGAATGTTGTAAAATATTACGCTCGACATGTTGGGTTGCCTTAGGTTAGGATATATAACGTTGTAGACGTATATACTGGTCCCACCGAGAAGTAGGTGCCGACGCGCCAGGAATGTTGTCAAATATTACATTCGACATGTTAGGTTGGATTAGGCTAGGATATATAGCTTTAAAGGCGTATATAATGTTCCCACCGAGAAATAGGCGCCGACACGCCAGGAATGTTGTAAAACATTACATCCGAGGTGTTAGGTTGCCTTGAGATAGGATATATAACGTTATAGACGTATATACTGTTCCCACCGAGAAGTAGGTGGCGATGCGCCAGGAATGTTGTGAAATATTACATTCGGCATGTTATGTTGCCTTAGGCTAGGATATATAGCGTTATAGACGTATATAATGTTCCGACCCAGAAGTAGGGACCGACGAGCCACGAATGTTGTAAAATATTACGCTCGACATGTTAGGTTGCCTTAGGCTAGGATATATAACGTTATAGACGTAGATGATATTCACACCGAGAAGTACTGGCCGACACGCCAGGAATGTTGTAAAACATTACGCAGGACATGCTAGGTTGCCTTAGAAGAGGATATATAACGTTATAGACGTATATACTGTTCCCACCGTGACGGAGGTGCCGACGCGACAGGAATGTTGTAAAATATTACGGTAGAGGTGTTAGGTTGCCTTAGGTTAGGATATATAACGTTATAGACATATATAATTTTCCCACGGAGAGGTACGGCCCGACACGACCGGGATTCTGTAAAACATTACCAGCGACGGTCTAGAAGAGTTAGGTTAGGTTATATTACGTTATAGACGTATATAATTTTCCCACCGAGAAGTAGGTCACGGTCCGCCAGAAATGTTGTAAAATACTACATCCGAGGTGTGAGGTTGAATTAGGTTAGGATATTTAACGTTATAGACGCATATATTGTTCCCACGGAGAGGTACGTGCCGACACGACCGGGATTCTGTAAAACATTACCAACGAGGGCCTAGATGGGTTAGGTTAGGTTATATTACGTCATAAACGTGTATAATGTTCCTACCGAGACGCAGCGGCCGGCAGGATTGTTGCAAAAAATTAAATCCGACATTGTCAGGTTGCTTCAGGTAAGGGTATATAACGTTATAGAGGTATATAATGTCCCCACGGAGTGGTACGGTCCGGCACGGCCGGGATTCTGTAAAACATTACCAGCTAGGGTCTAGATGGGTTATGTTAAGTTATATTACGTTATAAACGTATGTAATGTGCCCACCGAGAAGTAGGGGCCGGCCCGCCAGGAATGTTGTAAAGTACTACACCCGAGGTGTGAGGTTGCCTTAGGTTACGATATATAACTTTATAGACGTATATAATGTTCCCACGGAGAGGTACGGACCGACAAGACCGGCATTCTGTAAAACATTACCAGCGAGGGGCTAGATGGGGTGATTTCCCACCGAGAAGTAGGGGCCGGCAGGCCAGGAATGTTGTAAAATACTACATCCGAGGTGTGAGGTTGCCTTAGGTTAGGATATATAACGTTATAGACGTATATACTGTTCCCACCGAGAAGTAGGTGCAGCGCACCAGGAATGTCGAAAAATATTACATTCGTCATGTTAGGTTGCCTTAGGCTAGGATATATAAAGTTATAGACGTATATAATGTTCCCACCGAGAAGTAGGGGCCGACGTGGGAGGAATGTAGTAAAATATTGCATCCGAGATGTTAGGTTGCCTTAGGTTAGAATATATAACGTTAGTGACTTATATAATGTTCCCACCGAGAAGTAGTTGCCGAAGTGCCGGGAATGTTGTAAAATATTACACTCGACATGTTAGGATTGCCCTAGGCTAGGATATATAACGTTATAGACGTATGTAATGTTCCCACCGAGAAGTAGGAGCCGACGAGCCAGGAATGTTGTAAAATATTACGCTCCACATGTTAGGTTGCCTTAGGCAGGGATATATAGCGTTATAGACGTATATAATGTTCCCACCGAGAAATAGGGGCCGACGGGCCAGTAATGTTGTAAAACATTACATCCGAGGTGTTAGGATGCCATAGGTTAGGATATAAAACGTTATAAACGTATATACTGTTCCCACCGAGAAGTAGGTGCCGACACGACAGGAATGTTGTAAAATATTACATTCGAAATGTTAGGTTGCCTTAAGCTAGGATATATAAATTTATAGACGTATACGATATTCCCACCGAAAAGTACGGGCCGATACTCCAGGAATGTTGTCAAATATTACATCCGAGACGGTAGGTTCCCTTAGGTTAGGATATATAACGTTATAGACGTATATCCTGTTCCCACCGAGCAGTAGTTTCCGATGCGCCAGGAATGTTGTAAAATATTACATTCGACATGTTAAGTTGCCTTAGGCTAGGATATATAGCGTTACAGACGTATATAATGTTCCGACCCAGAAGTAGGGACCGACGAGCCACGAATGTTGTAAAATATTTCGCTCGACATGTTAGGTTGCCTTAGGTTAGGATATATAACGTTATAGACGTAGATGATATTCCCACCGAGAAGTACTGGCCGACACGCCAGGAATGTTGTAAAACATTACGCAGGACATGCTAGGTTGCCTTAGAAGAGGATATATAACGTTATAGACGTATATACTGTTCCCACCGTGACGGAGGTGCCGACGCGACAGGAATGTTGTAAAATATTACGGTAGAGGTGTTAGGTTGCCTTAGGTTAGGATATATAACGTTATAGACATATATAATTTTCCCACGGAGAGGTACGGCCCGACACGACCGGGATTCTGTAAAACATTACCAGCGACGGTCTAGAAGAGTTAGGTTAGGTTATATTACGTTATAGACGTATATAATTTTCCCACCGAGAAGTAGGTCACGGTCCGCCAGAAATGTTGTAAAATACTACATCCGAGGTGTGAGGTTGAATTAGGTTAGGATATTTAACGTTATAGACGCATATATTGTTCCCACGGAGAGGTACGTGCCGACACGACCGGGATTCTGTAAAACATTACCAACGAGGGCCTAGATGGGTTAGGTTAGGTTATATTACGTCATAAACGTGTATAATGTTCCTACCGAGACGCAGCGGCCGGCAGGATTGTTGCAAAAAATTAAATCCGACATTGTCAGGTTGCTTCAGGTAAGGGTATATAACGTTATAGAGGTATATAATGTCCCCACGGAGTGGTACGGTCCGGCACGGCCGGGATTCTGTAAAACATTACCAGCTAGGGTCTAGATGGGTTATGTTAAGTTATATTACGTTATAAACGTATGTAATGTGCCCACCGAGAAGTAGGGGCCGGCCCGCCAGGAATGTTGTAAAGTACTACACCCGAGGTGTGAGGTTGCCTTAGGTTACGATATATAACTTTATAGACGTATATAATGTTCCCACGGAGAGGTACGGACCGACAAGACCGGCATTCTGTAAAACATTACCAGCGAGGGGCTAGATGGGGTGATTTCCCACCGAGAAGTAGGGGCCGGCAGGCCAGGAATGTTGTAAAATACTACATCCGAGGTGTGAGGTTGCCTTAGGTTAGGATATATAACGTTATAGACGTATATACTGTTCCCACCGAGAAGTAGGTGCAGCGCACCAGGAATGTCGAAAAATATTACATTCGTCATGTTAGGTTGCCTTAGGCTAGGATATATAAAGTTATAGACGTATATAATGTTCCCACCGAGAAGTAGGGGCCGACGTGGGAGGAATGTAGTAAAATATTGCATCCGAGATGTTAGGTTGCCTTAGGTTAGAATATATAACGTTAGTGACTTATATAATGTTCCCACCGAGAAGTAGTTGCCGAAGTGCCGGGAATGTTGTAAAATATTACACTCGACATGTTAGGATTGCCCTAGGCTAGGATATATAACGTTATAGACGTATGTAATGTTCCCACCGAGAAGTAGGAGCCGACGAGCCAGGAATGTTGTAAAATATTACGCTCCACATGTTAGGTTGCCTTAGGCAGGGATATATAGCGTTATAGACGTATATAATGTTCCCACCGAGAAATAGGGGCCGACGGGCCAGTAATGTTGTAAAACATTACATCCGAGGTGTTAGGATGCCATAGGTTAGGATATAAAACGTTATAAACGTATATACTGTTCCCACCGAGAAGTAGGTGCCGACACGACAGGAATGTTGTAAAATATTACATTCGAAATGTTAGGTTGCCTTAAGCTAGGATATATAAATTTATAGACGTATACGATATTCCCACCGAAAAGTACGGGCCGATACTCCAGGAATGTTGTCAAATATTACATCCGAGACGGTAGGTTCCCTTAGGTTAGGATATATAACGTTATAGACGTATATCCTGTTCCCACCGAGCAGTAGTTTCCGATGCGCCAGGAATGTTGTAAAATATTACATTCGACATGTTAAGTTGCCTTAGGCTAGGATATATAGCGTTACAGACGTATATAATGTTCCGACCCAGAAGTAGGGACCGACGAGCCACGAATGTTGTAAAATATTTCGCTCGACATGTTAGGTTGCCTTAGGTTAGGATATATAACGTTATAGACGTAGATGATATTCCCACCGAGAAGTACTGGCCGACACGCCAGGAATGTTGTAAAACATTACGCAGGACATGCTAGGTTGCCTTAGAAGAGGATATATAACGTTATAGACGTATATACTGTTCCCACCGTGACGGAGGTGCCGACGCGACAGGAATGTTGTAAAATATTACGGTAGAGGTGTTAGGTTGCCTTAGGTTAGGATATATAACGTTATAGACATATATAATTTTCCCACGGAGAGGTACGGCCCGACACGACCGGGATTCTGTAAAACATTACCAGCGACGGTCTAGAAGAGTTAGGTTAGGTTATATTACGTTATAGACGTATATAATTTTCCCACCGAGAAGTAGGTCACGGTCCGCCAGAAATGTTGTAAAATACTACATCCGAGGTGTGAGGTTGAATTAGGTTAGGATATTTAACGTTATAGACGCATATATTGTTCCCACGGAGAGGTACGTGCCGACACGACCGGGATTCTGTAAAACATTACCAACGAGGGCCTAGATGGTTTAGGTTAGGTTATATTACGTCATAAACGTGTATAATGTTCCTACCGAGACGCAGCGGCCGGCAGGATTGTTGCAAAAAATTAAATCCGACATTGTCAGGTTGCTTCAGGTAAGGGTATATAACGTTATAGAGGTATATAATGTCCCCACGGAGTGGTACGGTCCGGCACGGCCGGGATTCTGTAAAACATTACCAGCTAGGGTCTAGATGGGTTATGTTAAGTTATATTACGTTATAAACGTATGTAA
This sequence comes from Xylocopa violacea, assembly GCA_963969225.1. Taxonomy (NCBI): domain Eukaryota; kingdom Metazoa; phylum Arthropoda; class Insecta; order Hymenoptera; family Apidae; genus Xylocopa; species Xylocopa violacea. Next base: position 21,698,566 of record CAXAJV010000001.1, on the reverse strand, counting down.
TGTGCCCACCGAGAAGTAGGGGCCGGCCCGCCAGGAATGTTGTAAAGTACTACACCCGAGGTGTGAGGTTGCCTTAGGTTACGATATATAACTTTATAGACGTATATAATGTTCCCACGGAGAGGTACGGACCGACAAGACCGGCATTCTGTAAAACATTACCAGCGAGGGGCTAGATGGGGTGATTTCCCACCGAGAAGTAGGGGCCGGCAGGCCAGGAATGTTGTAAAATACTACATCCGAGGTGTGAGGTTGCCTTAGGTTAGGATATATAACGTTATAGACGTATATACTGTTCCCACCGAGAAGTAGGTGCAGCGCACCAGGAATGTTGAAAAATATTACATTCGTCATGTTAGGTTGCCTTAGGCTAGGATATATAAAGCTATAGACGTATATAATGTTCCCACCGAGAAGTAGGGGCCGACGTGGGAGGAATGTAGTAAAATATTGCATCCGAGATGTTAGGTTGCCTTAGGTTAGAATATATAACGTTAGTGACTTATATAATGTTCCCACCGAGAAGTAGGCGCCGACGCGCCAGGAATATTGTAAAATATTACATTAGACATGTTAAGTTGCCTTAGGCTAGGATATATAACGTTATAGACGTATATGATATTCCCATCGAGAAGTACGGGCCGACACGCCAGGAATGTTGTCAAATATCACATCCGAGGTGTTAGGTTCCCTTAGGTTAGGATATATAACGTTATAGACGTATATAATGTTCGCACCGAGAAGTAGGGGCCGACGAGCCAGGAATGTTGTAAAATATTACATCCGGCATTTTAGGTTGCCTTAAGCTAGGATATATAGCGTTATAGACGTATATAATGTTTCCACCGAGAAGTAGCGGCCGACGTGCCAGGAATGTAGTAAAATATTACATTCGACATGTTAGGTTGCCTTAGGCTAGGATATATAGCGTTATAGACGTATATAATGTTCCCACCGAGAAATTGGGGCCGACACGCGAGGAATGTTGTAAAACATTACATCCGAGGTGTTAGGTTGCCTTATGTTAGGATATATAACGTTATAGACGTATATACTGTTCCCACCGAGAAGTAGGTGCCGACGCGCCAGGAATGTCGTAAAACATTACACTCGACATGTGAGGTTGCCTTAGGCTAGGATATATAGCGTTATAGACGTATATAATGTTCCCACCGAGAAATAGGGGCCGACACGCCAGGAATTTTGTAAAACATTACATGCGAGGTGTTAGGGTGCCTTAGGTTAGGATATATAACGTTATAGACGTATCTACTGTTCTCATCGAGAAGTAGTTGCCGACGCGGCAGGAATGTTGTAACATATTACATTCGACATGTTAGGCTGCCTTAAGCTAGGATATACAGCGTTATAGACGTATATAACGTTCCCACCGAGAAGTAGGGGCCGAAGTTCCGGGAATGTTGTAAAATATTACATTCGACATGTTAGGTTGCCTTAGGCTAGGATATATAGCGTTATAGACGTATATAATGTTCCCACCGAGAAGTAGGGGCCGAAATGCTGGGAATGCTGTAAAATATTACGCTCGACATGTTAGGTTGCCTTAGGCTAGGATATATAGCGTTATAGACGTATATACTGTTCCCACCGAGAAGTAGTTGCCGACGCGCCAGGAATGTTGTAAAATATTTCATTCGACATGTTAGGTTGCCTTAGGCTAGGATATGTAGCATTATAGACGTATATAATGTTCCCACCGAGAAATTAGGGCCGACACGCGAGGAATGTTGTAAAACATTACATCCGAGGTGTTAGGTTGCCTTATGTTAGGATATATAACGTTATAGACGTATATACTGTTCCCACCGAGAAGTAGGTGCCGACGCGCCCGGAATGTTGTAAAATATCTCATTCGACATGTTAGGTTGCCTTATGCTAGGATATATAGCGTTATAGACGTATGTAATGATCCCACCGAGAAGTAGGTGCCGACGTGCCAGGAATGTAGTAAAATATTACATCCGAGATGTTAGGTTGCCTTACGTTAGGATATATAACGTTATTGACTTATATAATGTTCCCACCGAGAAATAGGTGCCGACGCGCCGGGAATGTTGGAAAATGTTACATTCCACATGTTAGGTTGCCTTATGCTAGGATATATAGCGTTATAGACGTATGTAGTGATCCCACCGAGAAGTAGGGGCCGACGTTCCAGGAATGTAGTAAAATATTACATCCGAGATGTTACGTTGCCTTTGGTTAGGATATATAACGTTATAGACGTATATGATATTCCCACCGAGAATTACTGGCCGACACGCCAGGAATGTTGTAAAACATTACGCTCGACATGTTAGGTAGCCTTAGGAGAGAATATATGACGTTATAGACGTATATATTGTTCCCACCGAGAAGGAGGTGCCGACGCGCAAGGAATGTTGTAAAATATTACGGTAGAGATGTTTGGTTGCCTTAGGTTAGGATATATAACGTTATTGACTTATATAATGTTGTAAAATATTACGGTAGAGATGTTTGGTTGCCTTAGGTTAGTATATATAACGTTATTGACTTATATAATGTTCCCGCCGATAGGTACGCGCCGACGTGCCAGGAATGTAGTAAAATATTACACCCGAGATGCTAGGTTGCCTTAGGCGAGGATATGTAACATTATAGACGTATATAATGTTCCCAGCGAGAAGTAGGTGCCGACGCGCCAGGTATGTTGTAAAATATTACATTCGACATGTTAGGTTGCCTTAGGCTAGTATATATAGCGTTATAAACGTATATAACGTTCCCACCGAGAAGGAGGGGCCGACGCCCCGGGAATGTAGTAAAATATTACATCCGAGATGTTAGATTGAATTAGGCTAGGATATATAACGTTATATACGTATATAATGTTCCCACAGAGAAGTAGGGACCGAAGCGCCGGTAATGTCGTAAAATATTACATTCGACATGTTAGGTTGCCTTAATTTAGGACATATAACGTCATAGACGTATATACTGTGCCCACCGAGAAGTAGGTGCCGACGTGCCAGGAATGTAGTAAAATGTTACATTCCACATGTTAGGTGGCCTTATGCTAGGATATATAGCGTTATAGACGTATATAATGTTCCCTCCGAGAAATAGGGGCCGACACGCGAGGAATGTTGTAAAACATTAGATCCGAGGTGTTAGGGTGCCTTAGGTTAGGATATATAACGTTATAGACGTATATGATTTTCCCACCGAGAATTACTGGCCGACATGCCAGGATTGTTGTAAAACATTACGCTCGACATGTTAGGTAGCCTTAGGAGAGGATATATGACGTTATAGACGTATATATTGTTCCCACAGATAAGGATTTGCCGACGCGCCAGGAATTATGTAAAATATTACGGTAGAGACGTTTGGTTGCCTTAGGTTAGGATATATAACGTTATTGACTTATATAATGTTCCCACCGAGAAGTAGGGGCCGACGCGTCAGGAATGTTGTAAAATATTACGCTCGACATGTTAGGTTGCCTTAGGCTAGGATATGTAGCGTTGTAGACGTATATACTGTTCCCACCGAGAAGAAGTTGCCGACGCGCCAGGAATGTTGTAAAATATTACACTCGACATGTGAGGTTGACTTAGGCTAGGATATATAGCGTTATAGACGTATATAATGTTCCCACCGAGAAATAGGGGCCGACACGCCAGGAATTTTGTAAAACATTACATCCGAGGTGTTAGGGTGCCTTAGGTTAGGATATATAACGTTATAGTCGTATCTACTGTTCCCATCGAGAAGTAGTTGCCGACGCGGCAGGAATGTTGTAACATATTACATTCGACATGTTAGGCTGCCTTAAGCTAGGATATACAGCGTTATGGACGTATATAACGTTCCCACCGAGAAGTAGGGGCCGAAGTTCCGGGAATGTTGTAAAATATTACATTCGACATGTTAGGTTGCCTTAGGCTAGGATATATAGCGTTATAGACGTATATAATGTTCCCACCGAGAAGTAGGGGCCGAAATGCTGGGAATGCTGTAAAATATTACGCTCGACATGTTAGGTTGCCTTAGGCTAGGATATATAGCGTTATAGACGTATATACTGTTCCCACCGAGAAGTAGTTGCCGACGCGCCAGGAATGTTGTAAAATATTTCATTCGACATGTTAGGTTGCCTTAGGCTAGGATATGTAGCATTATAGACGTATATAATGTTCCCACCGAGAAATTAGGGCCGACACGCGAGGAATGTTGTAAAACATTACATCCGAGGTGTTAGGTTGCCTTATGTTAGGATATATAACGTTATAGACGTATATACTGTTCCCACCGAGAAGTAGGTGCCGACGCGCTCGGAATGTTGTAAAATATCTCATTCGACATGTTAGGTTGCCTTATGCTAGGATATATAGCGTTATAGACGTATGTAATGATCCCACCGAGAAGTAGGTGCCGACGTGCCAGGAATGTAGTAAAATATTACATCCGAGATGTTAGGTTGCCTTACGTTAGGATATATAACGTTATTGACTTATATAATGTTCCCACCGAGAAATAGGTGCCGACGCGCCGGGAATGTTGGAAAATGTTACATTCCACATGTTAGGTTGCCTTATGCTAGGATATATAGCGTTATAGACGTATGTAGTGATCCCACCGAGAAGTAGGGGCCGACGTTCCAGGAATGTAGTAAAATATTACATCCGAGATATTACGTTGCCTTTGGTTAGGATATATAACGTTATAGACGTATATGATATTCCCACCGAGAATTACTGGCCGACACGCCAGGAATGTTGTAAAACATTACGCTCGACATGTTAGGTAGCCTTAGGAGAGGATATATGACGTTATAGACGTATATATTGTTCCCACCGAGAAGGAGGTGCCGACGCGCAAGGAATGTTGTAAAATATTACGGTAGAGATGTTTGGTTGCCTTAGGTTAGGATATATAACGTTATTGACTTATATAATGTTGTAAAATATTACGGTAGAGATGTTTGGTTGCCTTAGGTTAGTATATATAACGTTATTGACTTATATAATGTTCCCGCCGATAGGTACGCGCCGACGTGCCAGGAATGTAGTAAAATATTACACCCGAGATGCTAGGTTGCCTTAGGCGAGGATATGTAACATTATAGACGTATATAATGTTCCCAGCGAGAAGTAGGTGCCGACGCGCCAGGTATGTTGTAAAATATTACATTCGACATGTTAGGTTGCCTTAGGCTAGTATATATAGCGTTATAAACGTATATAACGTTCCCACCGAGAAGGAGGGGCCGACGCCCCGGGAATGTAGTAAAATATTACATCCGAGATGTTAGATTGAATTAGGCTAGGATATATAACGTTATATACGTATATAATGTTCCCACAGAGAAGTAGGGACCGAAGCGCCGGTAATGTCGTAAAATATTACATTCGACATGTTAGGTTGCCTTAATTTAGGACATATAACGTCATAGACGTATATACTGTGCCCACCGAGAAGTAGGTGCCGACGTGCCAGGAATGTTGTAAAATATTACATTCGAAATGTTAGGTTGCCTTAGGCTAGGATAAACAACGTTATAGACGTTTATGATATTCCCACCGAGAAGTACGGGCCGACACGCCATGAATGTTGTCAAATATTACATCTGAGATGTTAGGTTTCCTTAGGTTAGGATATATAACGTTATAGACGTATATAATGTTCCCACCCAGAAGTAGGGGCCGTCGAGCCAGGAATGTTGTAAAATATTACGGTAGACATGTTAGGTTGCCTTAGGATAGGATATATAACGTTATAGACGTATATAATGTTCCCACCGAGAAGTAGGAGCCGACGAGCCAGGAATGTTGTAAAATATTACGCTCGACATGTTAGGATACCTTAGGCTAGGATATATAGTGTTATAGATGTATATAATGTTCCCACCGAGAAGTAGGGGTCGACCAGCCAGGAGTGTTGTAAAACATTACGCTCCACATGTTTGGTTGCCGTAGCTTAGGATCTATAACGTTATAGACGTATATAATGTTCCCACCGAGAAGTAGGTGCCGACGCGCCAGGAATGTTGTAAAATATCACATTCGACATGTTAGGTTGCCTTACGGTAGGATATATAACGTTATAGACGTATATAATGATCCCACCGAGAAGTAGGGGCCAACGTGCCAGGAATGTTGTAAAATATTACGCTCGACATGTTAAGTTGCCTTAGGTGAGGATATATAACGTTATAGACGTATATGATATTCCCTCCGAGATGTACTGGCCGACACGCCAGGAATGTTGTAAAATGTTACGTTCGACATGTTGGGTTGCCTCAAGCTAGGATACATAGCGTTATAGACGTATATGATGTTCCCACCGAGAAGCACTAGCCGACACGCCAGGAATGTTGTAAAATTTTACGCTCGACATGTTAGGTTGCCTTAGGTTATGATACACAACGTTATAGACGTACATAATGTTCCCACCGAGAAGTAGGGGCCGACGAGCCAGCAATGTTGTAAAATATTACGCTCGACATTTAGGTTGCCTTAGGCTAGGATATGGAACGATATAGTCGTATATAATGTTACCACCGAGAAGCAGGGGCCGGCGCGCCATGAATGCAGCAAAAAATATTACATCCGAAATGTTAGGTTGCCTTAGGCTAGGATATACAGCGTTATAGACGTTTATAATTTTCCCACCGAGAAGTAGGGACCGGCATGCCAGGAATGTTGTCAAATATTACATCCGAGATGTTAGGTTGCCTTAGCCCAGGATATATAGCGTTATAGACGTATATAATGTTCCCACCGAGAAGTAGGGGCCGACGTGCCAGGTATGTAGTTAAATATTAAATCCGAGATGTTAGGTTGCCTTATGTAAGGACATATAACTTTATTGACTTATATAATGTTCCCACCGAGATGTATGGGCCGACGCGCCAGGAATGTTGTAAAATATTACATTCGAAATGTTAGGTTGCCTTAAGCTAGGATATATAACGTTATAGACGTATATACTGTTCCCACCGAGAAGTTGGGGCCGACGAGCCAGGAATGTTGTAAAATATTACATTGGACATGTTAGGATTGCCTTAGGCTAGGATATATAGCACTATAGACATATATACAGTTCCCACCGAGATGTAGTTGCCCACGCGCCAGGAATGTTGTAAAATATTACATCCGAGATGTTAGGTTGCCTTATGTTAGGACATATAACGTTATTGACTTATATAATGTTCCCACCAAGAAGTAGGGGCCGACGCGCCAGGAATGATGTACAATATTACATTCGACATGTTACTATTGCCTTAGGCTATAATATATAACGTTATAGACGTATATGATATTCCCACCGAGAAGTACGGGCCCACACGCCAGGAATGTTGTCAAATATTACATCCGAGATATTAGGTTGCCTTAGCCCAGGATATATAGCGTTATAGACGTATATAATGTTCCCACCGAGAAGTAGGGGCCGACGTGCCAGGTATGTAGTTAAATATTACATCCGAGATGTTAGGTTGCCTTATGTTAGGACATATAACGTTCTTGACTTATATAATGTTCCCACCAAGAAGTAGGGGCCGACGCGCCAGGAATGATGTACAATATTACATTCGACATGTTACTATTGCCTTAGGCTATAATATATAACGTTATAGACGTATATGATATTCCCACCGAGAAGTACGGGCCGACACGCCAGGAATGTTGTCAAATATTACATCCGAGATGTTAGGTTCCCTTAGGTTAGGATATATAACGTTATAGACGTATATAATGTTCCCACCGAGAAGTAGGGGCCGACGTGTCAGGAATGTTGTAAAGTATTACGCTCGACAGGTTAGGTTGCCTTAGGCTAGGATATATAGCTTTATAGACGTATATACTGTTCCCACCGAGAAGAAGATGCCGACGTGCCAGGAATGTTGTAAAATATTACACTCGACATGTTAGGTTGCCTTAGGCCAGGATATATAGCGTTATAGACGTATATAATGTTCCCACCGAGAAATAGAGGCCGACACGCGAGGAATGTTGTAAAACATTACATCCGATGTGTTAGGGTGCCTTAGGCTAGGATATATAACGTTGGAGTCTCGTTCGAGCAGCCGTAGAGAGCGGACGTATTTCGGTGCGCTCCGCTACCTGAGTTGTACGACGCGACTTTTTAGGCGATAAAGGATATATACTTCGGTTTATATCCTTCCGAGGAGGATTGTGAAAACTTCTAGTGTAAAAACTAGAAGCTAGTAGCAAGAATAACGCGATAGAAAGGAATATACGCTCTGCGTGTCCTTTGTTCGCTTTCGGTGACGTGGCGTCGACAATTGAGTCGGCGTTTTCGGCAGAAACGGAGTTGGAAAGTGGTCTGGATCACTTCCCTGAGAGTCAGTGTCACGTGCGGCACAACCAGTGCGCAGTTTGTGCAGTGAAAGTGCCAAAAGTGTGCGAAAACAAGTGGAAGTCGGCGGAAAGGAACAGGGCGTCACCGCCGCCATATTGCCGCGCAGCCGTGGCACGTACGCGTTCCACCGCGATTAGGGCGTTCTTTCCGGCGATTGCTGCTTGTTTGCGAACTTAAACTGCTCTTTGCGGCAAAAGTGACTGTGAGGTGGCTCCCGTGGTTGCGGGCACAGGAGAAAAAGGTGCGATAATACGTGGAAAAGCATCGGGAGAAAACGAGGCGTCGCCGCCGCCATCTTGACAGTCAGGCGTGGCACGTACGCCGCGTCAAGACGGCAGTCGCGAAACAAGGGCTTCTCCCGGCCTTTTCGACGTGTTCCCGCACTTTCAGCGCTTCCGGGCGTTAAGCACGATTGTAGAAACACTGATTTTCGATAACATTAGTGCAAAAAACGGTGTAAAAGTGCGACGCGGGAACTCGGCGAGAAAGAGGCTACCAGCCGTAATCAATCTCGGATTATTCCAGGAGATTGCGACAAAGAAGACAAAAAAGGTAAGTGCTAGAGACTCTTAAAGCGCGAATCTTGAACTCTGGCGTCGCTCCGTGAACTGTTCGCGGAAATCGAAGCGAACGCAAGAGCGAGTGAGAGGACGAATAGAGAGACAAAGAGAGAGTGACGGTTGAACTGTGTGCGGGACAGAGACAGACAACCGGTCTGCGCTGAACGTGGGAAGTGCGAACGTTCCCACACGGCGGAGCAAGTGAGGTGCGCGGTGTGATTTTCTCCACGGAGGAGAATAGCGTTTGCGCGACCGACTCGTCGGCAAATTAATTATCGTGCGAAGCCCTGCTTGGGTAACCAAGCATGGCGACGCGCGATTACGCGACCGTGGCGAGTGGGGGACAGAGGGCCGGCCCGAGTGGCCTTATCAGTTGCAGAACCGGCGGCAGCGGCAAGTCGGAGAGGACGGAAGGCAGGATGCTGCGGGAACCAGAGAGGAGAATTCCACGCACGCGCAGGAGCGTGAAGAGATCAAAGGCGGAGACGTCCGAATACGATTCGGACACGTCACTCGCTTCGTTGCTCTCGACGACGCCGTCCGAGTCAACGAAGCATCTGAAGAAGAGGGGACGCCCCCCCCCCACAACGGAGGAATACATAAAATTGGCGGAAGCCAAACTGCTAGCCGATAAAGCTGCCGAGAAGGATGCAGAGGACGCTCTAGAGCGAGAGCTCCTCTACGGTGATTGCATGCCGCCGCCACCATCAAGGACGTCAAATCCTATTCCGGACCAGGAAGTTTTTGACGAAGAGGCCAGGAAAATGCCGATAGAGGATCTGGCAGCCTGGGCTCTGGAATCGGCGGCCAAAATTGAATATGCCGCTGCGAAGTCGTCGCAGCTGAAAGGCACAATTAAACGGTCGATGCGCGTCAGCGTTCGAATCCTGCGAGCGGCGACTACGGAAGCTGAACAACGCGCCAGCCGCGCCATCGCCGGAACAGCAGGAGATCAGGAATTCAGACTTATTAAAGCTAAGGCTGAAAAACTGGAGAAGGAGAATGCCCTTCTCAAGGAGAGGCTGACCGCCCTCGAAAATACGGCAAACAGCCAATTATCGCCGGCGATCAAAAGCATGGAGATCGCCGAGCGTAGTGATAAAAGAACACGACGGCAATCGCTGACTACGAAGCAGGAGGAAGCCAGCATCCCCGACACCGGTCTCGTACTGCTAATGGAGCAGATTGGGGCCGTTGTCAACGAACGGCTTACACAATTTTGGGAGAAGGCGGAGAAGCGCTTCGCTCCGAAGGAGGATCGTCCGCGGTCGGAGGCACGAAATGTTGCGCGACGCGAAGAACCCGCGAAAGAGGGAACAAGCGCCGCAATCATAAAGAAGGAGAAGTCCGCTGGGAAGAGAGAGGCAATGCCCCTTCCACCGGTGAAAAAATCCGCGAAAGCGGAAACAAAGAAATCATCCATCCAGAAGAGGATGGAAGAGATTCAAAAGGAGCAGGTTCGGAAGGAGAGCGAAGGGAAGTGTCCAGCAGCGAGCGCACCTGCTCCGCAGAACAAGAAGGAGACGGAGACGCCGTGGACGAAAGTCCTCGGCAGAAAGTCGAAAAAGGAGACGACGGCCACCGTAAACAAGACCGTGAGGGCAGGCAAGAAGGTAGCAGCTGCGAAGTCGATGCCAAAAGAAAAGCCGATAGTGATTAAAACCCCGAGCACGGCCGCTGTCGTAATCACTATAGAGGAGGGCAGTAAATCGACATACGCCGAGCTTATGACAACGGCGCGGCAGAAGATCAAACTGTCGGACCTGGGAATCGGTGAGGTCAAACCCAGGAAAGCGCTGACCGGAGCGCTTATTCTCGAAATAAGCGGCGAAGGTAAAGGAGAGAAGGCGAACGCGCTCGCCAACAAGTTAACCGGGCTATTCGCGATCATGAGGGGTGTAAAAATCACGCGCCCCTGCAAGAGAGCGGCCCTGAGGGTCTTCAGGATGGAAGACTCGATCACGGTCGGTGAGGTCGTCGAAGCAGTCGCCGCACAAGGCGGCTGCACCGCCGACGAGATAAAAACCGGTCCCAGGAGGACGGCGTATAACGGCATGGGCACGATGCTTATGCAATGCCCGGTCGCCGCCGCAAAGAAGGTTACCGAAAACGGTAAAGTAAAGGTCGGATGGACGTCCGTCCGCGTTGAACCCATCGAAGCACGACAACTTACCTGCTTCAAATGTTGGGAAATCGGGCACGTAATCGCGAAATGCTCCGCGACCGTGGACCGAACGGAGGCGTGTTACCGGTGCGGTGAGAAGGGACACCGCGCTGCGGAATGCAATGAGAAGGCACCGACGTGCCCGGTATGCAAGTCGGCGAACCGCCCGCATGGACACAGAGCAGGTAGCAAAGCCTGCACTGTCCCGCCGCCGGCAAAAAAAGGACAGAAGAACGCTACTCAATCCAGCGCTAAATCCTCAGGTAAGGATAAGAAACCTGAGGAAAAGAAGGAAAAAGCTGCAGCAGCAGCCAAACACAACCACGAAGAGGAGAAGGAGCGCGAAACTCTGAAGGCGAGCACCAGCCGCGAGGAGGCGATGGATCTGGCGTAACTTTCAATATGAAATGCCAGATCCTGCAAACTAATTTAAATCACGCCGCGAGAGCACAAGATCTTATGATCGAAAGCCTGCAAAGCGGCGTGGTTGAATTAGTGGTTGCCGCGGAGCCGTATTTAATCCACGACAAGCCGTCATGGATAGCAAACAGGGAGAAGACGGTTGCAATAATTCAGGCGACGCCGACACGCATCCGACCGATCACAGCCATCGCGCAAGGGCGTGGTTACGTCGCAGTATCGTGGTCGGATTGCGTCGTCATTGGAATATACGCGCCGCCGAGTTGGTCGTTGCAAGATTTCGATCAGCTCCTGGACGAAGTGGAGGGTGTAGTGCGAAATCACGCCTCGCAACCGACATTCGTACTGGGAGATTTCAACGCGCACGCGACTATGTGGCGCTCTTCCAGAACGACTCAGCGTGGACACTCGACGATGGACTGGGCAGCATCCGCGAATCTCAGACTGTTGAATCAAGGATCTGCCAGTACGTGCGTGCGTCCACAGGGCGAGAGCAAGGTCGACCTCTCGTTCGCGAACGACGCAGCATCCCGAAGAGTCACGAGCTGGAAAGTGGATCCGATCGAAACTTTATCTGATCACTTATATATAAGGATCGACATATCCACGGTACAAGGAAGAAGGGCAGCGGACCAGAAGCAAAATAGATGGTCGTTGCGAAAAATCGACGAAGATATGTTTATGGCGGCAACCCTCGCCGCTACCTGGCCGAGCGAACCGACCGAAGCGGCCGTAGTCGAGCGAGAAGCAGAATGGTTTACGAGGACGTTGACATCGGTGTGCAACGCAAGCATGCCGAAAATAAGGTCGAACCCCACTCGTAAACCCGTATATTGGTGGAGGAACGAGATCGCTCTTCTCCGTGCGGAGAGCACAAACGCACGGAGGCAATATACGAGATACCGGAAACGGAGGAATCCCGATTCGGTGAGGAAAGCGCAGCTCTATGAAGTTTACAAGGAGAAGAAAATAGAGCTGCAGGCCGCCATAAAGACATCAAAGGCACGAGCACGGGACGGGCTGCTGGAAACACTGCGCGAGGATCCGTGGGGGCGGCCGTACAAGATAGTAATGAATAAATTACGACCGTGGGCGCCCCCGTTAACGGAGACGATGGAGACGCCGTTCTTGAAGCGAGTTGTCGACACGCTCTTCCCACCGGAAGAGGCTACGTCGGCGAGCAACTCGCAAATTTCAGCACACATCGACCCGATCATCTGGTCGCAGGACAACGACGTCACCGAGGAGGAAATGGCTCGCGCCATAAAGCGCATGACAAAGAAGAACACCGCGCCCGGACCGGACGGAATTCCCGGCCGTGCCTGGTCGATAGCACTCAGTGTCCTGAATTCAAGATTGCGGAAGTTATTTACAGCATGCTTGAAGACGGGTACGTTGCCAGCAAGATGGAAAACCGGCAGGTTAGTGTTGCTCCGAAAGCCGGGAAAACCGGAGGATTCACCGGCAGCGTACAGGCCGATAGTTTTGCTCGACGAGGTCGGAAAATTATTTGAAAGGATAATCCACAACCGCCTCGTCGAGCACCTGTCGCGAACCGGGCCGAACTTAGCCGAGAACCAATTCGGCTTCCGAGAAGGACGATCGACGATTGACGCGATTCGACAAGTTAAAAGTTTCGCCGAAAACGCGATCGCCGCCGGGGGAGTCGTAATCGCGATATCTTTAGATATTAAGAATGCGTTCAACTCCCTCGAATGGAGTACGATACGTAGAGCGCTTGAAAAGCACGGGTTTCCGCGATACCTGCGAAGGGTCGTGGAAAATTACCTGAGCGACCGCGCGGTTCTCTACGATAGCCGGCATGGAATCGAGAAAAAGAAGATTGATCGCGGCGTTCCCCAGGGATCGGTCCTCGGACCACTTCTCTGGAATCTCGGGTACGACGCGGTCCTGAAGCTGCCAATGCCGTCCGGCGTGCATCTCACGTGCTACGCGGATGACACGATGGTGTTGGCAGTCGACACGTGCCGGCAACGCGCAATCTGCCGGGCCGAAGTGGCAGTTGCGGTCGTGGCTAATACGATCAAGAAGATGGGGCTCCAGATGGCACCGGAGAAATCTGAAATCCTGTGCTTCAAGGGACGAAGAAGAGACCCGCGAGGAGGAAACGAAGTGGTCAACATCGGACCATCCAAAGTTACAGTGGGGAGCGAGATGAAGTATCTCGGACTGCTCCTCGACGATAAATGGAACTTTGGTCTCCACTTCGCTCGCCAGGCCGTTCGACTGGATGCTGCGGCAAATTATCTAAGCCGCATCATGCCGAATCTGCACGGACCGGACGAGAAAGTAAGGAAAGTCTATGCTGGGGTGATAAAAAGCATTGCGCTTTACGGAGCCCCGGTATGGAGCGACGCGCTTAACAAAGGAGGCAGAAAGCTGCAGCTGCTGCGAAGCGCGTGTCGAAGAATAGCCATTCGGGTCATAAGAGGATATCGCACGATTTCCTACGACGCGGCAACAATGCTGGCGGGTCTCGCACCCCTGGAATACCTGGCGCAGGAAGACCTCATAGTGTACGAAACCCTTCGCACAACGCGCCAGGTAGAAGAAGAAGGTGCACCTGCTCCGACAAGGGACGAGATTAGAAGAGAAGCGAGACGCTTCACTTTCTCTAAATGGAAGGAGAAACTCGCACCTGCGACCAATCACAGGATCGTGGGAGCGATTCTACCCATCTTGGAAAACTGGGTAGAAAACAGGAGAGGGCAGCTCACCTTCAGAGTGACGCAGGTGCTGACTGGACATGGATGCTTCGGTCAGTACCTCTGCAAGATCGGAAAAGAGGCCACGGCTGAATGTCACCATTGCGGAGACGGAGACGACTCTGCGCAGCACACGTTGGAACGCTGTCCAGCGTGGCAAACGCTGCGCCACGCTCTCGTGGCAGAGATCGGACGGGATCTCTCGCCGACCATCATCCTGCCGAAGATGCTGGAAGGGGAGAGATACTGGCGAGCCGTTACCTTGTTTTGCGACAAAGTGATGGCTGCGAAGGAAGCCGCCGAGCGCTAAAGAGAGCGCACGCTTTCTGCTCGACGAGCCTTACGTGGTCGGCGTTGTAGACGTTTGCCACGTTCCACTCCAAGGTAGGGGACTCTCGTCCGTCAGGGCGCGAGAGTCGCTCCAAAGTACCCACCGGGGAGCGGAGCTTCGCTGCCGCCGTCCATCTCAAACGCCGCAAGCGGGAGAAGAGTAAGACGACTTCGAAGATTGAAGACAGGCGCAAGAAATTCGACAAAGAGGTACGCGTGAGGAATGCATGTATTCGCACACAAGTATAATAGAAAAGATTGCGCAAAGAAAAAGTAAATAAGAAAAAACAGAAAGAGCAGCCGAGCGCCGGCTAGACAGGGTTTGGGTCAAGTCTATCCGGCACGCGCTCGACCGAGGAGAGGCAAACGACTGTGGTGGTTGCAGTCGTTGCCAATCTAAAGTATGAACTCGCACGCCAGCTATGAACAGAGAGTTCAAAGAACTCAGACACGAGGCGGGATGCTGGACGCGTTCGAAAGAGTTCCCGGCTACCCGCTACAAGTGTAGGAAGACCGCCGCAGGGTTTTAGTCGGTAAGAGTCCGACATAACCGCGGATTTCCCAAAAAATCCACGGTATCCATGAGGATTTCCCTGCGAAAAAAAAAAAAAAAAAAAAAAAAGGATATATAACGTTATAGACGTATCTACTATTCCCATCGAGAAGTAGTTGCCGACGCGCCAGGAATGTTGTGAAATATTACATTCGACATGGTAGGCTGCCTTAGGCTAGGATATATAGCGTTGTAGACGTATATAATGTTCCCACCGAGAAATTGCGGCCGACGTGCCAGGAATGTATTAAAATATTACATTCGACATGTTAGGTTGCCTTAGGCTAGGATATATAGCGTTATAGACGTATATAATGTTCCCACCGAGAAATAGGGGCCGACCCGCCAGGAATGTTGTAATATATTACAATCGACATGTTAGGATTGCCTTAGGCTAGGATAGATAGCGTTATAGACGTATATAACGTTCCCACCGAGAAGTAGTTGCCGAAGTGCCGGGAATGTTGTAAAATATTACACTCGACATGTTCCGTTGCCTTAAGCTAGGATATATAGCGTTATAGACGTATATAATGGTCGCACCGAGAAGTAGTTGCCGAAGTGCCGGGAATGTTGTAAAATATTACACTCGACATGTTAGGATTGCCCTAGGCTAGGATATGTAACGTTATAGACGTATATGATACTCCCACCGAGAAGTACGGGCCGACACGCCAGGAATGTAGTTAAATATTACATCCGAGATGTTAGGTTGCCTTATGTTAGGATATATAACGTTATTGACTTATATAATGTTCCCACCAAGAAGTAGGGGCCGACGCGCCAGGAATTATGTACAATATTACATTCGACATGTTACTATTGTCTTAGGCTATAATATATAACGTTATAGACGTATATGATATTCCCACCGAGAAGTACGGTCCGACACGCCAGGAATGTTGTAAAACATTACATCCGAGGTGTTAGGGTGCCTTAGGCTAGGATATATAACGTTATAGACGTATCTATTGTTCCCATCGAGAAGTAGTTGCCGACACGCCAGGAACGTTGTAAAATATTACATTCGAAATGTTAGGATTGACCTAGGCTAGGATATATAACGTTATAGACGTATATGATATTCCCACCGAGAAGTACGGGCCGACACGCCAGGAATGTTGTCAAATATTACATCCGAGATGTTAGGTTCCCTTAGGTTAGGATATATAACGTTATAGACGTATATAATGTTCCCACCGAGAAGTAGGGGCCGACGTGTCAGGAATGTTGTCAAATATTACATCCCAGATGTTAGGTTGCCTTAGCACAGGATATATAACGTTATAGACGTATATAATGTTCCCACCGAGAAGTAGGGGCCAATGTGCCAGGAATGTAGTATTGTGTTCCCACCAAAAAGTAGGGGCCGACGCGCCAGGAATGTTGTAAAATATTACATTCGTAATGTTAGGTTGCCTTAAGCTAGGATATATAACGTTATAGACGTATATACTGTTCCCACCGAGAAGTAGGTTACGACGCGCCAGGAATGTTGTAAAATATTACATTCGACATGTTAGGTTGCCTTAAGCTAGGATATATAGCGTTATAGACGTATATACTGTTCCCACCGAGAAGAAGTTGCCGACGTGCCAGGAATGTTGTAAGGTATTACACTCGACATGTCAGGTTGCCTTAGGCGTGGATATATAGCGTTATAAACGTATATAATGTTCCCACCGGGAAGTAGGGGCCTACGTTCCAGGTATGCAGTAAAATATTACATGCGAGATGTTAGGTTGCCTTAGGCTAGGATATATAACGTTATAGACGTATATAATGTTACCACGGAGAAGTAGGGACTTGCATGCCAGGAATGGTTTAAATATTACGGTAGACATGTTAGGTTGCCTTAGGATAGGACATATAACGTTATAGACGTATGTAATATCCCCACCGAGAAGTAGGAGCCGACGAGCCAGGAATGTTGTAAAATATTACGCTCGACATGTTAGGTTGCCTTAGGCTAGGATATATAGCGTTATAGACGTATATAATGTTCCCACCGAGAAATGGGGGCCGACGCGCCAGGAATGTTGTAATATATTACAATCGACATGTTAGGATTGCCTTAGGCTAGGATAGATAGCGTTATAGACGTATATAACGTTCCCACCGAGAAGTAGTTGCCGAAGAGCCGGGAATGTTGTAAAATATTACACTCGACATGTTACGTTGCCTTAAGCTAGGATATATAGGGTTATAGACGTATATAACGTTCCCACCGAGAAGTAGTTGCCCAAGTGCCGGGAATGTTGTAAAATATTACACTCGACATGTTAGGATTGCCCTAGGCTAGGATATATAACGTTATAGACGTATATGATATTCCCACCGAGAAGTACGGGCCGACACGCCAGGAATGTTGTCAAATATTACATCCGAGATATTAGGTTGCCTTAGCCCAGGATATATAGCGTTATAGACGTATATAATGTTCCCACCGAGAAGTAGGGGCCGACGTGCCAGGTATGTAGTTAAATATTACATCCGAGATGTTAGGTTGCCTTATGTTAGGACATATAACGTTATTGACTTATATAATGTTCCCACCGAGAAGTAGGGGCCGACGTGCCAGGAATGTAGTTAAATATTACATCCGAGATGTTAGGTTGCCTTATGTTAGGACATATAACGTTATTGACTTATATAATGTTCCCACCAAGAAGTAGGGGCCGACGCGCCAGGAATGATGTACAATATTACATTCGACATGTTACTATTGCCTTAGGCTATAATATCTAACGTTATAGACGTATATGATATTCCCACCGAGAAGTACGGGCCGACACGCCAGGAATGTTGTCAAATATTACATCCGAGATGTTAGGTTCCCTTAGGTTAGGATATATAACGTTATAGACGTATATAATGTTCCCACCGAGAAGTAGGGGCCGACGTGTCAGGAATGTTGTAAAGTATTACGCTCGACAGGTTAGGTTGCCTTAGGCTAGGATATATAGCTTTATAGACGTATATACTGTTCCCACCGAGAAGAAGATGCCGACGTGCCAGGAATGTTGTAAAATATTACACTCGACATGTTAGGTTGCCTTAGGCTAGGATATATAACGTTATAGACGTATATAATGTTCCCACCGAGAAGTAGGGGCCGACGTGTCAGGAATGTTGTAAAGCATTACGCTCGACAGGTTAGGTTGCCTTAGGCTAGGATATATAGCGTTATAGACGTATATACTGTTCCCACCGAGAAGAAGTTGCCGACGTGCCAGGAATGTTGTAAAATATTACACTCGACATGTTAGGTTGCCTTAGGCTAGGATATATAGCGTTATAGACGTATATAATGTTCCCACCGGGAAATATGGGCCGACACGCCAGCAATGTTGTAAAATATTACATTCGACATGTTAGGTTGCCTTAGGCTAGGATATATAGCGTTATAGTCGTATATAAGGTTCCCACCGAGATGTAGTTGCCGAAGTGCCGGGAATGTTGTAAAATACTACGTTCGACATGTTAGGTTGCCTTAAGCTAGGATATATAGCGTTATAGACGTATATAACATTCCCACCGAGAAGTAGGGGTCGAAGTGCCGGGAATGTCGTAAAACATTACATTCGACATGTTAGGATTGCCCTAGGCTAGGATATATAACGTTATAGACGTATATGATATTCCCACCGAGAAGTACGGGCCGACACGCCAGGAATGTTGTAAAATATTACATTCGACATGTTAGGTTGCCTTAAGCTAGGATATATAGTGTTATAGACGTATATAATGTTCCCACCGAAATGTAGGGGCCTAAGTGCCGGGAATGTTGTAAAATATTACATTCGACATGTTAGGTTGCCTTAGCCTAGGATATACAGCGTTATAGACGTATATAATGTTCCCACCGGGAAGTAGGGGCCGAAGTGCCGGCAATGTTGTAAAATATTACGTTCGGCATGTTAGGTTGCCTTAGGCAAGGATATGTAACGTTATAGACGTATATAACGTTCCTACCGAGAAGTAGTTGCCGAAGTGCCGGGAATGTTGTAAAATATTACATTCGACATGTTAGGTTGCCTTAGGCTAGGATATATAGCGTTATAGACGTATATACTGTTCCCACCGAGAAGTAGTTGCCGAAGTGCCGGGAATGTTGTAAAATACTACGCTCGACCTGATAGGTTGCCACAGGCTAGGATATATAGCGTTATAGACGTATATAATGTTTCCACCGAGAAGTAGTTGCCGACGAGCCAGGAATGTAGTAAAATATTACATCCGAGATGTTAGGTTGCCTTAGGTTATGATATATAACGTTATAGACGTATATAATGTTCCCACCGAGAAGTAGGGGCCGACACGCCAGGAATGTTGTCAAATATTACATCATAGATGTTAGTTTCCCTTAGGTTAGGATATATAACGTTATAGACGTATATAATGTTCCCACCGAGAAATAGGGGGCCGACACGCGAGGAATGTTGTAAAATATTACATTCGACATGTTAGGCTGCCTTAAGCTAGGATATACAGCGTTATAGACGTATATAACGTTCCCACCGAGAAGTAGGGGCCGAAGTTCCGGGAATGTTGTAAGATATTACATTCGACATGTTAGGTTGCCTTAGGCTAGGATATGTAACGTTATAGACGTATATAACGTCCCCACCGAGAAGTAGGTGCCGAAGTTCCGGGAATGTTGTAAAATATTACATTCGACATGTTAGGTTGCCTCAGGCTAGGATATGTAACGTTATAGACGTATATAATGTTCCCACCGAGAAGTAGGGGCCGACGAGCCAGGAATGTTGTATAATATTACATTCGACATGTTAGGTTGCCTTAAGCTAGGATATATAGTGCTATATACGTATATAATGTTCCCACCCAAATGTAGGTTCCATAGTGCCGGGAATGTTGTAAAATATTACATTCGACATGTTAGGTTGCCTTAGGCTAGGATATATAGCGTTATAGACGTATATAATGTTCCCACCGAGAAGTTGGGGCCGAAGTGCCGGGAATGCTGTAAAATATTACGTTCGACATGTTAGGTTGCCTTAGGCTAGGATATATAGCGTTATAGACGTATATACTGTTCCCACCGAGAAGTAGTTGCCGAAGTGCCGGGAATGTTGTAAAATACTACGCTCGACATGTTAGGTTGCCTCAGGCTAGAATATATAGCGTTATAGACGTATATACTGTTCCCACCGAGAAATAGGGGCCGACACGCGAGGAATGTTGTAAAATATTACATTCGACATGTTAGGCTGCCTTAAGCTAGGATATACAGCGTTATAGACGTATATAACGTCCCCACCGAGAAGTAGGGGCCGAAGTGCCGGGAATGCTGTAAAATATTACGTTCGACATGTTAGGTTGCCTTAGGCTAGGATATGTAGCGTTATAGACGTATATAATGTTCCCATCGAGAAGTAGGGGCCGGCGCGCCAGGAATGTAGTAAAATATTACATTCGACATGTTAGAATTGCCTTAAGCTAGGATATACAGCGTTATAGACGTATATAACGTTCCCACCGAGAAGTAGGGGCCGAAGTACCGGGAATGTTGTAAAATATTACATTCGACATGTTAGGTTGCCTTAGGCTAGGATATGTAACGCTATAGACGTATATAATGTTCCCACCGAGAAGTAGGGGCCGACGAGCCAGGAATGTTGTATAATATTACATTCGACATGTTAGGTTGCCATAAGCTAGGATATATAATGCTATAGACGTATATAATGTTCCCACCCAAATGTAGGGTCCTAAGTGCCGGGAATGTTGTAAAATATTACATTCGACATGTTAGGTTGCCTTAGGCTAGGATATATAGCGTTATAGACGTATATAATGTTCCCACCGAGAAGTAGGGGCCGAAGTGCCGGGAATGCTGTAAAATATTACGTTCGACATGTTAGGTTGCCTTAGGCTAGGATATATAGCGTTATAGACGTATATACTGTTCCCACTGAGAAGTAGTTGCCGAAGTGCCGGGAATGTTGTAAAATACTACGTTCGACATGTTAGGTTGCCTTAAGCTAGGAAATATAGCGTTATAGACGTATATAACGTTCCCACCGAGAAGTAGGGGTCGAAGTGCCGGGAATGTCGTAAAACATTACATTCGACATGTTAGGATTGCCCTAGGCTAGGATATATAACGTTATAGACGTATATGATATTCCCACCGAGAAGTACGTGCCGACACGCCAGGAATGTTGTAAAATATTACATTCGACATGTTAGGTTGCCTTAAGCTAGGATATATAGTGTTATAGACGTATATAATGTTCCCACCGAAATGTAGGGGCCTAAGTGCCGGGAATGTTGTAAAATATTACATTCGACATGTTAGGTTGCCTCAGGCTAGGATATATAGCGTTATAGACGTATATAATGTTTCCACCGAGAAGTAGTTGCCGACGAGCCCGGAATGTAGTAAAATATTACATCCGAGATGTTAGGTTGCCTTAGGATATGATATATAACGTTATAGACGTATATAATGTTCCCACCGAGAAGTAGGGGCCGACACGCCAGGAATGTTGTCAAATATTACATCATAGATGTTAGTTTCCCTTAGGTTAGGATATATAACGTTATAGACGTATATGCTGTTCCCACCGAGAAATAGGGGCCGACACGCGAGGGATGTTGTAAAATATTACATTCGACATGTTAGGTTGCCTCAGGCTAGGATATGTAACGTTATAGACGTATATAATGTTCCCACCGAGAAGTAGGGGCCGACGAGCCAGGAATGTTGTATAATATTACATTCGACATGTTAGGTTGCCTTAAGCTAGGATATATAGTGCTATAGACGTATATAATGATCCCAGCGAAATGTAGGGGCCTAAGTGCCGGAAATGTTGTAAAATATTACATTCGACATGTTAGGTTGCCTTAGGCTAGGATATATAGTGCTATATACGTATATAATGTTCCCACCCAAATGTAGGTTCCATAGTGCCGGGAATGATGTAAAATATTACATTCGACATGTTAGGTTGCCTTAGGCTAGGATATATAGCGTTATAGACGTATATAATGTTCCCACCGAGAAGTTGGGGCCGAAGTGCCGGGAATGCTGTAAAATATTACGTTCGACATGTTAGGTTGCCTTAGGCTAGGATATATAGCGTTATAGACGTATATACTGTTCCCACCGAGAAGTAGTTGCCGAAGTGCCGGGAATGTTGTAAAATACTACGCTCGACATGTTAGGTTGCCTCAGGCTAGAATATATAGCGTTATAGACGTATATACTGTTCCCACCGAGAAATAGGGGCCGACACGCGAGGAATGTTGTAAAATATTACATTCGACATGTTAGGCTGCCTTAAGCTAGGATATACAGCGTTATAGACGTATGTAACGTCCCCACCGAGAAGTAGGGGCCGAAGTGCCGGGAATGCTGTAAAATATTACGTTCGACATGTTAGGTTGCCTTAGGCTAGGATATGTAGCGTTATAGACGTATATAATGTTCCCATCGAGAAGTAGGGGCCGGCGCGCCAGGAATGTAGTAAAATATTACATTCGACATGTTAGAATTGCCTTAGGCTAGGTTATATAACGTTATAGACGTACATAATGTTCCCACCGAGAAGTAGGTGCCGTCGTGCCATGAATGTATTAAGCTATTACATCGGAGATGATAGGTTGCCTAGGCTAGGATATATAACGTTATAGACGTATATAATGTTACCACAGAGAAATAGGTACTTGCAAGCCAGGAATGTTGTAAAATATTACATTCGAAATGTTAGGTTGCCTTAGGCTAGGATATATAGCGTTATAGACGTATATAATGTTCCCACCGAGAAGTAGGTGCCGACGTGCCAGGATTGTAGTAAAATATTACATACGAGATGTTAGGTTGCCTTAGGTTAGGATATATAACGTTATTGACTTATATAATGTTCCCACCGAGATATAGGGCCCGACGCGCCAGGAATGTTGTAAAATATTGCAATCGACATGTTAGGTTGCCTTAGGTTAGGATATATAACGTTATAGACGTATATGGTATTCCCACCGAGAAGTACTGGCCGACACGCCTGGAATGTTGTAAAACATTACACTCGACATGCTAGCTTGCCTTAGAAGAGGATATATAACGTTATAGACGTATATACTGTTCCCAACGAGAAGAAGGTGCCGACGCGCCCGGATGGTGTAAAATATTACGGTAGCGATGTTAGGTTGCCTTAGGTTAGGATATATAACGTTATAGACGTATATAATGTTACCATAGAGAACTAGGGACTTGCATGCCAGGAATGTTGTAAAATATAACGGTAGAGATGATAGGTTGCCTTTGTTTAGGATATATTACGTTATAGACGTATATACTGTTCCCACCGAGAAGTGGGTGCCGACGCGCCAGGAATGTTGTAAAATATTACATTCGACATGTTAGGTTGCCTTAGGTTAATATATATAACGTTACAGACGTATATACTGTTCCCACCGAGAAGTGGGTGCCGACGCGCCCGGAATGTTGTAAAATATCACATTCGACGTGTTAGGTTACCTCAAGCTACAATATGTAGCGCTGTAGACGTATATAATATTCCCACCGAGAAGTAGGGGCCGAAGTGACGGGAATGTTGTAAAATATTACATTCGACATGTTAGGTTGCCTTAGTTTAGGATATATAACGTCATAGACGTATATACTGTTCCCACCGAGATGTAGGTGCCGACGCGCCAGGAATGTTCTAAAATATTACATTCGACATGTTAGGTTGCCTTAGGTTAATATATATAACGTTATAGACGTATATACTGTTCCCACCGAGAAGTAGGTGCCGACGTGCCAGGATTGTAGTAAAATATTACACCCGAGATGATAGGTTGCCTTCGGCTAGGATATATAGCGTTATTGACTTATATAATGTTCCCACCGAGATATAGGGCCCGACGCGCCAGGAATGTTGTAAAATATTACAATCGACATGTTAGGTTGCCTTAGGTTAGGATATATAACGTTATAGACGTATATGATATTCCCACCGAGAAGTAGTGGCCGACACGCCAGGAATGTTGTAAAACATTACACTCGACATGCTAGCTTACTTTAGAAGAGGATATATAACGTTATAGGCGTATATACTGTTCCCAACGAGAAGAAGGTGCCGACGCGCCCGGATGGTGTAAAATATTACGGTAGCGATGTTAGGTTGCCTTAGGTTAGGATATATAACGTTATAGACGTATATAATGTTACCATAGAGAACTAGGGACTTGCATGCCAGGAATGTTGTAAAATATAACGGTAGAGATGATAGGTTGCCTTTGTTTAGGATATATTACGTTATAGACGTATATACTGTTCCCACCGAGAAGTGGGTGCCGACGCGCCAGGAATGTTGTAAAATATTACATTCGACATGTTAGGTTGCCTTAGGTTAATATATATAACGTTACAGACGTATATACTGTTCCCACCGAGAAGTGGGTGCCGAAGTGCCGGGAATGTTGTAAAATACTACGTTCGACATATTAGGTTGCCTTAAGCTAGGATATATAGCGTTATAGACGTATATAACGTTCCCACCGAGAAGTAGGGGTCGAAGTGCCGGGAATGTCGTAAAATATTACATTCGACACGTTAGGTTGCCTTAGGCTAGGATATGTAACGTTATAGACGTATATAATGTTCCTACCGAGAAGTAGGGGCCGAAGCGCCAGGAATGTTGTAAAATATTACATTCGACATGTTAGGATTGCCCTAGGTTAGGATATATAGCGTTATAGACGTATATGATATTCCCACCGAGAAATAGGGGCCGACTCGCGAGGAATGTTGTAAAACCTTACATCCGAGGTGTTAGGGTGCCTTAGGCTAGGATATATAACGTTATAGACGTATATACTGTTCCCACCGAGAAGTAGGTGCCGACGCGCCAGGAATGTTGTAAAATATTACATTCGACATGTTAGGTTGCCTTACGGTAGGATATATAATGCTATAGACGTATATAATGTTTCCACCCAAATGTAGGGTCCTAAGTGCCGGGAATGTTGTAAAATATTACATTCGACATGTTAGGTTGCCTTAGGCTAGGATATATAGCGTTATAGACGTATATAATGTTCCCACCGAGAAGTAGGGGCCGAAGTGCCGGGAATGCTGTAAAATATTACGTTCGACATGTTAGGTTGCCTTAGGCTAGGATATATAGCATTATAGACGTATATACTGTTCCCACTGAGAAGTAGTTGCCGAAGTGCCGGGAATGTTGTAAAATACTACGTTCGACATGTTAGGTTGCCTTAAGCTAGGATATATAGCGTTATAGACGTATATAACGTTCCCACCGAGAAGTAGGGGCCGAATTGGGGGGAATGTAGTACTATATTACATTCCACATGTTAGGTTGCCTTAGGCTAGGAAATATAGTGTTATAGACGTATATAATGTTCCCACCGAAATGTAGGGGCCTAAGTGCCGGGAATGTTGTAAAATATTACATTCGACATGTTAGGTTGCCTTAGGCTAGGATATATAGCGTTATAGACGTATATAACGTTCCCACCGAGAAGTAGGGGCCGAAGTGCCGGGAATGCTGTAAAATATTACGTTCGACATGTTAGGTTGCCTTAGGCTAGGATATATAGCGTTATAGACGTATATACTGTTCCCACCGAGAAGTAGGGGCCGACGAGCCAGGAATGTTGTATAATATTACATTCGACATGTTAGGTTGCCATAAGCTAGGATATATAATGCTATAGACGTATATAATGTTCCCACCCAAATGTAGGGTCCTAAGTGCCGGGAATGTTGTAAAATATTACATTCGACATGTTAGGTTGCCTTAGGCTAGGATATATAGCGTTATAGACGTATATAATGTTCCCACGGAGAAGTAGGGGCCGAAGTGCCGGGAATGCTGTAAAATATTACGTTCGACATGTTAGGTTGCCTTAGGCTAGGATATATAGCGTTATAGACGTATATACTGTTCCCACTGAGAAGTAGTTGCCGAAGTGCCGGGAATGTTGTAAAATACTACGTTCGACATGTTAGGTTGCCTTAAGCTAGGATATATAGCGTTATAGACGTATATAACATTCCCACCGAGAAGTAGGGGTCGAAGTGCCGGGAATGTCGTAAAACATTACATTCGACATGTTAGGATTGCCCTAGGCTAGGATATATAACGTTATAGACGTATATGATATTCCCACCGAGAAGTACGGGCCGACACGCCAGGAATGTTGTAAAATATTACATTCGACATGTTAGGTTGCCTTAAGCTAGGATATATAGTGTTATAGACGTATATAATGTTCCCACCGAAATGTAGGGGCCTAAGTGCCGGGAATGTTGTAAAATATTACATTCGACATGTTAGGTTGCCTTAGCCTAGGATATACAGCGTTATAGACGTATATAATGTTCCCACCGGGAAGTAGGGGCCGAAGTGCCGGCAATGTTGTAAAATATTACGTTCGGCATGTTAGGTTGCCTTAGGCAAGGATATGTAACGTTATAGACGTATATAACGTTCCTACCGAGAAGTAGTTGCCGAAGTGCCGGGAATGTTGTAAAATATTACATTCGACATGTTAGGTTGCCTTAGGCTAGGATATATAGCGTTATAGACGTATATACTGTTCCCACCGAGAAGTAGTTGCCGAAGTGCCGGGAATGTTGTAAAATACTACGCTCGACCTGATAGGTTGCCACAGGCTAGGATATATAGCGTTATAGACGTATATAATGTTTCCACCGAGAAGTAGTTGCCGACGAGCCAGGAATGTAGTAAAATATTACATCCGAGATGTTAGGTTGCCTTAGGTTATGATATATAACGTTATAGACGTATATAATGTTCCCACCGAGAAGTAGGGGCCGACACGCCAGGAATGTTGTCAAATATTACATCATAGATGTTAGTTTCCCTTAGGTTAGGATATATAACGTTATAGACGTATATAATGTTCCCACCGAGAAATAGGGGGCCGACACGCGAGGAATGTTGTAAAATATTACATTCGACATGTTAGGCTGCCTTAAGCTAGGATATACAGCGTTATAGACGTATATAACGTTCCCACCGAGAAGTAGGGGCCGAAGTTCCGGGAATGTTGTAAGATATTACATTCGACATGTTAGGTTGCCTTAGGCTAGGATATGTAACGTTATAGACGTATATAACGTCCCCACCGAGAAGTAGGTGCCGAAGTTCCGGGAATGTTGTAAAATATTACATTCGACATGTTAGGTTGCCTCAGGCTAGGATATGTAACGTTATAGACGTATATAATGTTCCCACCGAGAAGTAGGGGCCGACGAGCCAGGAATGTTGTATAATATTACATTCGACATGTTAGGTTGCCTTAAGCTAGGATATATAGTGCTATATACGTATATAATGTTCCCACCCAAATGTAGGTTCCATAGTGCCGGGAATGTTGTAAAATATTACATTCGACATGTTAGGTTGCCTTAGGCTAGGATATATAGCGTTATAGACGTATATAATGTTCCCACCGAGAAGTTGGGGCCGAAGTGCCGGGAATGCTGTAAAATATTACGTTCGACATGTTAGGTTGCCTTAGGCTAGGATATATAGCGTTATAGACGTATATACTGTTCCCACCGAGAAGTAGTTGCCGAAGTGCCGGGAATGTTGTAAAATACTACGCTCGACATGTTAGGTTGCCTCAGGCTAGAATATATAGCGTTATAGACGTATATACTGTTCCCACCGAGAAATAGGGGCCGACACGCGAGGAATGTTGTAAAATATTACATTCGACATGTTAGGCTGCCTTAAGCTAGGATATACAGCGTTATAGACGTATATAACGTCCCCACCGAGAAGTAGGGGCCGAAGTGCCGGGAATGCTGTAAAATATTACGTTCGACATGTTAGGTTGCCTTAGGCTAGGATATGTAGCGTTATAGACGTATATAATGTTCCCATCGAGAAGTAGGGGCCGGCGCGCCAGGAATGTAGTAAAATATTACATTCGACATGTTAGAATTGCCTTAAGCTAGGATATACAGCGTTATAGACGTATATAACGTTCCCACCGAGAAGTAGGGGCCGAAGTACCGGGAATGTTGTAAAATATTACATTCGACATGTTAGGTTGCCTTAGGCTAGGATATGTAACGCTATAGACGTATATAATGTTCCCACCGAGAAGTAGGGGCCGACGAGCCAGGAATGTTGTATAATATTACATTCGACATGTTAGGTTGCCATAAGCTAGGATATATAATGCTATAGACGTATATAATGTTCCCACCCAAATGTAGGGTCCTAAGTGCCGGGAATGTTGTAAAATATTACATTCGACATGTTAGGTTGCCTTAGGCTAGGATATATAGCGTTATAGACGTATATAATGTTCCCACCGAGAAGTAGGGGCCGAAGTGCCGGGAATGCTGTAAAATATTACGTTCGACATGTTAGGTTGCCTTAGGCTAGGATATATAGCGTTATAGACGTATATACTGTTCCCACTGAGAAGTAGTTGCCGAAGTGCCGGGAATGTTGTAAAATACTACGTTCGACATGTTAGGTTGCCTTAAGCTAGGAAATATAGCGTTATAGACGTATATAACGTTCCCACCGAGAAGTAGGGGTCGAAGTGCCGGGAATGTCGTAAAACATTACATTCGACATGTTAGGATTGCCCTAGGCTAGGATATATAACGTTATAGACGTATATGATATTCCCACCGAGAAGTACGTGCCGACACGCCAGGAATGTTGTAAAATATTACATTCGACATGTTAGGTTGCCTTAAGCTAGGATATATAGTGTTATAGACGTATATAATGTTCCCACCGAAATGTAGGGGCCTAAGTGCCGGGAATGTTGTAAAATATTACATTCGACATGTTAGGTTGCCTCAGGCTAGGATATATAGCGTTATAGACGTATATAATGTTTCCACCGAGAAGTAGTTGCCGACGAGCCCGGAATGTAGTAAAATATTACATCCGAGATGTTAGGTTGCCTTAGGATATGATATATAACGTTATAGACGTATATAATGTTCCCACCGAGAAGTAGGGGCCGACACGCCAGGAATGTTGTCAAATATTACATCATAGATGTTAGTTTCCCTTAGGTTAGGATATATAACGTTATAGACGTATATGCTGTTCCCACCGAGAAATAGGGGCCGACACGCGAGGGATGTTGTAAAATATTACATTCGACATGTTAGGTTGCCTCAGGCTAGGATATGTAACGTTATAGACGTATATAATGTTCCCACCGAGAAGTAGGGGCCGACGAGCCAGGAATGTTGTATAATATTACATTCGACATGTTAGGTTGCCTTAAGCTAGGATATATAGTGCTATAGACGTATATAATGATCCCAGCGAAATGTAGGGGCCTAAGTGCCGGAAATGTTGTAAAATATTACATTCGACATGTTAGGTTGCCTTAGGCTAGGATATATAGTGCTATATACGTATATAATGTTCCCACCCAAATGTAGGTTCCATAGTGCCGGGAATGATGTAAAATATTACATTCGACATGTTAGGTTGCCTTAGGCTAGGATATATAGCGTTATAGACGTATATAATGTTCCCACCGAGAAGTTGGGGCCGAAGTGCCGGGAATGCTGTAAAATATTACGTTCGACATGTTAGGTTGCCTTAGGCTAGGATATATAGCGTTATAGACGTATATACTGTTCCCACCGAGAAGTAGTTGCCGAAGTGCCGGGAATGTTGTAAAATACTACGCTCGACATGTTAGGTTGCCTCAGGCTAGAATATATAGCGTTATAGACGTATATACTGTTCCCACCGAGAAATAGGGGCCGACACGCGAGGAATGTTGTAAAATATTACATTCGACATGTTAGGCTGCCTTAAGCTAGGATATACAGCGTTATAGACGTATGTAACGTCCCCACCGAGAAGTAGGGGCCGAAGTGCCGGGAATGCTGTAAAATATTACGTTCGACATGTTAGGTTGCCTTAGGCTAGGATATGTAGCGTTATAGACGTATATAATGTTCCCATCGAGAAGTAGGGGCCGGCGCGCCAGGAATGTAGTAAAATATTACATTCGACATGTTAGAATTGCCTTAGGCTAGGTTATATAACGTTATAGACGTACATAATGTTCCCACCGAGAAGTAGGTGCCGTCGTGCCATGAATGTATTAAGCTATTACATCGGAGATGATAGGTTGCCTAGGCTAGGATATATAACGTTATAGACGTATATAATGTTACCACAGAGAAATAGGTACTTGCAAGCCAGGAATGTTGTAAAATATTACATTCGAAATGTTAGGTTGCCTTAGGCTAGGATATATAGCGTTATAGACGTATATAATGTTCCCACCGAGAAGTAGGTGCCGACGTGCCAGGATTGTAGTAAAATATTACATACGAGATGTTAGGTTGCCTTAGGTTAGGATATATAACGTTATTGACTTATATAATGTTCCCACCGAGATATAGGGCCCGACGCGCCAGGAATGTTGTAAAATATTGCAATCGACATGTTAGGTTGCCTTAGGTTAGGATATATAACGTTATAGACGTATATGGTATTCCCACCGAGAAGTACTGGCCGACACGCCTGGAATGTTGTAAAACATTACACTCGACATGCTAGCTTGCCTTAGAAGAGGATATATAACGTTATAGACGTATATACTGTTCCCAACGAGAAGAAGGTGCCGACGCGCCCGGATGGTGTAAAATATTACGGTAGCGATGTTAGGTTGCCTTAGGTTAGGATATATAACGTTATAGACGTATATAATGTTACCATAGAGAACTAGGGACTTGCATGCCAGGAATGTTGTAAAATATAACGGTAGAGATGATAGGTTGCCTTTGTTTAGGATATATTACGTTATAGACGTATATACTGTTCCCACCGAGAAGTGGGTGCCGACGCGGCAGGAATGTTGTAAAATATTACATTCGACATGTTAGGTTGCCTTAGGTTAATATATATAACGTTACAGACGTATATACTGTTCCCACCGAGAAGTGGGTGCCGACGCGCCCGGAATGTTGTAAAATATCACATTCGACGTGTTAGGTTACCTCAAGCTACAATATGTAGCGCTGTAGACGTATATAATATTCCCACCGAGAAGTAGGGGCCGAAGTGACGGGAATGTTGTAAAATATTACATTCGACATGTTAGGTTGCCTTAGTTTAGGATATATAACGTCATAGACGTATATACTGTTCCCACCGAGATGTAGGTGCCGACGCGCCAGGAATGTTCTAAAATATTACATTCGACATGTTAGGTTGCCTTAGGTTAATATATATAACGTTATAGACGTATATACTGTTCCCACCGAGAAGTAGGTGCCGACGTGCCAGGATTGTAGTAAAATATTACACCCGAGATGATAGGTTGCCTTCGGCTAGGATATATAGCGTTATTGACTTATATAATGTTCCCACCGAGATATAGGGCCCGACGCGCCAGGAATGTTGTAAAATATTACAATCGACATGTTAGGTTGCCTTAGGTTAGGATATATAACGTTATAGACGTATATGATATTCCCACCGAGAAGTAGTGGCCGACACGCCAGGAATGTTGTAAAACATTACACTCGACATGCTAGCTTACTTTAGAAGAGGATATATAACGTTATAGGCGTATATACTGTTCCCAACGAGAAGAAGGTGCCGACGCGCCCGGATGGTGTAAAATATTACGGTAGCGATGTTAGGTTGCCTTAGGTTAGGATATATAACGTTATAGACGTATATAATGTTACCATAGAGAACTAGGGACTTGCATGCCAGGAATGTTGTAAAATATAACGGTAGAGATGATAGGTTGCCTTTGTTTAGGATATATTACGTTATAGACGTATATACTGTTCCCACCGAGAAGTGGGTGCCGACGCGCCAGGAATGTTGTAAAATATTACATTCGACATGTTAGGTTGCCTTAGGTTAATATATATAACGTTACAGACGTATATACTGTTCCCACCGAGAAGTGGGTGCCGACGCGCCCGGAATGTTGTAAAATATCACATTCGACATGTTAGGTTACCTCAAGCTACAATATATAGCGTTGTAGACGTATATAATATTCCCATCGAGAAGTAGGGGCCGAAGTGACGGGAATGTTGTAAAATATTACAGTCGACATGTTAGGTTGCCTTAGGCTAGGATATATAGCGTTATTGACTTATATAATGTTCCCACCGAGAAATAGGTGCCGACGCGCCGGGAATGTTGTAAAATATTACATTCCACATGTTAGGTTGCCTTGTGCTAGGATATATAGCGTTATAGACGTATGTAGTGATCCCACCGAGAAGTAGGGGCCGACGTGCCAGGAATTTTGTAAAATATTACATTCGACATGTTAGGTTGCCTTAGGTTAATATATATAACGTTACAGACGTATATACTGTTCCCACCGAGAAGTGGGTGCCGACGCGCCCGGAATGTTGTAAAATATCACATTCGACGTGTTAGGTTACCTCAAGCTACAATATGTAGCGTTGTAGACGTATATAATATTCCCACCGAGAAGTAGGGGCCGAAGTGACGGGAATGTTGTAAAATATTACATTCGACATGTTAGGTTGCCTTAGGCTAGGATATATAGCGTTATAGACGTATATAATGTTCCCACCGAGAAGTAGGGGCCGGCGCGCCAGGAATGTAGTAAAATATTACACCCGAGACGTTAGGTTGCCTTAGGTTAGGATATATAACGTTATTGACTTATATAATGTTCCCACCGAGAAGTAGGAGCCGACGCGCCAGGAATGTTGTAATATAATACATCCGAAATGTTAGGATTGCCTTAGGCTAGGATATATAACGTTATAGACGTATATACTGTTCCCACCGAGAAGTAGGTGCCGACGCGCCAGGAATGTAGTAAAATATTACATCGGAGATGATAGGTTGCCTTAGGCTAGGATATATAACGTTATAGACGTATATTATGTTACCACAGAGAAATAGGTACTTGCAAGCCAGGAATGTTGTAAAATATTACATTCGAAATGTTAGGTTGCCTTAGGCTAGGATATATAGCGTTATAGACGTATATAATGGTCCCACCGAGAAGTAGGTGCCGACGTGCCAGGAATGTTGTAAAATATTACATCCAAGATGTTAGGTTGCCTTATGTTATGATATATAACGTTGTAGACGTATATAATGTTCCCACCGAGACGAAGGGACCGAAATGCCACGAATGTTGTAAAGTATTACATCCCAGATGTTTGGTTGCCTTAGGTTAGGATATATAACGTTATAGACGTATATGATGTTCCCACCGAGAAGTACGGGCCGACACAACAGGAATGTTGTAAAATATTACATCCGAGATGTTAGGTTGCCTTAGGTTAGGATATACAACGTTATAGATGTATACAATGTCCCCATCCAGAAGTAGGCGACGACACGCCAGGAACGTTGTAAAATATTACATTCGACATGTTAGGTTGCCTTAGGCTAGGATATATAACGTTATAGACGCATATAATGTTCCCACCGAGAAGTAGGCGCCGTCACGCCAGGAATGTGGTCAAATATTACATCCGAGATGTTAGGTTGCCTTAGGTTACGATATATAACGTTATGGACGTACATAATGTTCTCACCGAGAAGTAAGGACCGACACGTCAGGAGTGCTGTAAAATAATACATCAGAGATGTTAGGTAGCCTTAGGTTAGGATATATAACGTTATAGACGTATATAATGTTCCCACCGAGAATTAGGGTCCGTCC
Organism: Xylocopa violacea; assembly: GCA_963969225.1. NCBI lineage: Eukaryota > Metazoa > Arthropoda > Insecta > Hymenoptera > Apidae > Xylocopa > Xylocopa violacea. Next base: position 21,664,729 of record CAXAJV010000001.1, on the reverse strand, counting down.
GGCCAGGAATGTTGGAAAATACTACATCCGAGTTGTTAGGTTGGCTTAGGTTAGGATATATAACGTTATAGACGTACATAATGTCCCCACCAAGAAGTACGGTCCGACCCGAACGGGATTCTGTGAAACATTACCAGCGATCGGCCAGATGGATTAGGTTAGGTTATATTAAGTTATAGACGTATATAATGTTCCCAGCGAGAAGTTGGGGCCGACCCGCCTGGAATGTGTAAAATACTACAATCGAGATGTTAGGTTGCCTTAGGTTAGGATATATGACGTTATAGACCGATATAATGTCCGCACCGTGACGGGACGACACGAACTGTATTCTGTAAAACATTACCAGCGAGGGCAGGATGGGTTACGTTAGATTATATTACGTTCTAGACGTATATAATGTTCTCGCCGAGACGTACGTGGTTACACGAACGGGATTCTACAAAACATTACCAGCGACGGTCTAGAAGAGTTAGGTTAGGTTATATTACATTATAGACGTATATTGTTCCCACCGAGAAGTAGGTGCCGCTCACCTAGAAATGTTGTAAAATTCTACATCCCAGGTGTGAGGTTGAATTAGGTTAGGATATTTAACGTTATAGACGTATATAATGTTCCCACGGAGAGGTACGTGCCGACACGACCCGGATTCTGTAAAACATTACCAACGAGGGTCTAGATGGGTTAGGTTAGGTTATATTACGTCATAAACGTGTATAATGTTCCCACCGAGAAGTAGGGGCCGGCCCGCCAGGAATGTTGTAAAATACTACACCCGAGGTGTGAGGTTGCCTCAGGTTAGGATATATAACTTTATAGACGTATATAATGTTCCCACGGAGAGGTAAGGTCCGACAAGACCGGGATTCTGTAAAACATTACCAGCGAGGGGCTAGATGGGGTGAGTTCCCACCAAGAAGTAGGGGCCGACGCGCCGGGAATGTTGTAAAATATTACATTCGACATGTTTGGTTGCCATAGGCTAGGATATATAAAGTTATAGACGTATATGATGTTCCCACCGAGAAGCAGGTGCCGACGCGCCAGGAATGTTGTAAAATATTACACTCGAAATGTTAGGTTGCCTTAGGCTAGGATATATAACGATATAGACATATATAATGTTCCCACCGAAAAGTAGGTTCCGTCGCGCCAGGAATGTTGTAAAAAATTACATTCCAGATGTTACGTTGCCTTAGGCTATGATATATAACGTTATAGACGTATACATTGTTACCACCGGGAACCACGGGCCGACATGCCAGGAACGTTGTAAAATACTACATTCAAAATGTTAAGTTGCCTTAGGCTAGGATATATAACATTACCGACGTATATAATGTTCCCACCGAAAAGTAGGGGCCGACGCGCCAGGAATGTTGTAAAATATTACATCCGAGATGTTAGGTTGCCTTCGGTTAGGATATACAACGTTATGGACGTATATAATGTCCCCATCGGGACGTAGGCGCCGTCACGCTAGGAATGTTATCAACTATTACATCCGAGATGTTAGGTTAGGTTGCCTTAGGTTAGGATATACAATGTTATAGACGTATATAATGTCCCCATCGGGAAGTAGGCGCCGTAGCGCCAGGAATGTTGTAAAATATTACGGTAGAGAGGTAAGGTTGCCTTAGGTTATGATATATAACGTTATAGACGTATACAATGTTCCCACCGAGAAGTAGGGACCGACATGCCAGGAATGTTGTAAAATATTACATCCGAGATGTTAGGTTGCTTTAGGTTAGCATATATATCGTTATAGACGTATATAATGTTAGCACCGAGACGTAAGGACCGACATGCCAGGAATGTTGTAAAATATTACATCCCAGATGTTAGGTTGCTTTAGGTTAGGGTATACAACGATGTAGACGTATATAAGGTCCCCATCGAGAAGCAGGCGACGACATGCCAGGAATGTTGTCAACCATTACATCCGAGATGTTAGGTTCCCTTAGGTTAGGATGTACAACGTTATAGACGTATATAATGTCCCCATCGGGAAGTAGGCGCCGTCACGCCAGGAATGTTGTAAAATATTACGGTAGAGAGGTCAGTTTGCCTTAGGTTAGGATATATAACGTTATAGACGTATATAATGTTCCCACCGAGAAGTAGGAACCGACTTGCTAGGAATGTTGTAAAATAATACATCCGAGATGTTAGGTTGCCTTAGGTTAGGATATACGACGTTGTAGACGTATATAATGTCCCCATCGGGAAGTAGGCACCGTCGCGCTACGAATGTTGTAAAATATACGGTAGAGAGGTTAGGTTGCCTTAGGTTATAATATATAACGTTATAGACGTATATAATGTTCTCACCGAAAAGTAGGGACGGACATGCCAGGAATGTTGTTAAATATTACATCCCAGACGTTAGGATGCTTTAGGTTAAGATATATATCGTTATAGACGTATATAATGTTGCCACCGAAAAATAGGGGCCGACGCGTCAGGAATGTTGTAAAATATTACACCCGAGATGTTAGGTTCCCTTAGGTTAGCATATACAACGCTATAGACGTATAGAATGTTCCCACCGAGAAGTAGGGACCGACATGCCAAGAATGTTGTAAAATATTACAGTCGAGATGTTAGGTTGCCTTAGGTTAGCATATACAACGTTATAGATGTATATAATGTCCCCATCGAGAAGCAGGCGACGACACGCCAGGAAGGTTGTAAAATATTACATCCGAGATGTTAGGTTGCCTTAGGTTAGGATATATAACGTTATAGACGTATACAACGTTCAAACCGAGAAGTAGGGCCCGACGTGCCAGGAATTTTGTAAAATATTACATCCCAGATGTTAGTTTCCCTTAGGTTAGGATATATATCGTTATAGACGTATATAATGTTCCCACCGAGACGTTGGGACCGACATGCCAGGAATGTTGTAAAATATTACATCCCAGATGTTAGGTTGCGTTAGGTTAGGATATACAACGATATAGACGTATATAATGTCCCTATTCAGATGTAGGCGACGACACTCCAGGAATGTTGTAAAATATTACATCCCAGATGTTAGGTTGCGTTAGGTAAGGATATGCAACGTTATAGACGTATATTATGTCCCCATCGAGAAGCAGGCGACGACACGCCAGGAATGTTGTAAAATATTACATCCCAGATGTTAGGTTGCGTTATGTTAGGATATACAACGTTATAGACGTATATTATGTTCCCATCGAGAAGCAGGCGACGACACGCCAGGAATGTTGTAAAATATTATATTCTACATGTTAGGTCATTTTAGGCTAGGGTATATAACGTTATAGACGTATATAATGTTCCCACCGAGAGATAGGGGCCGACGCGTCAGGAATGTTGTAAAATATTACATCCGAGATGTTAGGTTCCCTTAGGTTATGATATAGATCGTTATAAACGTATATAACGTTCCCACAGAAAAGTAGGTACCGCCATGACAGGAATGTTGTAAAATAATACATCCGAGATGTTAGGTTGCCTTAGGTTAGGATATATATCGTTATAGACGTATATAATGTTCCCACCGAGAAATAGGGGCCGACGCGTCAGGAATGTTGTAATATATTACATCCGAGATGCTAGGTTCCCTTAGGTTAGGATATATATCGTTATAGACGTATATAATGTTCCCACCGAGAAGTAGGTACCGACACGCCAGGAATGTTGTCAAATATTACATCCTAGATGTTAGGTTGCCTTAGGCTAGGATATGTAACGTTATAGACGTATATAATGTTCGAACCGAGAAATAGGGGCCGACGCGCCAGGAATGTTGTAAAATATTACATTCGACATGTTAGGATTGCCTTAGGCTAGCATATATAACGTTGTAGACGTATATACTGTTCCCACCGAGAAGTAGGTGCCGACGCGCCGGGTATGTTGTAAAATATTACATCCGAGATGTGAGGTTGCCTTAGGTTATGATATATAACGTTATAGACGTATATAATGTTCCCACCGAGAAGTAGGGGCCGACACGCCAGGAATGTTGTCAAATATTACATCATAGATGTTAGTTTCCCTTAGGTTAGGATATATAACGTTATAGACGTATATAATGTTCCCACCGAGAAATAGGGGCCGACACGCGAGGAATGTTGTAAAATATTACATTCGACATGTTAGGTTGCCTTAGGCTAGGATATATAGCGTTATGGACGTATATAATGTTCCCACCGAGAAGTTGGGGCCGAAGTGCCGGGAATGCTGTAAAATATTACGTTCGACATGTTAGGTTGCCTTAGGCTAGGATATATAGCGTTATAGACGTATATACTGTTCCCACCGAGAAGTAGTTGCCGAAGTGCCGGGAATGTTGTAAAATACTACGCTCGACATGTTAGGTTGCCTCAGGCTAGAATATATAGCGTTATAGACGTATATACTGTTCCCACCGAGAAATAGGGGCCGACACGCGAGGAATGTTGTAAAATATTACATTCGACATGTTAGGCTGCCTTAAGCTAGGATATACAGCGTTATAGACGTATATAACGTCCCCACCGAGAAGTAGGGGCCGAAGTGCCGGGAATGCTGTAAAATATTACGTTCGACATGTTAGGTTGCCTTAGGCTAGGATATGTAGCGTTATAGACGTATATAATGTTCCCATCGAGAAGTAGGGGCCGGCGCGCCAGGAATGTAGTAAAATATTACATTCGACATGTTAGAATTGCCTTAGGCTAGGTTATATAACGTTATAGACGTACATAATGTTCCCACCGAGAAGTAGGTGCCGTCGTGCCATGAATGTATTAAGCTATTACATCGGAGATGATAGGTTGCCTAGGCTAGGATATATAACGTTATAGACGTATATAATGTTACCACAGAGAAATAGGTACTTGCAAGCCAGGAATGTTGTAAAATATTACATTCGAAATGTTAGGTTGCCTTAGGCTAGGATATATAGCGTTATAGACGTATATAATGTTCCCACCAAGAAGTAGGTGCCGACGTGCCAGGATTGTAGTAAAATATTACATCCGAGATGTTAGGTTGCCTTAGGTTAGGATATATAACGTTATTGACTTATATAATGTTCCCACCGAGATATAGGGCCCGACGCGCCAGGAATGTTGTAAAATATTACAATCGACATGTTAGGTTGCCTTAGGTTAGGATATATAACGTTATAGACGTATATGGTATTCCCACCGAGAAGTACCGGCCGACACGCCTGGAATGTTGTAAAACATTACACTCGACATGCTAGCTTGCCTTAGAAGAGGATATATAACGTTATAGACGTATATACTGTTCCCACCGAGAAGAAGGTGCCGACGCGCCAGGAATGACGAAAAATATTACGGTAGCGATGTTAGGTTGCCTTAGGTTAGGATATATAACGTTATAGACGTATATAATGTTACCACAGAGAACTAGGGTCTTGCATGCCAGGAATGTTGTAAAATATTACGGTAGAGATGATAGGTTGCCTTAGTGTAGAATATATAACGTTATAGACGTATATACTGTTCCCACCGAGAAGTGGGTGCCGACGCGCCAGGAATGTTGAAAAATATTACATTCGACATGTTAGGTTGCCTTAGTTTAGGATATATTACGTTATAGACGTATATACTGTTCCCACCGAGAAGTGGGTTCCGACGCGCCAGGAATGTTGTAAAATATTACATTCGACATGTTAGGTTGCCTTAGGTTAATATATATAACGTTACAGACGTATATACTGTTCCCACCGAGAAGTGGGTGCCGACGCGCCCGGAATGTTGTAAAATATCACATTCGACATGTTAGGTTACCTCAAGCTACAATATATAGCGTTGTAGACGTATATAATATTCCCATCGAGAAGTAGGGGCCGAAGTGACGGGAATGTTGTAAAATATTACATTCGACATGTTAGGTTGCCTTAGGCTAGGATATATAGCGTTATAGACGTATATAATGTTCCCACCGAGAAGTAGGTGCCGACGCGCCAGGAATGTTGTAAAATATTACATTCCACATGTTAGGTTGCCTTATGCTGGGATGTATAGCGTTATAGACGTATGTAATGATCCCACCGAGAAGTAGGAGCCGACGTGCCAGGAATGTAGTAAAATATTACAACCGAGATGTCAGGTTGCCTTAGGTTAGGATATATAACGTTATTGACTTATATAATGTTCACACCGAGAAATAGGTGCCGACGCGCCGGGAATTTTGTAAAATATTACATTCCACATGTTAGGTTACCTTGTGCTAGGATATATAGCGTTATAGACGTATGTAGTGATCCCACCGAGAAGTAGGGGCCGACGTGCCAGGAATGTTGTAAAATATTACATTCGACATGTTAGGTTGCCTTAGGTTAATATATATAACGTTACAGACGTATATACTGTTCCCACCGAGAAGTGGGTGCCGTCGCGCCCGGAATGTTGTAAAATATCACATTCGACGTGTTAGGTTACCTCAAGCTACAATATGTAGCGTTGTAGACGTATATAATATTCCCACCGAGAAGTAGGGGCCGAAGTGACGGGAATGTAGTAAAATATTACACCCGAGACGTTAGGTTGCCTTAGGTTAGGATATATAGCGTTATAGACGTATACAATGTTCCCACCGATAAGTAGGGGCCGGCGCGCCAGGAGTGTAGTAAAATATTACACGCGAGATGTTAGGTTGCCTTAGGTTAGGAGATATAACGTTATAGACGTATATACTGTTCCCACCGAGAAGTAGGTGCCGACGCGCCAGGAATGTAGTAAAATATTACATCGGAGATGATAGGTTGCCTTAGGCTAGGATATATAACGTTATAGACGTATATTATGTTACCACAGAGAAATAGGTACTTGCAAGCCAGGAATGCTGTAAAATATTACATTCGAAATGTTAGGTTGCCTTAGGCTAGGATATATAGCGTTATAGACGTATATAATGTTCCCACCGAGAAGTAGGTGCCGACGTGCCAGGATTGTAGTAAAATATTACATCCGAGATGTTAGGTTGCCTTAGGTTAGGATATATAACGTTATTGACTTATATAATGTTCCCACCGAGATATAGGGCCCGACGCGCCAGGAATGATGTAAAATATTACAATCGACATGTTAGGTTGCCTTAGGTTAGGATATATAACGTTATAGACGTATATGGTATTCCCACCGAGAAGTACTGGCCGACACGCCAGGAATGTTGTAAAACATTACACTCGACATGCTAGCTTGCCTTAGAAGAGGATATATAACGTTATAGACGTATATACTGTTCCCACCGAGAAGAAGGTGCCGACGCGCCAGGAATGATGTAAAATATTACGGTAGCGATGTTAGGTTGCCTTAGGTTAGGATATATAACGTTATAGACGTATATAATGTTACCGCAGAGAACTAGGGACTGGCATGCCAGGAATGTTGTAAAATATTACGGTAGAGATGGTAGGTTGCCTTAGCTTAGAATATATAACGTTATAGACGTATATACTGTTCCCACCGAGAAGTGGGTGCCGACGCGCCAGGAATGTTGAAAAATATTACATTCGACATGTTAGGTTGCCTTAGTTTAGGATATATAACGTCATAGACGTATATACTGTTCCCACCGAGATGTAGGTGCCGACGCGCCAGGAATGTTCTAAAATATTACATTCGACATGTTAGGTTGCCTTAGGTTAATATATATAACGTTATAGACGTATATACTGTTCCCACCGAGAAGTAGGTGCCGACGCGCCCGGAATGTTGTGAAATATCACATTCGACATGTTAGGTTGCCTTAAGCTACAATATATAGCGTTGTAGACGTATATAATATTCCCACCGAGAAGTAGGGGCCGAAGTGACGGGAATGTTGTAAAATATTACATTCGACATGTTAGGTTGCCTTAGGCTAGTATATATAGCGTTATAGACGTATATAATGTTCCCACCGAGAAGTAGGTGCCGACGTGCCAGGATTGTAGTAAAATATTACACCCGAGATGATAGGTTGCCTTCGGCTAGGATATATAGCGTTATTGACTTATATAATGTTCCCACCGAGATATAGGGCCCGACGCGCCAGGAATGTTGTAAAATATTACAATCGACATGTTAGGTTGCCTTAGGTTAGGATATATAACGTTATAGACGTATATGATATTCCCACCGAGAAGTAGTGGCCGACACGCCAGGAATGTTGTAAAACATTACACTCGACATGCTAGCTTACTTTAGAAGAGGATATATAACGTTATAGACGTATATACTGTTCCCAACGAGAAGAAGGTGCCGACGCGCCCGGATGGTGTAAAATATTACGGTAGCGATGTTAGGTTGCCTTAGGTTAGGACATATAACGTTATAGACGTATATAATGTTACCGCAGAGAACTAGGGACTGGCATGCCAGGAATGTTGTAAAATATTACGGTAGAGATGGTAGGTTGCCTTAGCTTAGAATATATAACGTTATAGACGTATATACTGTACCCACCGAGAAGTGGGTGCCGACGCGCCAGGAATGTTGAAAAATATTACATTCGACATGTTAGGTTGCCTTAGTTTAGGATATATAACGTCATAGACGTATATACTGTTCCCACCGAGATGTAGGTGCCGACGCGCCAGGAATGTTCTAAAATATTACATTCGACATGTTAGGTTGCCTTAGGTTAATATATATAACGTTATAGACGTATATACTGTTCCCACCGAGAAGTAGGTGCCGACGCGCCCGGAATGTTGTGAAATATCACATTCGACATGTTAGGTTGCCTTAAGCTACAATATATAGCGTTGTAGACGTATATAATATTCCCACCGAGAAGTAGGGGCCGAAGTGACGGGAATGTTGTAAAATATTACATTCGACATGTTAGGTTGCCTTAGGCTAGTATATATAGCGTTATAGACGTATATAATGTTCCCACCGAGAAGTAGGTGCCGACGTGCCAGGATTGTAGTAAAATATTACACCCGAGATGATAGGTTGCCTTCGGCTAGGATATATAGCGTTATTGACTTATATAATGTTCCCACCGAGATATAGGGCCCGACGCGCCAGGAATGTTGTAAAATATTACAATCGACATGTTAGGTTGCCTTAGGTTAGGATATATAACGTTATAGACGTATATGATATTCCCACCGAGAAGTAGTGGCCGACACGCCAGGAATGTTGTAAAACATTACACTCGACATGCTAGCTTACTTTAGAAGAGGATATATAACGTTATAGACGTATATACTGTTCCCAACGAGAAGAAGGTGCCGACGCGCCCGGATGGTGTAAAATATTACGGTAGCGATGTTAGGTTGCCTTAGGTTAGGATATATAACGTTATAGACGTATATAATGTTACCACAGAGAACTAGGGACTTGCATGCCAGGAATGTTGTAAAATATAACGGTAGAGATGATAGGTTGCCTTTGTTTAGGATATATTACGTTATAGACGTATATACTGTTCCCACCGAGAAGTGGGTGCCGACGCGCCAGGAATGTTGTAAAATATTACATTCGACATGTTAGGTTGCCTTAGGTTAATATATATAACGTTACAGACGTATATACTGTTCCCACCGAGAAGTGGGTGCCGACGCGCCCGGAATGTTGTAAAATATCACATTCGACATGTTAGGTTACCTCAAGCTACAATATATAGCGTTGTCGACGTATATAATATTCCCATCGAGAAGTAGGGGCCGAAGTGACGGGAATGTTGTAAAATATTACATTCGACATGTTAGGTTGCCTTAGGCTAGGATATATAGCGTTATAGACGTATATAATGTTCCCACCGAGAAGTAGGTGCCGACGCGCCAGGAATGTTGTAAAATATTACATTCCACATGTTAGGTTGCCTTATGCTGGGATGTATAGCGTTATAGACGTATGTAATGATCCCACCGAGAAGTAGGAGCCGACGTGCCAGGAATGTAGTAAAATATTACAACCGAGATGTCAGGTTGCCTTAGGTTAGGATATATAACGTTATTGACTTATATAATGTTCACACCGAGAAATAGGTGCCGACGCGCCGGGAATTTTGTAAAATATTACATTCCACATGTTAGGTTACCTTGTGCTAGGATATATAGCGTTATAGACGTATGTAGTGATCCCACCGAGAAGTAGGGGCCGACGTGCCAGGAATGTTGTAAAATATTACATTCGACATGTTAGGTTGCCTTAGGTTAATATATATAACGTTACAGACGTATATACTGTTCCCACCGAGAAGTGGGTGCCGACGCGCCCGGAATGTTGTAAAATATCACATTCGACGTGTTAGGTTACCTCAAGCTACAATATGTAGCGTTGTAGACGTATATAATATTCCCACCGAGAAGTAGGGGCCGAAGTGACGGGAATGTTGTAAAATATTACATTCGACATGTTAGGTTGCCTTAGGCTAGGATATATAGCGTTATAGACGTATATAATGTTCCCACCGAGAAGTAGGGGCCGGCGCGCCAGGAATGTAGTAAAATATTACACCCGAGACGTTAGGTTGCCTTAGGTTAGGATATATAACGTTATTGACTTATATAATGTTCCCACCGAGAAGTAGGAGCCGACGCGCCAGGAATGTTGTAAAATATTACATTGCACATGTTAAGTTGCCCTAAGCTAGGATATATAGCGTTATACACGTATATAATGTTCCCACCGATAAGTAGGGGCCGGCGCGCCAGGAGTGTAGTAAAATATTACACGCGAGATGTTAGGTTGCCTTAGGTTAGGATATATAACCTTACTGACTTATATAATGTTCCCACCGAGAAGTAGGGGCCGACGCGCCAGGAATGTTGTAATATAATACATCCGAAATGTTAGGATTGCCTTAGGCTAGGATATATAACGTTATAGACGTATATACTGTTCCCACCGAGAAGTAGGTGCCGACGCGCCAGGAATGTAGTAAAATATTACATCGGAGATGATAGGTTGCCTTAGGCTAGGATATATAACGTTATAGACGTATATTATGTTACCACAGAGAAATAGGTACTTGCAAGCCAGGAATGTTGTAAAATATTACATTCGAAATGTTAGGTTGCCTTAGGCTAGGATATATAGCGTTATAGACGTATATAATGTTCCCACCGAGAAGTAGGTGCCGACGTGCCAGGATTGTAGTAAAATATTACATCCGAGATGTTAGGTTGCCTTAGGTTAGGATATATAACGTTATTGACTTATATAATGTTCCCACCGTGATATAGGGCCCGACGCGCCAGGAATGATGTAAAATATTACAATCGACATGTTAGGTTGCCTTAGGTTAGGATATATAACGTTATAGACGTATATGGTATTCCCACCGAGAAGTACTGGCCGACACGCCAGGAATGTTGTAAAACATTACACTCGACATGCTAGCTTGCCTTAGAAGAGGATATATAACGTTATAGACGTATATACTGTTCCCACCGAGAAGAAGGTGCCGACGCGCCAGGAATGATGTAAAATATTACGGTAGCGATGTTAGGTTGCCTTAGGTTAGGACATATAACGTTATAGACGTATATAATGTTACCGCAGAGAACTAGGGACTGGCATGCCAGGAATGTTGTAAAATATTACGGTAGAGATGGTAGGTTGCCTTAGCTTAGAATATATAACGTTATAGGCGTATATACTGTTCCCACCGAGAAGTGGGTGCCGACGCGCCAGGAATGTTGAAAAATATTACATTCGACATGTTAGGTTGCCTTAGTTTAGGATATATAACGTCATAGACGTATATACTGTTCCCACCGAGATGTAGGTGCCGACGCGCCAGGAATGTTCTAAAATATTACATTCGACATGTTAGGTTGCCTTAGGTTAATATATATAACGTTATAGACGTATATACTGTTCCCACCGAGAAGTAGGTGCCGACGCGCCCGGAATGTTGTGAAATATCACATTCGACATGTTAGGTTGCCTTAAGCTACAATATATAGCGTTGTAGACGTATATAATATTCCCACCGAGAAGTAGGGGCCGAAGTGACGGGAATGTTGTAAAATATTACATTCGACATGTTAGGTTGCCTTAGGCTAGTATATATAGCGTTATAGACGTATATAATGTTCCCACCGAGAAGTAGGTGCCGACGTGCCAGGATTGTAGTAAAATATTACACCCGAGATGATAGGTTGCCTTCGGCTAGGATATATAGCGTTATTGACTTATATAATGTTCCCACCGAGATATAGGGCCCGACGCGCCAGGAATGTTGTAAAATATTACAATCGACATGTTAGGTTGCCTTAGGTTAGGATATATAACGTTATTGACTTATATAATGTTCCCACCGAGATATAGGGCCCGACGCGCCAGGAATGATGTAAAATATTACAATCGACATGTTAGGTTGCCTTAGGTTAGGATATATAACGTTATAGACGTATATGGTATTCCCACCGAGAAGTACTGGCCGACACGCCAGGAATGTTGTAAAACATTACACTCGACATGCTAGCTTGCCTTAGAAGAGGATATATAACGTTATAGACGTATATACTGTTCCCACCGAGAAGAAGGTGCCGACGCGCCAGGAATGATGTAAAATATTACGGTAGCGATGTTAGGTTGCCTTAGGTTAGGACATATAACGTTATAGACGTATATAATGTTACCGCAGAGAACTAGGGACTGGCATGCCAGGAATGTTGTAAAATATTACGGTAGAGATGGTAGGTTGCCTTAGCTTAGAATATATAACGTTATAGACGTATATACTGTACCCACCGAGAAGTGGGTGCCGACGCGCCAGGAATGTTGAAAAATATTACATTCGACATGTTAGGTTGCCTTAGGCTAGTATATATAGCGTTATAGACGTATATAATGTTCCCACCGAGAAGTAGGTGCCGACGTGCCAGGATTGTAGTAAAATATTACACCCGAGATGATAGGTTGCCTTCGGCTAGGATATATAGCGTTATTGACTTATATAATGTTCCCACCGAGATATAGGGCCCGACGCGCCAGGAATGTTGTAAAATATTACAATCGACATGTTAGGTTGCCTTAGGTTAGGATATATAACGTTATAGACGTATATGATATTCCCACCGAGAAGTAGTGGCCGACACGCCAGGAATGTTGTAAAACATTACACTCGACATGCTAGCTTACTTTAGAAGAGGATATATAACGTTATAGACGTATATACTGTTCCCAACGAGAAGAAGGTGCCGACGCGCCCGGATGGTGTAAAATATTACGGTAGCGATGTTAGGTTGCCTTAGGTTAGGATATATAACGTTATAGACGTATATAATGTTACCACAGAGAACTAGGGACTTGCATGCCAGGAATGTTGTAAAATATAACGGTAGAGATGATAGGTTGCCTTTGTTTAGGATATATTACGTTATAGACGTATATACTGTTCCCACCGAGAAGTGGGTGCCGACGCGCCAGGAATGTTGTAAAATATTACATTCGACATGTTAGGTTGCCTTAGGTTAATATATATAACGTTACAGACGTATATACTGTTCCCACCGAGAAGTGGGTGCCGACGCGCCCGGAATGTTGTAAAATATCACATTCGACATGTTAGGTTACCTCAAGCTACAATATATAGCGTTGTCGACGTATATAATATTCCCATCGAGAAGTAGGGGCCGAAGTGACGGGAATGTTGTAAAATATTACATTCGACATGTTAGGTTGCCTTAGGCTAGGATATATAGCGTTATAGACGTATATAATGTTCCCACCGAGAAGTAGGTGCCGACGCGCCAGGAATGTTGTAAAATATTACATTCCACATGTTAGGTTGCCTTATGCTGGGATGTATAGCGTTATAGACGTATGTAATGATCCCACCGAGAAGTAGGAGCCGACGTGCCAGGAATGTAGTAAAATATTACAACCGAGATGTCAGGTTGCCTTAGGTTAGGATATATAACGTTATTGACTTATATAATGTTCACACCGAGAAATAGGTGCCGACGCGCCGGGAATTTTGTAAAATATTACATTCCACATGTTAGGTTACCTTGTGCTAGGATATATAGCGTTATAGACGTATGTAGTGATCCCACCGAGAAGTAGGGGCCGACGTGCCAGGAATGTTGTAAAATATTACATTCGACATGTTAGGTTGCCTTAGGTTAATATATATAACGTTACAGACGTATATACTGTTCCCACCGAGAAGTGGGTGCCGACGCGCCCGGAATGTTGTAAAATATCACATTCGACGTGTTAGGTTACCTCAAGCTACAATATGTAGCGTTGTAGACGTATATAATATTCCCACCGAGAAGTAGGGGCCGAAGTGACGGGAATGTTGTAAAATATTACATTCGACATGTTAGGTTGCCTTAGGCTAGGATATATAGCGTTATAGACGTATATAATGTTCCCACCGAGAAGTAGGGGCCGGCGCGCCAGGAATGTAGTAAAATATTACACCCGAGACGTTAGGTTGCCTTAGGTTAGGATATATAACGTTATTGACTTATATAATGTTCCCACCGAGAAGTAGGAGCCGACGCGCCAGGAATGTTGTAAAATATTACATTGCACATGTTAAGTTGCCCTAAGCTAGGATATATAGCGTTATACACGTATATAATGTTCCCACCGATAAGTAGGGGCCGGCGCGCCAGGAGTGTAGTAAAATATTACACGCGAGATGTTAGGTTGCCTTAGGTTAGGATATATAACCTTACTGACTTATATAATGTTCCCACCGAGAAGTAGGGGCCGACGCGCCAGGAATGTTGTAATATAATACATCCGAAATGTTAGGATTGCCTTAGGCTAGGATATATAACGTTATAGACGTATATACTGTTCCCACCGAGAAGTAGGTGCCGACGCGCCAGGAATGTAGTAAAATATTACATCGGAGATGATAGGTTGCCTTAGGCTAGGATATATAACGTTATAGACGTATATTATGTTACCACAGAGAAATAGGTACTTGCAAGCCAGGAATGTTGTAAAATATTACATTCGAAATGTTAGGTTGCCTTAGGCTAGGATATATAGCGTTATAGACGTATATAATGTTCCCACCGAGAAGTAGGTGCCGACGTGCCAGGATTGTAGTAAAATATTACATCCGAGATGTTAGGTTGCCTTAGGTTAGGATATATAACGTTATTGACTTATATAATGTTCCCACCGTGATATAGGGCCCGACGCGCCAGGAATGATGTAAAATATTACAATCGACATGTTAGGTTGCCTTAGGTTAGGATATATAACGTTATAGACGTATATGGTATTCCCACCGAGAAGTACTGGCCGACACGCCAGGAATGTTGTAAAACATTACACTCGACATGCTAGCTTGCCTTAGAAGAGGATATATAACGTTATAGACGTATATACTGTTCCCACCGAGAAGAAGGTGCCGACGCGCCAGGAATGATGTAAAATATTACGGTAGCGATGTTAGGTTGCCTTAGGTTAGGACATATAACGTTATAGACGTATATAATGTTACCGCAGAGAACTAGGGACTGGCATGCCAGGAATGTTGTAAAATATTACGGTAGAGATGGTAGGTTGCCTTAGCTTAGAATATATAACGTTATAGGCGTATATACTGTTCCCACCGAGAAGTGGGTGCCGACGCGCCAGGAATGTTGAAAAATATTACATTCGACATGTTAGGTTGCCTTAGTTTAGGATATATAACGTCATAGACGTATATACTGTTCCCACCGAGATGTAGGTGCCGACGCGCCAGGAATGTTCTAAAATATTACATTCGACATGTTAGGTTGCCTTAGGTTAATATATATAACGTTATAGACGTATATACTGTTCCCACCGAGAAGTAGGTGCCGACGCGCCCGGAATGTTGTGAAATATCACATTCGACATGTTAGGTTGCCTTAAGCTACAATATATAGCGTTGTAGACGTATATAATATTCCCACCGAGAAGTAGGGGCCGAAGTGACGGGAATGTTGTAAAATATTACATTCGACATGTTAGGTTGCCTTAGGCTAGTATATATAGCGTTATAGACGTATATAATGTTCCCACCGAGAAGTAGGTGCCGACGTGCCAGGATTGTAGTAAAATATTACACCCGAGATGATAGGTTGCCTTCGGCTAGGATATATAGCGTTATTGACTTATATAATGTTCCCACCGAGATATAGGGCCCGACGCGCCAGGAATGTTGTAAAATATTACAATCGACATGTTAGGTTGCCTTAGGTTAGGATATATAACGTTATTGACTTATATAATGTTCCCACCGAGATATAGGGCCCGACGCGCCAGGAATGATGTAAAATATTACAATCGACATGTTAGGTTGCCTTAGGTTAGGATATATAACGTTATAGACGTATATGGTATTCCCACCGAGAAGTACTGGCCGACACGCCAGGAATGTTGTAAAACATTACACTCGACATGCTAGCTTGCCTTAGAAGAGGATATATAACGTTATAGACGTATATACTGTTCCCACCGAGAAGAAGGTGCCGACGCGCCAGGAATGATGTAAAATATTACGGTAGCGATGTTAGGTTGCCTTAGGTTAGGACATATAACGTTATAGACGTATATAATGTTACCGCAGAGAACTAGGGACTGGCATGCCAGGAATGTTGTAAAATATTACGGTAGAGATGGTAGGTTGCCTTAGCTTAGAATATATAACGTTATAGACGTATATACTGTACCCACCGAGAAGTGGGTGCCGACGCGCCAGGAATGTTGAAAAATATTACATTCGACATGTTAGGTTGCCTTAGTTTAGGATATATAACGTCATAGACGTATATACTGTTCCCACCGAGATGTAGGTGCCGACGCGCCAGGAATGTTCTAAAATATTACATTCGACATGTTAGGTTGCCTTAGGTTAATATATATAACGTTATAGACGTATATACTGTTCCCACCGAGAAGTAGGTGCCGACGCGCCCGGAATGTTGTGAAATATCACATTCGACATGTTAGGTTGCCTTAAGCTACAATATATAGCGTTGTAGACGTATATAATATTCCCACCGAGAAGTAGGGGCCGAAGTGACGGGAATGTTGTAAAATATTACATTCGACATGTTAGGTTGCCTTAGGCTAGTATATATAGCGTTATAGACGTATATAATGTTCCCACCGAGAAGTAGGTGCCGACGTGCCAGGATTGTAGTAAAATATTACACCCGAGATGATAGGTTGCCTTCGGCTAGGATATATAGCGTTATTGACTTATATAATGTTCCCACCGAGATATAGGGCCCGACGCGCCAGGAATGTTGTAAAATATTACAATCGACATGTTAGGTTGCCTTAGGTTAGGATATATAACGTTATAGACGTATATGATATTCCCACCGAGAAGTAGTGGCCGACACGCCAGGAATGTTGTAAAACATTACACTCGACATGCTAGCTTACTTTAGAAGAGGATATATAACGTTATAGACGTATATACTGTTCCCAACGAGAAGAAGGTGCCGACGCGCCCGGATGGTGTAAAATATTACGGTAGCGATGTTAGGTTGCCTTAGGTTAGGATATATAACGTTATAGACGTATATAATGTTACCATAGAGAACTAGGGACTTGCATGCCAGGAATGTTGTAAAATATAACGGTAGAGATGATAGGTTGCCTTTGTTTAGGATATATTACGTTATAGACGTATATACTGTTCCCACCGAGAAGTGGGTGCCGACGCGCCCGGAATGTTGTAAAATATCACATTCGACATGTTAGGTTGCCTCAAGCTACAATATATAGCGTTGTAGACGTATATAATATTCCCACCGAGAAGTAGGGGCCGAAGTGACGGGAATGTTGTAAAATATTACATTCGACATGTTAGGTTGCCTTAGGCTAGGACATATAGCGTTATTGACTTATATAATGTTCCCACCGAGAAATAGGTGCCGACGCGCCGGGAATGTTGTAAAATACTACATTCCACATGTTAGGTTGCCTTGTGCTAGGATATATAGCGTTATAGACGTATGTAGTGATCCCACCGAGAAGTAGGGGCCGACGTGCCAGGAATGTAGTAAAATATTACAACCGAGATGTCAGGTTGCCTTAGGTTAGGATATATAACGTTATTCACTTATATAATGTTCACACCGAGAAATAGGTGCCGACGCGCCGGGAATTTTGTAAAATATTACATTCCACATGTTAGGTTACCTTGTGCTAGGATATATAGCGTTATAGACGTATGTAGTGATCCCACCGAGAAGTAGGGGCCGACGTGCCAGGAATGTTGTAAAATATTACATTCGACATGTTAGGTTGCCTTAGGTTAATATATATAACGTTACAGACGTATATACTGTTCCCACCGAGAAGTGGGTGCCGACGCGCCCGGAATGTTGTAAAATATCACATTCGACGTGTTAGGTTACCTCAAGCTACAATATGTAGCGTTGTAGACGTATATAATATTCCCACCGAGAAGTAGGGGCCGAAGTGACGGGAATGTTGTAAAATATTACATTCGACATGTTAGGTTGCCTTAGGCTAGGATATATAGCGTTATAGACGTATATAATGTTCCCACCGAGAAGTAGGGGCCGGCGCGCCAGGAATGTAGTAAAATATTACACCCGAGACGTTAGGTTGCCTTAGGTTAGGATATATAACGTTATTGACTTATATAATGTTCCCACCGAGAAGTAGGAGCCGACGCGCCAGGAATGTTGTAAAATAATACATTCCACATGTTAGGTTGCCCTAAGCTAGGATATATAGCGTTATAGACGTATATAATGTTCCCACCGAGAAGTAGGGGCCGGCGCGCCAGGAGTGTAGTAAAATATTACACGCGAGATGTTAGGTTGCCTTAGGTTAGGATATATAACCTTACTGACTTATATAATGTTCCCACCGAGAAGTAGGGGCCGACGCTCCAGGAATGTTGTAATATAATACATCCGAAATGTTAGGATTGCCTTAGGCTAGGATATATAACGTTATAGACGTATATACTGTTCCCACCGAGAAGTAGGTGCCGACGCGCCAGGAATGTAGTAAAATATTACATCGGAGATGATAGGTTGCCTTAGGCTAGGATATATAACGTTATAGACGTATATTATGTTACCACAGAGAAATAGGTACTTGCAAGCCAGGAATGTTGTAAAATATTACATTCGAAATGTTAGGCTGCCTTAGGCTAGGATATATAGCGTTATAGACGTATATAATGTTCCCACCGAGAAGTAGGTGCCGACGTGCCAGGAATGTTGTAAAATATTACATCCAAGATGTTAGGTTGCCTTATGTTATGATATATAACGTTGTAGACGTATATAATGTTCCCACCGAGACGAAGGGACCGAAATGCCACGAATGTTGTAAAGTATTACATCCCAGATGTTTGGTTGCCTTAGGTTAGGATATATAACGTTATAGACGTATATGATGTTCCCACCGAGAAGTACGGGCCGACACAACAGGAATGTTGTAAAATATTACATCCGAGATGTTAGGTTGCCTTAGGTTAGGATATACAACGTTATAGATGTATACAATGTCCCCATCCAGAAGTAGGCGACGACACGCCAGGAACGTTGTAAAATATTACATTCGACATGTTAGGTTGCCTTAGGCTAGGATATATAACGTTATAGACGCATATAATGTTCCCACCGAGAAGTAGGCGCCGTCACGCCAGGAATGTGGTCAAATATTACATCCGAGATGTTAGGTTGCCGTAGGTTAGGATATATAACGTTATAGACCTATATGATTTTCCCACCGAGAAGTACGGGCCGACACGCCAGGAATGTTGTCAAATATTACATTCGACAGGTTAATTTGCCTTAGGATAGGATATATAACGTTATAAACGTATATAATGTTACCACCGAGAACTACGGGCCGACACGCCAGGAATGATGTAAAATATTACATTCGACATGTTAGGTCGCTTTAGGCTAGGATATATAACATTACCGACGTATATAATGTTCCCACCGAAAAGTAGGGGCCGACGCGCCAGGAATGTTGTAAAATATTACATCCGAGATGTTAGGTTGCCTTCGGTTAGGATATACAACGTTATGGACGTATATAATGTCCCCATCGGGACGTAGGCGCCGTCACGCTAGGAATGTTATCAACTATTACATCCGAGATGTTAGGTTAGGTTGCCTTAGGTTAGGATATACAATGTTATAGACGTATATAATGTCCCCATCGGGAAGTAGGCGCCGTAGCGCCAGGAATGTTGTAAAATATTACGGTAGAGAGGTAAGGTTGCCTTAGGTTATGATATATAACGTTATAGACGTATACAATGTTCCCACCGAGAAGTAGGGACCGACATGCCAGGAATGTTGTAAAATATTACATCCGAGATGTTAGGTTGCTTTAGGTTAGCATATATATCGTTATAGACGTATATAATGTTAGCACCGAGACGTAAGGACCGACATGCCAGGAATGTTGTAAAATATTACATCCCAGATGTTAGGTTGCTTTAGGTTAGGGTATACAACGATGTAGACGTATATAAGGTCCCCATCGAGAAGCAGGCGACGACATGCCAGGAATGTTGTCAACCATTACATCCGAGATGTTAGGTTCCCTTAGGTTAGGATGTACAACGTTATAGACGTATATAATGTCCCCATCGGGAAGTAGGCGCCGTCACGCCAGGAATGTTGTAAAATATTACGGTAGAGAGGTTAGTTTGCCTTAGGTTAGGATATATAACGTTATAGACGTATATAATGTCCCCACCGAGAAGTAGGAACGGACTTGCTAGGAGTGTTGTAAAATAATACATCCGAGATGTTAGGTTGCCTTAGGTTAGGATATACGACGTTGTAGACGTATATAATGTCCCCATCGGGAAGTAGGCACCGTCGCGCTACGAATGTTGTAAAATATACGGTAGAGAGGTTAGGTTGCCTTAGGTTATAATATATAACGTTATAGACGTATATAATGTTCTCACCGAAAAGTAGGGACGGACATGCCAGGAATGTTGTTAAATATTACATCCCAGAGGTTAGGATGCTTTAGGTTAAGATATATATCGTTATAGACGTATATAATGTTGCCACCGAAAAATAGGGGCCGACGCGTCAGGAATGTTGTAAAATATTACACCCGAGATGTTAGGTTCCCTTAGGTTAGCATATACAACGCTATAGACGTATAGAATGTTCCCACCGAGAAGTAGGGACCGACATGCCAAGAATGTTGTAAAATATTACAGTCGAGATGTTAGGTTGCCTTAGGTTAGCATATACAACGTTATAGATGTATATAATGTCCCCATCGAGAAGCAGGCGACGACACGCCAGGAAGGTTGTAAAATATTACATCCGAGATGTTAGGTTGCCTTAGGTTAGGATATATAACGTTATAGACGTATACAACGTTCAAACCGAGAAGTAGGGCCCGACGTGCCAGGAATTTTGTAAAATATTACATCCCAGATGTTAGTTTCCCTTAGGTTAGGATATATATCGTTATAGACGTATATAATGTTCCCACCGAGAAGTTGGGACCGACATGCCAGGAATGTTGTAAAATATTACATCCCAGATGTTAGGTTGCGTTATGTTAGGATATACAACGTTATAGACGTATATTATGTTCCCATCGAGAAGCAGGCGACGACACGCCAGGAATGTTGTAAAATATTACATTCGACATGTTATGTGTCCTTAGGCTAGGATATATAACGTTATATACGTATATAATGTTCCCACCGAGAAGTACGGGCGGACTCGCCAGGAATGTTGTCAACTATTACATCCGAGATGTTAGGTTGCCTTAGGTTAGGATATATAACGTTATAGACGTATATAATGTTCAAACCGAGAAGTAGGGCCCGACGTGCCAGGAATTTTGTAAAATATTACATCCCAGATGTTAGTTTCCCTTAGGTTAGGATATATAACGTTATAGACGTATATAATTTCCCCATCCAGAAGTAGGCGACGACACGCCAGGAATATTACATCCCAGATGTTAGGTTGCGTTAGGTTAGGATATACAACGTTATATACGTATATAATGTCCCCATCGAGAAGCAGGCGACGACACGCCATGAATGTTGTAAAATATTACATCCCAGATGTTATGTTGCCTTACGTTAGGATATATAACGTTATAGACGTATATAATGTCCGCACCGAGAAGTACGAGCCGACACGCCAGGAATGTTGTAAAATATTACGGAAGAGATATTAGGTTGCCTTAGGTTATGATATATAACGTTATAGACGTATATAATGTTCCCACCGAGAAATAGGGGCCGACGCGTCAGGAACGTTGTAAAATCTTACACCCGAGATCTTAGGTTCCCTTAGGTTATGATATACAACGTTATAGACATATAGAATGTTCCTACCGACACGTAGATACCGACATGCCAGGAATGTTGTAAAATATTACATCCGAGAAGTTAGGTTGCGTTAGGTTAGGATATATATCGTTATAGACGTATATAATGTTCCCAGCGACACGTACGGACTGACATGCCAGGAATGTTGTAAAATATTACATCCTAGATGTTAGGTTGCATTAGGTTAGGATATACAACGTTATAGACGTATATAATGTCCCCATCGAGAAGCAGGCGACGACACGCCAGGACGTTGTAAAATATTACACCCGAGATGTTAGGTTCCCTCAGGTTAAGATATATAACGTTATAGACGTATATAAAGTCCCCACCGAGATGTAGGCGCCGACAGGCCAGGAATGTTGTGAACCATTACATACGAGACGTTAGGTTCCCTTAGGTTAGTATATATAATGTTATAGACGTACATAATGTTACCACAGAGAACTAGGCGCCAACAATTCAGGAATGTAGAAAAGTATTACACCCCAGATGTTAGGTGGCCTTAGGTTAGCATATATAACGATATAGACCTACATAATGGTACCACCAAGAACAAGGCGCCAACACGCCAGGAATGTTGTAAAATATTACATCCGACATGCTAGCTTCCCTCAGGTTAGTATATACAACGATATAGGCGTATATAATTTTCACAGCGAGAAGTAGGAGCCGACGCGCCAGGAATGTTGTAAAATATTACATCCGAGATGTTAGGTTGCCTTAGGAGTGGATATATAGCGTTATAGACGTATATAATGTTCCCACCGAGAAGTAGGGGCCGGCGCGCCAGGAATGTTGGAAAATATTACATCCCAAATGTTAGGTTGCGTTAGGTTAGGATATACATCGTTATAGACTTATATAATGTCCCCATCGAGAAGCAGGCGACGAAACGCCAGAATGTTGTATAATATTACATCCGAGATGTTACGTTGCCTTAGGCTAGGGTATATATCGTTATGGACGTATACAATGTTTCCACCGAGAAGTAGGGACCGATATGCCGGGGAATGTTGTAAAATATTACATCCGAGATGTTAGGTTGCCTTGGGTTAGGATATACAATGTTATAGATGTATATAATGTCCCCATCGAGAAGTAGGCGACGACACGCCAGGAATGTTGTAAAATATTACATTCGACATGTTAGGTTGCCTTAGGCTAGGATATATAGCGTTATAGACGTATATAATGTTCCCACCGAGAAGTAGGGGCCGGCGCGCCCGGAATGTTGGAAAATACTACATCCGAGATGTTACGTTGCCTTATGTATGGGTATATAACGGTATAGACGTATATAATGTCACCACCGGAAAGTACGGGCCGACACGACGGAGATTCTGTAAAACATTACCAGCGAGATTCTAGATGGGTTAGGTTAGGTTATATTAGGTTACAGACGTATATAATGTGCCCGCCGAGAAGTAGGGGCCGACCGCGCCAGGAATGTAGGAACATACTACATCCGAGATGTTAGGTTGCCTTATGGTAGGATATACAACGCTATAGACACATATAGTGACCCCACCGAGAAGTACGGGCCGACACGTCCGGGATTCTATAAAACATTACCAGCGACGGAATCGATCGGTTAGGATAGGTCATATTACGTTATAGACGTATATAATGTGCCCACCGAGAAGTAAGAGCCGACCCGCCCGGAATATTAAAAAATACTACATTCGAGATGTGAGGTTGGCTTAGGTTAGGATATATAACGTTATAGACGCATTCAATGTCCCCACCGAGACGTACGGCACGCCACGAACTGGATTCTGTAAAGCATTACCAGCGAGGGGCTAAATGAGTTAGGTTAGGTTATATTACGATATGGACGTATATAATGTGCCCACCGAGAAGTAGGGGCCGACCCGCCTGGAATGTTGGAAAATACTACATCCGAGGTGTTATGTTGCCTTAGGTTAGGATATATAACGTTATAGGCCTATATAATGTCCCACGGAGAGGTACGGACCAACAGGACCGGGATTCTGTAAAACATTACCAGCCAGGGTTTAGATGGGTTAGGTTAGGTTATATTACGTTATAAACGTATATAACGTTCCCACCGAGAAGTAGGGGCCGACCCGCCAGGAATGCTGTAAAATACTACATCCGAGATGTTAAGTTGCCTTACGTTAGTATATATAACGTTATAGACGTATATAATGTTCCCACCGAGAAGGAGGGGCCGAAGCGCCAGGAATGCAGTAAAATATAACATCCCAGATGTTAGGTTGCCTTAGGTTAGGATATATAACGTTATTGACGTATATAGTGTTCCCTCCGAGAAGTAGGGGCCGACGCGCCGGGAATGTTGTAAAGTATTACATTCGACATGTTAGGTTGCCTTAGGTTAGGATATATAGCGTTATAGACGTACATACTGTTCCCACCGAGAAGTAGGGGCCGGCGCGCCAGGACTGTAGTAAAATATAACATCCCAGATGTTAGGTTGCCTTAGGTTAGGATATATAACGTTATTGACTTATATAATGTTCCGACCGAGAAGTAGGGGCCGACACGCCAGGAATGTTGTAAAATATTGCGGTAGAGATGTTAGGTTGCCTTAGGATAGGATATATAACGTAATAGACGTATATAATATTCCCACCGAGAAGGAGGGGCCGACGTGCCAGGAATGTAGTAAAATATAGCATCCCAGATGTTAGGTTGCCTTAGGTTAGGATATATAACGTTATTGACGTATATAATGTTCCCGCCGGGACGTAGGGACAGACATGCCAGGAATGTTGTAAAATATTACATACGAGATGTTATCTTGCCTTACGTTAGAATAAATAACGTTATAGACGTATATAATGTCCCAATCGAGAAGTAGGCAACGACACGCCAGGAATGTTGTAAAATATTATATTCTACATGTTAGGTCATTTTAGGCTAGGGTATATAACGTTATAGACGTATATAAGGTTCCCACCGAGAGATAGGGGCCGACGCGTCAGGAATGTTGTAAAATATTACATCCGAGATGTTAGGTTCCCTTAGGTTATGATATAGATCGTTATAAACGTATATAACGTTCCCACAGAAAAGTAGGTACCGCCATGACAGGAATGTTGTAAAATAATACATCCGAGATGTTAGGTTGCCTTAGGTTAGGATATATATCGTTATAGACGTATATAATGTTCCCACCGAGAAATAGGGGCCGACGCGTCAGGAATGTTGTAATATATTACATCCGAGATGCTAGGTTCCCTTAGGTTAGGATATATATCGTTATAGACGTATATAATGTTCCCACCGAGAAGTAGGTACCGACACGCCAGGAATGTTGTCAAATATTACATCCTAGATGTTAGGTTGCCTTAGGCTAGGATATGTAACGTTATAGACGTATATAATGTTCGAACCGAGAAATAGGGGCCGACGCGCCAGGAATGTTGTAAAATATTACATTCGACATGTTAGGATTGCCTTAGGCTAGCATATATAACGTTGTAGACGTATATACTGTTCCCACCGAGAAGTAGGTGCCGACGCGCCGGGTATGTTGTAAAATATTACATCCGAGATGTGAGGTTGCCATAGGTTAGGATATATAACGTTATAGACGTATATACTGTTCCCACCGAGAAGTAGGTGCCGACGCGCCCGGCATGTTGTAAAATATTACGCTCGACATGTTAGGTTGCCTTAGGCTAGTATATATAGCGTTATAGACGTATATAATGTTCCCACCGAGAAGTAGGGTCCGACGTGCCAGGAATGTAGTAAAATATTACATCGGAGATGTTAGGTTGCCTTAGCTTAGGATATGTCACGTTATAGACGTATATAATGTTACCACCGAGAACTACGGGCCGACAAGCCAGGAATGTTGTAAATATTACGCTCGACATGTTAGGTTGCCTTCGGTTAGGATATACATCGTTATAGACGTATGTAA
Organism: Xylocopa violacea; assembly: GCA_963969225.1. Classification (NCBI taxonomy): domain Eukaryota; kingdom Metazoa; phylum Arthropoda; class Insecta; order Hymenoptera; family Apidae; genus Xylocopa; species Xylocopa violacea. The sequence continues at coordinate 21,638,541 of CAXAJV010000001.1, read as the reverse complement.
TGTTCCCACCGAGAAGTAGGGACCGACATGCCAAGAATGTTGTATAATATTACGGTAGAGATGTTAGGTTGCCTTAGGTTAGGATATATAACGTTATAGACGTATATACTGTTCCCACCGAGAAGTAGGTGCGGACGCGCCCCGCATGCTGTAAAATATTACGCTCGACATGTTAGGTTGCGTTCAGTTAGGATATATATCGTTATAGACGTATATAATGTTCCCACCGAGAAGTAGGGGCCGACAAGCCAGGAATGTAGTAAAATATTACATCCGAGATGTTAGGTTGCCTTAGGTTAGGATATGTAACGTTATAGAGGTACATAATGTTACCACCGAGAACTACGGGCCGACATGCCAGGAATGTTGTATAATATTACGGTAGAGATGTTAGGTTGCCTTAGGTTAGGATATATAACGTTATAGACGTATATACTGTTCCCACCGAGAAGTAGGTGCCGACGCGCCCGGCATGTTGTAAAATATTACGCTCGACATGTTAGGTTGCGTTCGGGCAGGATATATATCGTTATAGACGTATATAATGTTCCCACCGAGAAGTAGGGGCCGACAAGCCAGGAATATAGTAAAATATTACATCCGAGATGTTAGGTTGCCTTAGGTTAGGATATGTAACGTTATAGAGGTATATAATGTTACCACCGAGAACTACGGGCCGACATGCCAGGAATGTTGTATAATATTACGGTAGAGATGTTAGGTTGCCTTAGGTTAGGATATATAACGTTATAGACGTATATACTGTTCCCACCGAGAAGTAGGGGCCGGCGCGCCAGGAATGTAGTAAAATATTACATCCGAGATGTTAGGTTGCCTTGGGCTAGGATATGTAACGTTATAGACGTATATAATGTTCCCACCGAGAAGTATGGGTCAACCAGCCAGGAGTGTGGTAAAATATTACATTCGACATGTTAGGTTGCCTTCGGTTAGGATATATAACGTTATAGACGTATATACTGTTCCCACCGAGAAGTAGGTGCCGACGCGCCAGGTATGTTGTAAGATATTACATCCGAGATGTTAGGTTACGTTAGGTTAGGATATATAACGATATTGACTTATATAATGTTCCCACCGAGAAATAGGGGCCGACGCGCCAGGAATGTTGTAAAATATTACATTCGACATGTTAGGATTGCCTTAGGCTAGGATATATAACGTTATAGACGTATATACTGTTCCCACCGAGAAGTAGGGGCCGGCGCGCCAGGAATGTAGTAAAATATTACATCCGAAATGTTAGGTTGCCTTGGGCTAGGATATGTAACGTTATAGACGTATATAATGTTCCCACCGAGAAGTATGGTTCAACGAGCCAGGAATGTGGTAAAATATTACATTCGACATGTTAGGTTGCCTTCGGTTAGGATATATAACGTTATAGACGTATAAACTGTTCCCACCGAGAAGTAGGTGCCGACGCGCCAGGTATGTTGTAAGATATTACATCCGAGATGTTAGGTTGCCTTAGGTTAGGATATGTAACGATATTGACTTATATAATGTTCCCACCGAGAAATAGGGGCCGACGCGCCAGGAATGTTGTAAAATATTACATTCGACATGTTAGGATTGCCTTAGGCTAGGATATATAACGTTATAGACGTATATACTGTTCCCACCGAGAAGTAGGGGCCGGCGCGCCAGGAATGTAGTAAAATATTACATCCGAGATGTTAGGTTGCCTTAGGTTAGGATATGTAACGTTATAGAGGTATATAATGTTACCACCGAGAACTAGGGGCCGACATGCCAGGAATGTTGTATAATATTACGGTAGAGATGTTAGGTTGCCTTAGGTTAGGATATATAACGTTATAGACGTATATACTGTTCCCACCGAGAAGTAGGGGCCGGCGCGCCAGGAATGTTGTAAAATATTACATCCGAGATGTTAGGTTCCCTTAGGTTATGATATAGATCGTTATAAACGCATATAACGTTCCCACAGAAAAGTAGGTACCGCCATGACAGGAATGTTGTAAAATAATACATCCGAGATCTTAGGTTCCCTTAGGTTAGGATATATATCGTTATAGACGTATATAATGTTCCTACCGAGAAGTAGGGACCGACATACCAGGAATGTTGTAAAATAATACATCCGAGATGTTAGGTTGCCTTAGGTTAGGATATATAACGTTATAGACGCATATACTGTTCCCACCGAGAAGTAGGTGCCGACGCGTCAGCAATGTTGTTAAATATTACGTACGACATGTTAGGTTGCCTTATGCTAGGATATATAGCGTTATAAACGTATATAATGTTCCCACCGAGAAGTAGGTGCCGACGCGCCAGGAATGTTGTAAAATATTACATTCGACATGTTAGGTTGCCTTAAGCTAGGATATATAGCGTTATAGACGTATATAATGTTCCCAACGAGAAGTAGGGGCCGAAGTGCCGGGAATGTTGTAAAATATTACATGCGACATGTTAGGTTGCCTTAGGCTAGGATTTATAGCGTTATAGACGTATATAATGTTCCCACAGAGAAGTAGGGGCCGAAGTGCCGGGAATGTTGTAAAATATTACATGCGACATGTTAGGTTGCCTTAGGCTAGGATATATAGCGTTATAGAAGTATATAATGTTCCCACCGAGAAGTAGGGGCCGACGTGCCAGGAATGTAGTAAAATATTACATCCGAGATGTTAGGTTGCCTTGGGCTAGGATATATAACGTTATTGACTTATATAATGTTCTCACCGAGAAATAGGGGCCGACGCGCCAGGAATGTTGTAAAGCAATACATCCGAGGTGTTAGGTTGCCCTAGGCTAGGATATGTAACGTTATAGACGTATATAATGTTCCCACCGAGAAGTAGGGGCCGACTATCCAGGAATGTTGTAAAATATTACAATCGACATGTTAGGATTGCCTCAAGCTAGGATATACAACGATATAGACGTATATACTGTTCCCACCGAGAAGTAGGTGCCGACGCGTCAGCAATGTTGTTAAATATTACGTACGACATGTTAGGTTGCCTTAGGCTAGGATATATAGCGTTATAGACGTATATAATGTTCCCACCGAGAAGTAGGTGCCGACGCGCCAGGAATGTTGTAAAATAATACATTCGACATGTTAGGTTGCCTTAAGCTAGCATATATAGCGTTATAGACGTATATAATGTTCCCACCGAGAAGGAGGGGCCGAAGTGCCGGGAATGTTGTAAAATATTACATGCGACATGTTAGGTTGCCTTAGGCTAGGATTTATAGCGTTACAGACGTATATAATGTTCCCACAGAGAAGTAGGGGCCGAAGTGCCGGGAATGTTGTAAAATATTACATCCGACATGTTAGGTTGCCTCAAGCTAGGATATACAACGATATAGACGTATATACTGTTCCCACCGAGAAGTAGGTGCCGACGCGCCTGGAATGTAGTCAAATATTACACCCGAGATGTTAGGTTCCCTTCGGTAAGGATATATAACGTTATAGACGTATATAATGTTCCCACCGAGAAGTAGGGGCCGACGCGCCAGGAATGTTGTAAAATTTTACATTCGACATGTTAGGATTGCCTTAGGCTAGGATATATAACGTTATAGACGTATATACTGTTCCCACCGAGAAGTAGGTGCCGACGCGTCAGCAATGTTGTTAAATATTACGTACGACATGTTAGGTTGCCTTAGGCTAGGATATATAGCGTTATAGACGTATATAATGTTCCCACCGAGAAGTAGGTGCCGACGCGCCAGGAATGTTGTAAAATATTACATTCGACATGTTAGGTTGCCTTAAGCTAGGATATATAGCGTTATAGACGTATATAATGTTCCCAACGAGAAGTACGGGCCGAAGTGCCGGGAATGTTGTAAAATATTACATGCGACATGTTAGGTTGCCTTAGGCTAGGATTTATAGCGTTATAGACGTATATAATGTTCCCACAGAGAAGTAGGGGCCGAAGTGCCGGGAATGTTGTAAAATATTACATGCGACATGTTAGGTTGCCTTAGGCTAGGATATATAGCGTTATAGAAGTATATAATGTTCCCACCGAGAAGTAGGGGCCGACGTGCCAGGAATGTAGTAAAATATTACATCCGAGATGTTAGGTTGCCTTGGGCTAGGATATATAACGTTATTGACTTATATAATGTTCTCACCGAGAAATAGGGGCCGACGCGCCAGGAATGTTGTAAAACAATACATCCGAGGTGTTAGGTTGCCCTAGGCTAGGATATGTGACGTTATAGACGTATATAATGTTCCCACCGAGAGGTAGGGGCCGACGAGCCAGGAATGTTGTAAAATATTACATCCGAGATGTTAGGTTGCCTTAGGTTAGGATATATAACGTTATAGACGTATATAATGTTCCTACCGAGAAGTAGGGACCGACATGCCAGGATTGTTGTAAAATATTACGGTAGAGATGTTAGATTCCCTCAGGTTAGGATATATAACGTTATGGACGTATATAATGTTCCCACTGAGAAGTAGGTGCCTGTGAGCCAGGAATGTTGTAAAATATTACGCTCGACATGTTAGGTTGCCTTAGGCTAGTATATATAGCGTTATAGACGTATATAATGTTCCCACCGAGAAGTAGGGTCCGACGTGCCAGGAATGTAGTAAAATATTACATCGGAGATGTTAGGTTGCCTTAGCTTAGGATATGTCACGTTATAGACGTATATAATGTTACCACCGAGAACTACGGGCCGACAAGCCAGGAATGTTGTAAATATTACGCTCGACATGTTAGGTTGCCTTCGGTTAGGATATACATCGTTATAGACGTATGTAATGTTCCCACCGAGAAGTAGGGACCGACATGCCAAGAATGTTGTATAATATTACAGTAGAGATGTTAGGTTGCCTTAGGTTAGGATATATAACGTTATAGACGTATATACTGTTCCCACCGAGAAGTAGGTGCGGACGCACCCCGCATGCTGTAAAATATTACGCTCGACATGTTAGGTTGCGTTCAGTTAGGATATATATCGTTATAGACGTATATAATGTTCCCACCGAGAAGTAGGGGCCGACAAGCCAGGAATGTAGTAAAATATTACATCCGAGATGTTAGGTTGCCTTAGGTTAGGATATGTAACGTTATAGAGGTACATAATGTTACCACCGAGAACTACGGGCCGACATGCCAGGAATGTTGTATAATATTACGGTAGAGATGTTAGGTTGCCTTAGGTTAGGATATATAACGTTATAGACGTATATACTGTTCCCACCGAGAAGTAGGGGCCGGCGCGCCAGGAATGTAGTAAAATATTACATCCGAGATGTTAGGTTGCCTTGGGCTAGGATATGTAACGTTATAGACGTATATAATGTTCCCACCGAGAAGTATGGGTCAACCAGCCAGGAGTGTGGTAAAATATTACATTCGACATGTTAGGTTGCCTTCGGTTAGGATATATAACGTTATAGACGTATATACTGTTCCCACCGAGAAGTAGGTGCCGACGCGCCAGGTATGTTGTAAGATATTACATCCGAGATGTTAGGTTACGTTAGGTTAGGATATATAACGATATTGACTTATATAATGTTCCCACCGAGAAATAGGGGCCGACGCGCCAGGAATGTTGTAAAATATTACATTCGACATGTTAGGATTGCCTTAGGCTAGGATATATAACGTTATAGACGTATATACTGTTCCCACCGAGAAGTAGGGGCCGGCGCGCCAGGAATGTAGTAAAATATTACATCCGAAATGTTAGGTTGCCTTGGGCTAGGATATGTAACGTTATAGACGTATATAATGTTCCCACCGAGAAGTATGGTTCAACGAGCCAGGAATGTGGTAAAATATTACATTCGACATGTTAGGTTGCCTTCGGTTAGGATATATAACGTTATAGACGTATAAACTGTTCCCACCGAGAAGTAGGTGCCGACGCGCCAGGTATGTTGTAAGATATTACATCCGAGATGTTAGGTTGCCTTAGGTTAGGATATGTAACGATATTGACTTATATAATGTTCCCACCGAGAAATAGGGGCCGACGCGCCAGGAATGTTGTAAAATATTACATTCGACATGTTAGGATTGCCTTAGGCTAGGATATATAACGTTATAGACGTATATACTGTTCCCACCGAGAAGTAGGGGCCGGCGCGCCAGGAATGTAGTAAAATATTACATCCGAGATGTTAGGTTGCCTTAGGTTAGGATATGTAACGTTATAGAGGTATATAATGTTACCACCGAGAACTACGGGCCGACATGCCAGGAATGTTGTATAATATTACGGTAGAGATGTTAGGTTGCCTTAGGTTAGGATATATAACGTTATAGACGTATATACTGTTCCCACCGAGAAGTAGGGGCCGGCGCGCCAGGAATGTTGTAAAATATTACATCCGAGATGTTAGGTTCCCTTAGGTTATGATATAGATCGTTATAAACGCATATAACGTTCCCACAGAAAAGTAGGTACCGCCATGACAGGAATGTTGTAAAATAATACATCCGAGATCTTAGGTTCCCTTAGGTTAGGATATATATCGTTATAGACGTATATAATGTTCCTACCGAGAAGTAGGGACCGACATACCAGGAATGTTGTAAAATAATACATCCGAGATGTTAGGTTGCCTTAGGTTAGGATATATAACGTTATAGACGTATATACTGTTCCCACCGAGAAGTAGGTGCCGACGCGTCAGCAATGTTGTTAAATATTACGTACGACATGTTAGGTTGCCTTAGGCTAGGATATATAGCGTTATAAACTTATATAATGTTCCCACCGAGAAGTAGGTGCCGACGCGCCAGGAATGTTGTAAAATATTACATTCGACATGTTAGGTTGCCTTAAGCTAGGATATATAGCGTTATAGACGTATATAATGTTCCCAACGAGAAGTAGGGGCCGAAGTGCCGGGAATGTTGTAAAATATTACATGCGACATGTTAGGTTGCCTTAGGCTAGGATTTATAGCGTTATAGACGTATATAATGTTCCCACAGAGAAGTAGGGGCCGAAGTGCCGGGAATGTTGTAAAATATTACATGCGACATGTTAGGTTGCCTTAGGCTAGGATATATAGCGTTATAGAAGTATATAATGTTCCCACCGAGAAGTAGGGGCCGACGTGCCAGGAATGTAGTAAAATATTACATCCGAGATGTTAGGTTGCCTTGGGCTAGGATATATAACGTTATTGACTTATATAATGTTCTCACCGAGAAATAGGGGCCGACGCGCCAGGAATGTTGTAAAACAATACATCCGAGGTGTTAGGTTGCCCTAGGCTAGGATATGTAACGTTATAGACGTATATAATGTTCCCACCGAGAAGTAGGGGCCGACTATCCAGAAATGTTGTAAAATATTACAATCGACATGTTAGGATTGCCTCAAGCTAGGATATACAACGATATAGACGTATATACTGTTCCCACCGAGAAGTAGGTGCCGACGCGTCAGCAATGTTGTTAAATATTACGTACGACATGTTAGGTTGCCTTAGGCTAGGATATATAGCGTTATAGACGTATATAATGTTCCCACCGAGAAGTAGGTGCCGACGCGCCAGGAATGTTGTAAAATAATACATTCGACATGTTAGGTTGCCTTAAGCTAGCATATATAGCGTTATAGACGTATATAATGTTCCCACCGAGAAGGAGGGGCCGAAGTGCCGGGAATGTTGTAAAATATTACATGCGACATGTTAGGTTGCCTTAGTCTAGGATTTATAGCGTTACAGACGTATATAATGTTCCCACAGAGAAGTAGGGGCCGAAGTGCCGGGAATGTTGTAAAATATTACATCCGACATGTTAGGTTGCCTCAAGCTAGGATATACAACGATATAGACGTATATACTGTTCCCACCGAGAAGTAGGTGCCGACGCGCCTGGAATGTTGTCAAATATTACTCCCGAGATGTTAGGTTCCCTTCGGTAAGGATATATAACGTTATAGACGTATATAATGTTCCCACCGAGAAGTAGGGGCCGACGCGCCAGGAATGTTGTAAAATTTTACATTCGACATGTTAGGATTGCCTTAGGCTAGGATATATAACGTTATAGACGTATATACTGTTCCCACCGAGAAGTAGGTGCCGACGCGTCAGCAATGTTGTTAAATATTACGTACGACATGTTAGGTTGCCTTAGGCTAGGATATATAGCGTTATAGACGTATATAATGTTCCCACCGAGAAGTAGGTGCCGACGCGCCAGGAATGTTGTAAAATAATACATTCGACATGTTAGGTTGCCTTAAGCTAGCATATATAGCGTTATAGACGTATATAATTTTCCCACCGAGAAGGAGGGGCCGAAGTGCCGGGAATGTTGTAAAATATTACATGCGACATGTTAGGTTGCCTTAGGCTAGGATTTATAGCGTTACAGACGTATATAATGTTCCCACAGAGAAGTAGGGGCCGAAGTGCCGGGAATGTTGTAAAATATTACATCCGACATGTGAGGTTGCCTCAAGCTAGGATATACAACGATATAGACGTATATACTGTTCCCACCGAGAAGTAGGTGCCGACGCGCCTGGAATGTAGTCAAATATTACACCCGAGATGTTAGGTTCCCTTCGGTAAGGATATATAACGTTATAGACGTATATAATGTTCCCACCGAGAAGTAGGGGCCGACGCGCCAGGAATGTTGTAAAATTTTACATTCGACATGTTAGGATTGCCTTAGGCTAGGATATATAACGTTATAGACGTATATACTGTTCCCACCGAGAAGTAGGTGCCGACGCGTCAGCAATGTTGTTAAATATTACGTACGACATGTTAGGTTGCCTTAGGCTAGGATATATAGCGTTATAGACGTATATAATGTTCCCACCGAGAAGTAGGTGCCGACGCGCCAGGAATGTTGTAAAATATTACATTCGACATGTTAGGTTGCCTTAAGCTAGGATATATAGCGTTATAGACGTATATAATGTTCCCAACGAGAAGTAGGGGCCGAAGTGCCGGGAATGTTGTAAAATATTACATGCGACATGTTAGGTTGCCTTAGGCTAGGATTTATAGCGTTATAGACGTATATAATGTTCCCACAGAGAAGTAGGGGCCGAAGTGCCGGGAATGTTGTAAAATATTACATGCGACATGTTAGGTTGCCTTAGGCTAGGATATATAGCGTTATAGAAGTATATAATGTTCCCACCGAGAAGTAGGGGCCGACGTGCCAGGAATGTAGTAAAATATTACATCCGAGATGTTAGGTTGCCTTGGGCTAGGATATATAACGTTATTGACTTATATAATGTTCTCACCGAGAAATAGGGGCCGACGCGCCAGGAATGTTGTAAAACAATACATCCGAGGTGTTAGGTTGCCCTAGGCTAGGATATGTGACGTTATAGACGTATATAATGTTCCCACCGAGAGGTAGGGGCCGACGAGCCAGGAATGTTGTAAAATATTACATCCGAGATGTTAGGTTGCCTTAGGTTAGGATATATGACGTTATAGACGTATATAATGTTCCTACCGAGAAGTAGGGACCGACATGCCAGGATTGTTGTAAAATATTACGGTAGAGATGTTAGATTCCCTCAGGTTAGGATATATAACGTTATGGACGTATATACTGTTCCCACCGAGAAGTAGGGGCCGGCGCGCCAGGAATGTAGTAAAATATTACATCCGAAATGTTAGGTTGCCTTGGGCTAGGATATGTAACGTTATAGACGTATATAATGTTCCCACCGAGAAGTATGGTTCAACGAGCCAGGAATGTGGTAAAATATTACATTCGACATGTTAGGTTGCCTTCGGTTAGGATATATAACGTTATAGACGTATAAACTGTTCCCACCGAGAAGTAGGTGCCGACGCGCCAGGTATGTTGTAAGATATTACATCCGAGATGTTAGGTTGCCTTAGGTTAGGATATGTAACGATATTGACTTATATAATGTTCCCACCGAGAAATAGGGGCCGACGCGCCAGGAATGTTGTAAAATATTACATTCGACATGTTAGGATTGCCTTAGGCTAGGATATATAACGTTATAGACGTATATACTGTTCCCACCGAGAAGTAGGGGCCGGCGCGCCAGGAATGTAGTAAAATATTACATCCGAGATGTTAGGTTGCCTTAGGTTAGGATATGTAACGTTATAGAGGTATATAATGTTACCACCGAGAACTACGGGCCGACATGCCAGGAATGTTGTATAATATTATGGTAGAGATGTCAGGTTGCCTTAGGTTAGGATATATAACGTTATAGACGTATATACTGTTCCCACCGAGAAGTAGGGGCCGGCGCGCCAGGAATGTTGTAAAATATTACATCCGAGATGTTAGGTTCCCTTAGGTTATGATATAGATCGTTATAAACGCATATAACGTTCCCACAGAAAAGTAGGTACCGCCATGACAGGAATGTTGTAAAATAATACATCCGAGATCTTAGGTTCCCTTAGGTTAGGATATATATCGTTATAGACGTATATAATGTTCCTACCGAGAAGTAGGGACCGACATACCAGGAATGTTGTAAAATAATACATCCGAGATGTTAGGTTGCCTTAGGTTAGGATATATAACGTTATAGACGTATATACTGTTCCCACCGAGAAGTAGGTGCCGACGCGTCAGCAATGTTGTTAAATATTACGTACGACATGTTAGGTTGCCTTAGGCTAGGATATATAGCGTTATAAACGTATATAATGTTCCCACCGAGAAGTAGGTGCCGACGCGCCAGGAATGTTGTAAAATATTACATTCGACATGTTAGGTTGCCTTAAGCTAGGATATATAGCGTTATAGACGTATATAATGTTCCCAACGAGAAGTAGGGGCCGAAGTGCCGGGAATGTTGTAAAATATTACATGCGACATGTTAGGTTGCCTTAGGCTAGGATTTATAGCGTTATAGACGTATATAATGTTCCCACAGAGAAGTAGGGGCCGAAGTGCCGGGAATGTTGTAAAATATTACATGCGACATGTTAGGTTGCCTTAGGCTAGGATATATAGCGTTATAGAAGTATATAATGTTCCCACCGAGAAGTAGGGGCCGACGTGCCAGGAATGTAGTAAAATATTACATCCGAGATGTTAGGTTGCCTTGGGCTAGGATATATAACGTTATTGACTTATATAATGTTCTCACCGAGAAATAGGGGCCGACGCGCCAGGAATGTTGTAAAACAATACATCCGAGGTGTTAGGTTGCCCTAGGCTAGGATATGTAACGTTATAGACGTATATAATGTTCCCACCGAGAAGTAGGGGCCGACTATCCAGGAATGTTGTAAAATATTACAATCGACATGTTAGGATTGCCTCAAGCTAGGATATACAACGATATAGACGTATATACTGTTCCCACCGAGAAGTAGGTGCCGACGCGTCAGCAATGTTGTTAAATATTACGTACGACATGTTAGGTTGCCTTAGGCTAGGATATATAGCGTTATAGACGTATATAATGTTCCCACCGAGAAGTAGGTGCCGACGCGCCAGGAATGTTGTAAAATAATACATTCGACATGTTAGGTTGCCTTAAGCTAGCATATATAGCGTTATAGACGTATATAATGTTCCCACCGAGAAGGAGGGGCCGAAGTGCCGGGAATGTTGTAAAATATTACATGCGACATGTTAGGTTGCCTTAGGCTAGGATATACAACGATATAGACGTATATACTGTTCCCACCGAGAAGTAGGTGCCGACGCGCCTGGAATGTTGTCAAATATTACTCCCGAGATGTTAGGTTCCCTTCGGTAAGGATATATAACGTTATAGACGTATATAATGTTCCCACCGAGAAGTAGGGGCCGACGCGCCAGGAATGTTGTAAAATTTTACATTCGACATGTTAGGATTGCCTTAGGCTAGGATATATAACGTTATAGACGTATATACTGTTCCCACCGAGAAGTAGGTGCCGACGCGTCAGCAATGTTGTTAAATATTACGTACGACATGTTAGGTTGCCTTAGGCTAGGATATATAGCGTTATAGACGTATATAATGTTCCCACCGAGAAGTAGGTGCCGACGCGCCAGGAATGTTGTAAAATAATACATTCGACATGTTAGGTTGCCTTAAGCTAGCATATATAGCGTTATAGACGTATATAATGTTCCCACCGAGAAGGAGGGGCCGAAGTGCCGGGAATGTTGTAAAATATTACATGCGACATGTTAGGTTGCCTTAGGCTAGGATTTATAGCGTTACAGACGTATATAATGTTCCCACAGAGAAGTAGGGGCCGAAGTGCCGGGAATGTTGTAAAATATTACATCCGACATGTTAGGTTGCCTCAAGCTAGGATATACAACGATATAGACGTATATACTGTTCCCACCGAGAAGTAGGTGCCGACGCGCCTGGAATGTTGTCAAATATTACACCCGAGATGTTAGGTTCCCTTCGGTAAGGATATATAACGTTATAGACGTATATAATGTTCCCACCGAGAAGTAGGGGCCGACGCGCCAGGAATGTTGTAAAATTTTACATTCGACATGTTAGGATTGCCTTAGGCTAGGATATATAACGTTATAGACGTATATACTGTTCCCACCGAGAAGTAGGTGCCGACGCGTCAGCAATGTTGTTAAATATTACGTACGACATGTTAGGTTGCCTTAGGCTAGGATATATAGCGTTATAGACGTATATAATGTTCCCACCGAGAAGTAGGTCCCGACGCGCCAGGAATGTTGTAAAATATTACATTCGACATGTTAGGTTGCCTTAAGCTAGGATATATAGCGTTATAGACGTATATAATGTTCCCAACGAGAAGTAGGGGCCGAAGTGCCGGGAATGTTGTAAAATATTACATGCGACATGTTAGGTTGCCTTAGGCTAGGATTTATAGCGTTATAGACGTATATAATGTTCCCACAGAGAAGTAGGGGCCGAAGTGCCGGGAATGTTGTAAAATATTACATGCGACATGTTAGGTTGCCTTAGGCTAGGATATATAGCGTTATAGAAGTATATAATGTTCCCACCGAGAAGTAGGGGCCGACGTGCCAGGAATGTAGTAAAATATTACATCCGAGATGTTAGGTTGCCTTGGGCTAGGATATATAACGTTATTGACTTATATAATGTTCTCACCGAGAAATAGGGGCCGACGCGCCAGGAATGTTGTAAAACAATACATCCGAGGTGTTAGGTTGCCCTAGGCTAGGATATGTGACGTTATAGACGTATATAATGTTCCCACCGAGAAGTAGGGGCCGACTATCCAGGAATGTTGTAAAATATTACAATCGACATGTTAGGATTGCCTCAAGCTAGGATATACAACGATATAGACGTATATACTGTTCCCACCGAGAAGTAGATGCCGACGCGCCTGGAATGTTGTCAAATATTACATCCGAGATGTTAGGTTCCCTTAGGTAAGGATATATAACGTTATAGACGTATATAATGTTCCCATCAAGAGGTAGGGGCCGACGAGCCAGGAATGTTGTAAAATATTACGCTCGACATGTTAGTTTGCGCTAGGCTAGGATATATAGCGTTATAGACGTATATAATGTTCCCACCGAGATGTAGGGGCCTGCGCGCCAGGAATGTAGTAGAATATTACATCCGAGATGTTAGGTTGCCTTAGGCTAGGATATGTAACGTTATAGACGTATATAATGTTCCCACTGTGAAGTAGGGTCGAACGAGCCAGGAATGTGGTAAAATATTACAATCGATATGCTAGGTTGCCTTAGGTTAGGATATATAACGTTATAGACGTGTATACTGTTCCCACGGAGAAGTAGCTGCCGACGCGCCAGAAATGTTGTAAAATATTACATTCGACATGTTAGGATTGCCTTAGCCTAGGATATATAACGTTATAGACGTATATACTGTTCCCACCGAGAAGTAGGTGCCGACGCGTCAGCAATGTTGTTAAATATTACGTACGACATGTTAGGTTGCCTTAGGCTAGGATATATAGCGTTATAGACGTATATAATGTTCCCACCGAGAAGTAGGTGCCGACACTCCAGGAATGTTGTCAAATATTACATCCGAGATGTTAGGTTCCCTTAGGTAAGGATATATAACGTTATAGACGTATATAATGATCCCACCGAGAGGCAGGGGCCGACGAGCCAGGAATGTTGTAAAATATTACGCTCGACAGGTTAGTTTGCGTTAGATTAGGATATATAGCGTTATAAACGTATATAATGTTCCCACCGAGATGTAGGGGCCGGCGCGCCAGGAATGTAGTAAAATATTACATCCGAGATGTTAGGTTGCCTTAGGCTAGGATATGTAACGTTATAGACGTATATAATGTTCCCATCGAGAAGTAGGGCCCGACGATCCAGGAATGTTGTAAAATATTACGCTCGACATTTTAGGTTGCCTTAGGCTAGGATATACAGCTTTATAGACGTATATAATATACCCACCGAGAAGTAGGGGCCGACGCGCCAGGAATGTTGTAAAATTTTACATTCGACATGTTAGGATTGCCTTAGGCTAGGATATATAACGTTATAGACGTATATACTGTTCCCACCGAGAAATAGGGGCCGACACGTCAGGAATGTTGTAAAACATTACATCCGAGGTGTTATGTTGCCTTAGGTTAGGATATATAACGTTATAGAAGTATATACTGTTCCCACCGAGAATTAGGGGCCGGCGCGCCAGGAATGTAGTAAAATATTACATCCGAGATGTTAGGTTGCCTTAGGCTTGGATATATAGCGTTATAGAAGTATATAATGTTCCCACCGAGAAGTAGGGGCCGACGTGTCAGGAATGTAGTAAAATATTACATCCGAGATGTTAGGTTGCCTTGGGCTAGGATATATAACGTTATTGACTTATATAATGTTCTCACCGAGAAATAGGGGCCGACGCGCCAGGAATGTTGTAAAATATTACATTGGACATGTTAGGTTGCCTTAGGACAGGATATGTAACGTTATAGACGTATATAATGTTCCCACGGAGAAGTAGGGGCCGACTATCCAGGAATGTTGTAAAATATTACAATCGACATGTTAGGATTGCCTCAAGCTAGGATATACAACGATATAGACGTATATACTGTTCCCACCGAGAAGTAGGTGCCGACGAGCCAGGAATGTTGTAAAATATTACATTCGACATGTTAGGTTGCCTTAGGATAAGATATATAACGTTAAAGACGTATATACTGTTCCCACCGAAATGTAGTTGCCGATGATCCAGGAATGTTGTAAAATTTTACATTCGACATGTTAGGTCGCCTTAGGCTAGGATATATAGCGTTATAAACATATATAATGTTCCCAACGAGAAATAGGGGCCGACAAGCCAGGAATGTTGTAAAACAATACATCCGAGGTGTTAGGTTGCCTTAGGCTAGGATATGTAACGTTATAGACGTATATAATGTTCCCACCGAGAAGTAGGGGCCGACTATCCAGGAATGTGGTAAAATATTACAATCGACATGTTAGGATTGCCTCAAGCTAGGATATACAACGATATAGAAGTATATACTGTTCCCACCGAGAAGTAGGTGGCGACGCGCCAGGAATGTTGTCAAATATTACATCCGAGATGTTAGGTTCCCTTAGGTAAGGATATATAACGTTATAGACGTATATAATGTTCCCACCGAGAAGTAGGGGCCGAAGTGCCGGGAATGTTGTAAAATATTACATGCGACATGTTAGGTTGCCTTAGGCTAGGATATACAGCTTTATAGACGTATATAATGTACCCACCGAGAAGTAGGGGCCGACGTGCCAGGAATGTTGTAAAATATTACATTCGACATGTTAGGCTGCGTTAGGCTAGGATATATAGCGTTATAGGCGTATACAATGTTCCCAGCGAGAAATAGGGGCCGACTCGCCAGGAATGTTGTAGAACATTACATCCGAGGTGTTAGGTTGCCTTAGGTTAGGATATATAACGTTATAGACGTATATAATGTTCCTACTGAGAAGTAGGGTCCAACGAGCCAGGAATGTGGTAAAATATTACAATCGACATGCTAGGTTGCCTTAGGTTAGGATATATAAAGTTATAGACGTGTATACTGTTCCCACGGAGAAGTAGCTGGCGACGCGCCAGGAATGTTGTAAAATATTACATTCGACATGATAGGTTGCCTTAAGCTAGGATATATAGCGTTATAGTCGTATATAATGTTCCCACCGAGAAGTAGGGGCCGAAGTGCCGGGAATGTTGTAAAATATTACATGCGACATGTTAGGTTGCCTTAGGCTAGGATATACAGCTTTATAGACGTATATAATGTACCCACCGAGAAGTAGGGGCCGACGCGCAGGAATGTTGTAAAATTTTACATTCGACATGTTAGGATTGCATTAGCCTAGGATATATAACGTTATAGACGTATATACTGTTCCCACCGAGAAGCAGGTGCCGACGCGTCAGCAATGTTGTTAAATATTACGTACGACATGATAGGTTGCCTTAGGCTAGGATATATAGCGTCATAGACGTATATAATGTTCCCACCGAGAAGTAGGTGCCGACGTGCCAGGAATGTTGTAAAATATTACATTCGACATGTTATATTCCCTTAAGCTAGGATATATAGCGTTATACACGTATATAATGTTCCCACCGAGAAGTAGGGACCGAAGTGCCGGGAATGTTGTAAAATATTACATTCGACATGATAGGTTGCCTTAGGCTAGGATATATAGCGTTATAGACGTATGTAATGTTCCCTCCGAGAAGTAGGTGCCGACGCGTCGGCAATGTGGTTAAATATTACATACGATATGTTAGGTTGCCTTAGGCTAGGATATATAGCGGTATAGACGTATACAATGTTCCCACCGAGAAATAGGGGCCGACACGTCAGGAATGTTGTAAAACATTACATCCGAGGTGTTATGTTGCCTTAGGTTAGGATATATAACGTTATAGAAGTATATACTGTTCCCACCGAGAAGTAGGGGCCGGCGCACCAGGAATGTAGTAAAATATTACATCCGAGATGTTAGGTTGCCTTAGGCTAGGATATATAACGTTATTGACTTATATAATGTTCTCACCGAGAAATAGGGGCCGACGCGCCAGGAATGTTGTAAAATATTACATTCGACATGCAAGGTTGCCTTAGGTTAGGATATATAACGTTATAGACGTGTATACTGTTCCCACGGAGAAGTAGCTGCCGACGCGCCAGAAATGTTGTAAAATATTACATTCGGCATGCTAGCCTGCCTTAGGCTAGGACATATAGCGTTATAGACGTATATACTGTTCCCACCGAGAAGTAGGTGCCGACGCGTCAGCAATGTTGTTAAATAGTACATACGACATGTTAGGTTGCCTTAGGCTAGGATATATAGCGTTATAGACGTATATACTGTTCCCACCGAGAAGTAGGTGCCGACCTGTCAGCGATGTTGTTAAATAATACATACGACATGTTAGGTTGCCTTAGGCTAGGATATATAGCGTTATAGACGTATATAATGTTCCCACCGAGAAGTAGGTGCCGACGCGCCAGTAATGTTGTAAAATATTACATTCGACATGTTAGGTTGCCTTAAGCTAGGATATATAGCGTTATAGACGTATATAATGTTCCCACCGAGAAGTAGGGGCCGACGTGCCGGGAATGTTGTAAAATATTACATTCGACATGATAGGTTGCCTTAGGCTAGGATATATAGCGTTATAGACGTATATAATGTTCCCACCGAGAAGTAGGTGCCGACGCGTCAGGAATGTTGTAAAACAATACATCCGAGATGTTAGGTTGCCTTAGGTTAGGATATATAACGTTATTGACTTATATAAAGTTCCGACCGAGAAATAGGGGCCGACGCGCAAGGAATGTTGTAAAATTTTACATTCGACATGTTAGGATTGCCTTAGGCTAGGATATATAACGTTATAGACGTATATACTGTTCCCACCGAGGAATAGGTGCCGACGCGCCAGGAATGTTGTAAAATATTACATTCGACATGTTAGGTTGCCTTAGGTTAGGATATATAACGTTATAGACGTGTATACTGTTCCCACGGAGAAGTAGCTGCCGACGCGCCAGAAATGTTGTAAAATATTACATTCGGCATGCTAGCCTGCCTTAGGCTAGGACATATAGCGTTATAGACGTATATACTGTTCCCACCGAGAAGTAGGTGCCGACGCGTCAGCAATGTTGTTAAATAGTACATACGACATGTTAGGTTGCCTTAGGCTAGGATATATAGCGTTATAGACGTATATACTGTTCCCACCGAGAAGTAGGTGCCGACCTGTCAGCGATGTTGTTAAATAATACATACGACATGTTAGGTTGCCTTAGGCTAGGATATATAGCGTTATAGACGTATATAATGTTCCCACCGAGAAGTAGGTGCCGACGCGCCAGTAATGTTGTAAAATATTACATTCGACATGTTAGGTTGCCTTAAGCTAGGATATATAGCGTTATAGACGTATATAATGTTCCCACCGAGAAGTAGGGGCCGACGTGCCGGGAATGTTGTAAAATATTACATTCGACATGATAGGTTGCCTTAGGCTAGGATATATAGCGTTATAGACGTATATAATGTTCCCACCGAGAAGTAGGTGCCGACGCGTCAGGAATGTTGTAAAACAATACATCCGAGATGTTAGGTTGCCTTAGGTTAGGATATATAACGTTATTGACTTATATAAAGTTCCGACCGAGAAATAGGGGCCGACGCGCAAGGAATGTTGTAAAATTTTACATTCGACATGTTAGGATTGCCTTAGGCTAGGATATATAACGTTATAGACGTATATACTGTTCCCACCGAGGAATAGGTGCCGACGCGTTAGCAATGTTGTTAAATATTACATACGACATGTTAGGTTGCCTTCGGCTAGGATATATAGGGTTATAGACGTATATAATGTTCCCACCGAGAAGTAGGTGCCGACGCGCCAGGAATGTTGTAAAATATTATATTCGACATGTTAGGTTGCCTTAAGCTAGGATATATAGCGTTATAGACGTATATAATGTTCCCACCGAGAAGTAGGGGCCGAAGTGCCGGGAATGTTGTAAAATATTACATGCGACATGTTAGGTTGCCTTAGGTTAGGATATATAACGTTATAGACGTGTATACTGTTCCCACGGAGAAATAGTTGCCGACGCGCCAGAAATGTTGTAAAATTTTACATTCGACATGTTAGGCTGCCTTAGGCTAGGATATATAGCGTTATAGACGTATACAATGTTCCCAGCGAGAAATAGGGGCCGACACGCCAGGAATGTTGTAAAACATTACATCCAATGTGTTACGTTGCCTTAGGTTAGGATATATAACGTTATAGAAGTATATACTGTTCCCACCGAGAAGTAGGGGCCGGCGCGACAGGAATGTAGTAAAATATTACATCCGAGATGCTAGGTTGCCTTAGGCTAGGTTATGTAAAGTTATAGACGTATATAATGTTCCCACCGAGAAGTATGGGCCAACGAGGCAGGAATGTTGTAAAATATTACATTCGACATTTTAGGTCGCCTTATGCTAGGATATATAGCGTTATATACATATATAATGTTCCCAACGAGAAATAGGGGCCGACACGCCAAGAATGTTGTAAAACAATACATCCGATGTGTTAGGTTGCCTTAGGCTAGGATATATAGCGTTATAGACGTATATAATGTTCCCACCGAGAAGTAGGTGCCGACGCGCCAGGAATGTTGTAAAATATTACATTCGACATGTTAGGTTGCCTTAAGCTAGGATATATAGCGTTATAGACGTATATAATGTTCCAACCGAGAAGTAGGTGCCGACGCGCCGGGAATGTTGTAAAATATTATATTCGACATGTTAGGTTGCCTTAGGTTAGGAAATATAACGTTATTGACTTATAGAATGTTCCCACCGAGAAGTAGGTGCCGACGCGCCAGGAATGTTGTAAAATATTACATCCGAGATGTTAGGTTGCCTTAGGTTGGGATATATAACGCTATTGACTTATATAATGTTCCCACCGAGAAATAGGGCCCGACGCGCCAGGAATGTTGTAAAATATTACATTCGACATGTTAGGATTGCCTTAGGCTAGGATATATAACGTCATAGACGTATATACTGTTCCCACCGGGAAGTAGGTACCGACGCGTCAGCAATGTAGTAAAATATTACATTCGACATGTTAGTTTGCCATAGGCTAGGATATACAACGTTATAGACGTATATAAGGTCCCCATGGGGAAGTAGCTGCTGTCACGCCAGGAATGTTGTAAAATACTATGGTAGAGATGTTAGGTTGCCTTAGGTTAGGATATACAACGTTATAGACGTATATAATGTCCCCATCGGGAAGTTGGCGCCGTCACGCCAGGAATGTTGTAAAATATTACGGTAGAGTGGTTAGATTGCCCTAGGTTAGGATATACAACGTTATAGAAGTATATAATGTCCACATCGAGAAGCAGGCGACGACACGCCAGGAATGTTGTACAATATTACATCCGACATGTTAGGTTGCCTTCGGTTAGGATATATATCGCTATAGACGTATATT
Organism: Xylocopa violacea; assembly: GCA_963969225.1. Classification (NCBI taxonomy): domain Eukaryota; kingdom Metazoa; phylum Arthropoda; class Insecta; order Hymenoptera; family Apidae; genus Xylocopa; species Xylocopa violacea. The sequence continues at coordinate 21,618,030 of CAXAJV010000001.1, read as the reverse complement.
ATGTTCCCGCCGAGAAGTAGGGTCTGACATGCCAGGAATGTTGTAAAATATTACATCCGAGATGTTAGGTTGCTTTAGGTTAGGATATTTAACGTTATAGACGTATATAATGTTCCCACCGAGGAATAGGGCCCGACGCTTCAGGAATGTTGTAAAATGTTACACCCGAGATGTTAGGTTCCCTTAGGTTAGGATATAGAACGTTAGAGACGTATATAATGTCCCCATCGGGAAGTAGGCGCCGTCACGCCAGGAATGTTGTAAAATATAACATCCGAGAAGTTATGTTGCCTTACGTTAGGATATATAACGTTATAGACGTATATAATGTTCCCACCGAGATGTACGTTCCGGCACGCTGGGAATGTTATCAAATATTACATCCGAGATGTTAGGTTGCCTTAGGTTAGCATATACAACGTTATAGACGTATATAATGTACCCATCGGGAAGTAGCCGCCGTCACGCCAGGAATGTTGTAAAATATTATGGTAGAGATGTCAGGATGCCTTAGGTTATGATATATAACGTTATAGACGTATATAATGTTCCCACCGAGAAATAGGGGCCAACGCGTCACGAATGTTGTAAAATATTACACCCGAGATGTTAGGTACCCTTAGGTTAGGATATACAACGTTATAGACGTATATGATGTTCCCACCGAGAAGTACGAGTTAACACGCCAGTAATGTTGTACAATATTACATTCGACATGTTAGGTAGCCTCAGGTTGGGATATATAACGTTATAGACGTATATAATGTTACCTCCGAGATCTACGGGCCGACATGTCAGGAATGATGTAAAATATTACATTCGACATGTTAGGTCGCCTTAGGCTAGGATATACAACGTTATAGACGTATACGATGTTCCCACCGAGATATACGGTCCGACACGCCAGGAATGTTGTCAACTATTACATCCGAGATGTTAGGTTGCCTTAGGTTAGGATATACAACGTTATAGACGTATATAATGTCCCCATTGGGAAGTTGGCGCCGTCACGCCAGGAATGTTGTAAAATATTACGGTAGAGTGGTTAGGTTGCCTTAGGTTAGGATATACAACGTTATAGAAGTATATAATGTCCACATCGAGAAGCAGGCGACTACACGCCAGGAATGTTGTAAAATATTACATCCGAGAAGTTATGTTGCCTTACGTTAGGATATATAACGTTATAGACGTATATAATGTTCCCACCGAGATGTAAGGGCCGACACGCTAGGAATGTTATCAACTATTACATCCGAGATGTTAGGTTGCCTTAGGTTAGCATATACAACGTTATAGACGTATATAATGTACCCATCGGGAAGTAGGCGCCGTCACGCCAGGAATGTTGTAAAATATTATGGTAGAGATGTCAGGATGCCTTACGTTAGGATATATAACGTTATAGACGTATATAATGTTCTCACCGAGATGTAAGGGCCGACACGCTAGGAATGTTATCAACTACTACATCCAAGATGTTAGGTTGCCTTAGGTTAGGATATACAACGTTATAGACGTATACAATGTTCCCACCGAGATATACGGTCCGACACGCCACGAATGTTATCAACTATTACATCCGAGATGTTAGGTTGCCTTAGGTTAGGATATACAACGTTATAGACGTATAGAATGTTCCCACCGAGACGTAGGGACCGACACGCCAGGAATGTTGTAAAATATAACATTCGACATGTTAGGTCGCCATAGGCTAGGATATATAACGTTATAGACGTATATCATGTTCGCACCGAGAAATAGTGGCCGACGCGTCAGGAATGTTGTAAAATATTGCACCCGAGATGTTAGGTTCCCTTAGGTTATGATATATAACGTTATAGACGTATATAATGTCCCCATCGAGAAGCAGGCGACTACACGCCAGGAATGTTGTCAAATATTACATCCGAGATGTTGGGTAGCCTTAGGCTAGAATATATATCGTTATAGACGTATAGAATGTTCCCACCGCGAAGTAAGGACCGACATGCCAGGAATGGTGTAAAATATTACATCCGCGATGTTATGCTGCCTTACGTTATGATATATAACGTTATAGACGTATATAATGTCCACATCGAGAAGTAGGCGACGACACGCCAGGAATGTTGTACAATATTACATCCGACATGTTAGGTTGCCTTCGGTTAGGATATATATCGCTATAGACGTATATTATGTTCCCACCGAGAAGTAGGGTCCGACATGCCAGGAATGTTGTAAAATATTACATCCGAGATGTTAGGTTGCTTTAGGATAGGATATTTAACGTTATAGACGTATATAATGTTCCCACCGAGGAATAGGGCCCGACGCTTCAGGAATGTTGTAAAATATTACACCCGAGATGTTAGGTTCCCTTAGGTTAGGATATAGAACGTTAGAGACGTATATAATGTCCCCATCGGGAAATAGGCGCCGTCAAGCCAGGAATGTTGTAAAATATTACATCCGAGAAGTTATGTTGCCTTACGTTAGGATATATAACGTTATAGACGTATATAATGTTCCCACCGAGATGTACTTTCCGACACGCTGGGAATGTTATCAAATATTACATCCGAGATGTTAGGTTGCCTTAGGTTAGCATATACAACGTTATAGACGTATATAATGTACCCATCGGGAAGTAGGCGCCGTCACGCCAGGAATGTTGTAAAATATTATGGTAGAGATATCAGGATGCCTTACGTTAGGATATATAACGTTATAGACGTATATAATGTTCCCACCGAAATGTAAGAGCCGACACGCTAGGAATGTTATCAACTATTACATCCAAGATGTTAGGTTGCCTTAGGTTAGGATATACAACGTTATAGACGTATAAAATGTTCCCACCGAGATATACGGTCCAACACGCCAGGAATGTTATCAACTATTACATCCGAGATGTTAGGTTGCCTTAGGTTAGGATATACAACGTTATAGACGTATAGAATGTTCCCACCGAGACGTAGGGACCGACACTCCAGGAATGTTGTAAAATATTAAATTCGACATGTTAGGTCGCCATAGGCTAGGATATATAACGTCATAGACGTATATCAAGTTCGCACCAAGAAATAGTGGCCGACGCGTCAGGAATGTTGTAAAATATTGCACCCGAGATGTTAGGTTCCCTTAGGTTATGATATATAACGTTATAGACGTATATAATGTCCCCATCGAGAAGCAGGCGACTATACGCCAGGAATGTTGTCAAATAGTACATCCGAGATGTTGGGTTGCCTTAGGCTAGGACATATATCGTTATAGACGTATAGAATGTTCCCACCGCGAAGTAAGGACCGACATGCCAGGAATGTTGTAAAATATTACATCCGCGATGTTATGCTGCCTTACGTTATGATATATAACGTTATAGACGTATATAATGTCCCCATCGAGAAGTAGGCGACGACACGCCAGGAATGTTGTACAATATTACATCCGACATGTTAGGTTGCCTGCGGTTAGGATATATATCGCTATAGACGTATATTATGTTCCCACCGAGAAGTAGGGTCCGACATGGCAGGAATGTTGTAAAATATTACATCCGAGATGTTAGGTTGCTTTAGGTTAGGATATTTAACGTTATAGACGAATATATTGTTCCCACCGAGGAATAGGGCCCGACGCTTCAGGAATGTTGTAAAATATTGCACCCGAGATGTTAGGTTCCCTTAGGTTATGATATATAACGTTATAGACGTATATAATGTCCCCATCGAGAAGCAGGCGACTATACGCCAGGAATGTTGTCAAATATTACATCCGATATGTTGGGTTGCCTTAGGCTAGGACATATATCGTTATAGACGTAAAGAATGTTCCCACCGCGAAGTAAGGACCGACATGCCAGGAATGTTGTAAAATATTACTTCCGCGAAGTTATGCTGCCTTACGTTATGATATATAACGTTATAGACGTATATAATGTCCCCATCGAGAAGTAGGCGACGACACGCCAGGAATGTTGTACAATATTACATCCGACATGTTAGGTTGCCTGCGGTTAGGATATATATCGCTATAGACGTATATTATGTTCCCACCGAGAAGTAGGGTCCGACATGGCAGGAATGTTGTAAAATATTACATCCGAGATGTTAGGTTGCTTTAGGTTAGGATATTTAACGTTATAGACGAATATAATGTTCCCACCGAGGAATAGGGCCCGACGCTTCAGGAATGTTGTAAAATATTGCACCCGAGATGTTAGGTTCCCTTAGGTTATGATATATAACGTTATAGACGTATATAATGTCCCCATCGAGAAGCAGGCGACTATACGCCAGGAATGTTGTCAAATATTACATCCGATATGTTGGGTTGCTTAGGCTAGGACATATATCGTTATAGACGTATAGAATGTTCCCACCGCGAAGTAAGGACCGACATGCCAGGAATGTTGTAAAATATTACATCCGCGATGTTATGCTGCCTTGCGTTATGATATATAACGTTATAGACGTATATAATGACCCCAACGAGAAGTAGGCGACGACACGCCAGGAATTATGTACAATATTACATCCGACATGTTAGGTTGCCTTCGGTTAGGATATATATCGCTATAGACTTATATTATGTTCCCAGCGAGAAGTAGGGTCTGACATGCCAGGAATGTTGTAAAATATTACATCCGAGATGTTAGGTTGCTTTAGGTTAGGATATTTAACGGTATAGACGTATATAATGTTCCCACCGAGGAATAGGGCCCGACGCTTCAGGAATGTTGTAAAATATTACACCCGAGATGTTAGGTTCCCTTAGGTTAGGATATAGAACGTTAGAGACGTATATAATGTCCCCATCGGAAGTAGGCGCCGTCACGCCAGGAATGTTGTAAAATATTACATCCGAGAAGTTATGTTGCCTTACGTTAGGATATATAACGTTATAGACGTATATAATGTTCCCATCGAGATGTACGTTCCGACACGCTGGGAATGTTATCAAATATTACATCCGAGATGTTAGGTTGCCTTAGGTTAGCATATACAACGTTATAGGCGTATATAATGTACCCATCGGGAAGTAGGCGCCGTCACGCCAGGAATGTTGTAAAATATTACATTCGACAAGTTAGGTTGCCTTAGGCTAGGATATATAGCTTTAAAGACGTATATAATGTACCCACCGAGAAGTAGGGGCCGACGCGCCAGGAATGTTGTTAAATATTACGTACGACATGCTAGGTTGCCTTAGGCTAGGATATATAGCGTTATAGACGTATATGATGTTCCCACCGAGACGTAGGGACCGACATGCCACGAATGTTGTAAAATATTACATCCCAGATGTTTGGTTGCCTTAGGCTAGGATATATATCGTTATAGACGTATATAATGTTCCCGCCGGGACGTAGGGACCGACACGCCAGGAATGTTGTAAAACAATACATCCGAGGTGTTAGGTTGCCTTAGGTTAGGATATATAACGTTATAGACGTATATACTGTTCCCATCGAGAAGTAGGTGCCGACGCGCCAGGAATGTTGTAAAATAATACATTCGACATGTTAGGTTGCCTTAGGTTAGGATATATAACGTTATAGACGTATATACTGTTCCCACCGAGAAGTAGGTGCCGACGCGCCGGGAATGTTGTAAAATATTACATTCGACAAGTTAGGTTGCCTTAGGCTAGGATATATAGCTTTAAAGACGTATATAATGATCCCACCGAGAAGTAGGGTCCGGCGCTCCAGGAATGTAGTAAAATACTACATCCGAGATGTTAGGTTGCCTTAGGCTAGGATATGTAACGTTATAGACGTATATAATGTTCCCATCGAGAAGTAGGGCCCGACGATCCAGGAATGTTGTAAAATATTACGCTCGACATTTTAGGTTGCCTTATCTTAGGATATACGACGTTATAGACGTATATAATGTTCCCACCGAGAAATAGGTGCCGACGTGCCAGGAATGTTTTAAAATATTACATTCGACATGTTAGGTTGCCTTAGGCTATGATATATAACGTTATAGACGTTTATAATGTTCCCATTGAGAAGTAGGTGCCGACGGGCCAGGAAAGTTGTAAAATATTACATCCGAGATGTTAGGATTGCCTTAGGCTAGGATATATAACGTTATAGACGTATATACTGTTCCCACGGAAAAGTAGGTTCCGACGCGTCAGCAATGTTTTAAAATATTACATTCGACATGTTATGTTGCCTTAGGCTAGGATATATAACGTTATAGACGTTTATAATGTTCCGACCGAGAAATAGGGGCCGGCGCGCAAGGAATGTAGTAAAATATTACATCCGAGATGTTACGTTGCCTTAGGCTAGGATATATAACGTTATAGACGTATATAATGTTCCCACCGAGAAGTAGGGGCCGAAGTGATGGGAATGTTGTAAAGTATTACATTCGACATGTTAGGTTGCCTTAGGCTAGGATATATAGCGTTATAGACATATATAATGTTCCCACCGAGATGTAGGTGCCGACGCGCCAGGAATGTTGTAAAATATTACATTCGACATGTTAGGTTGCCTTAAGATAGGATATATAGCGTTATAGACGTATATAATGTTCCCACAGAGAAGTAGGGGCCGAAGTGCCGGGAATGTTGTAAAATATTACATCCGAGATGTTAGGTTGCCTTAGGCTAGGATATATAACGTTATTGACTAATATAATGCTCTCACCGAGAAATAGGTGCCGACGCGCCAGGAATGTTGTAAAATATTACATTCGACATGTTAGGTTCCCTTAAGCTAGGATATATAGCGTTATAGACGTATATAATGTTCCCACCGAGAAGTAGGGGCCGACGTGCCGGGAATGTTGTAAAATATTACATGCGACATGTTAGGTTGCCTTAGGCTAGGATTTATAGCGTTATAGACGTATATAATGTTCCCACAGAGAAGTAGGGGCCGAAGTGCCGGGAATGTTGTAAAATATTACATGCGACATGTTAGGTTGCCTTAGGCTAGGATATATAGCGTTATAGAAGTATATAATGTTCCCACCGAGAAGTAGGGGCCGACGTGCCAGGAATGTAGTAAAATATTACATCCGAGATGTTAGGTTGCCTTGGGCTAGGAGATATAACGTTATTGACTTATATAATGTTCTCACCGAGAAATAGGGGCCGACGCGCCAGGAATGTTGTAAAATATTACATTCGACATGTTAGGTTGCCTTAGGATAGGATATATAACGCTAAAGACGTATATACTGTTCCCACCGAAATGTAGTTGCCGATGATCCAGGAATATTGTAAAATATTACATTCGACATGTTAGGTCGCCTTAGGCTAGGATATATAGCGTTATAACATATATAATGTTCCCAACGAGAAATAGGGGCCGACACGCCAGGAATGTTGTAAAACAATACATCCGCGGTGTTAGGTTGCCCTAGGCTAGGATATGTAACGTTATAGACTTATATAATGTTCCCACCGAGAAGTAGGGGCCGACTATCCAGGAATGTTGTAAAATATTACAATCGACATGTTAGGATTGCCTCAAGCTAGGATATACAACGATATAGACGTATATACTGTTCCCACCGAGAAGTAGGTGGCGACGCGCCTGGAATGTTGTCAAATATTACATCCGAGATGTTAGGTTCCCTTAGGTAAGGATATATAACGTTATAGACGTATATAATGTTCCCACCGAGAGGTAGGGGCCGACGAGCCAGGAATGTTGTAAAATATTACGCTCGACATGTTAGTTTGCGTTATGCTAGGATATATAGCGTTATAGACGTATATAATGTTCCCACCGAGATGTAGGGGCCGGCGCGACAGGAATGTAGTAAAATATTACATCCGAGATGTTACGTTGCCTTAGGCTAGGATATATAACGTTATAGACGTATATAATGTTCCCACCGAGAAGTAGGGGCCGAAGTGATGGGAATGTTGTAAAATATTACATTCGACATGTTAGGTTGCCTTAGGCTAGGATATATAGCGTTATAGACATATATAATGTTTCCACCGAGATGTAGGTGCCGACGCGCCAGGAATGTTGTAAAATATTACATCGACATGTTAGGTTGCCTTAAGATAGGATATATAGCGTTATAGACGTATATAATGTTCCCACCGAGATGTAGGGGCCGAAGTGCCGGGAATGTTGTAATATATTACATGCGACATGTAAGGTTGCCTTAGGCTAGGATATATAGCGTTATAGAATTATATAATGTTCTCACCGAGAAATAGGTGCCGACGCGCCAGGAATGTTGTAAAATATTACATTCGACATGTTAGGTTGCCTTAAGCTAGGATATATAGCGTTATAGACGTATATAATGTTCCCACCGAGAAGTAGGGGCCGAAGTGCCGGGAATGTTGTAAAATATTACATGCGACATGTTAGGTTGCCTTAGGCTAGGATATACAGCTTTATAGACGTATATAATGTAGCCAACGAGAAGTAGGGGCCGACGCGCCAGGAATGTTGTAAAATTTTACATTCGACATGTTAGGATTGCCTTAGGCTAGGATATACAACGTTATAGACGTATATACTGTTCCCACCGAGAAGTAGGTGCCGACGCGTCAGCAATGTTGTTAAATATTACGTACGACATGTTAGGTTGCCTTAAGCTAGGATATATAGCGTTATAGACGTATATAATGTTCCCACGGAGAAGTAGGTGCCGACGCGCCAGGAATGTTGTAAAATATTACATTCGACATGTTAGGTTGCCTTAAGCTAGGAAATATAGCGTTATAGACGTATATAATGTTCCCACCGAGAAGTAGGGGCCGAAGTGCCGGGAATGTTGTAAAATATTACATGCGACATGTTAGGTTGCCTTAGGCTAGGATTTATAGCGTTATAGACGTATATAATGTTCCCACAGAGAAGTAGGGGCCGAAGTGCCGGGAATGTTGTAATATATTACATGCGACATGTAAGGTTGCCTTAGGCTAGGATATATAGCGTTATAGAATTATATAATGTTCTCACCGAGAAATAGGGGCCGACGCGCCAGGAATGTTGTAAAATATTACATTCGACATGTTAGGTTGCCTTAGGATAGGATATATAACGTTAAAGACGTATATACTGTTCCCACCGAAATGTAGTTGCCGAAGATCCAGGAATGTTGTAAAATATTACATTCGACATGTTAGGTCGCCTTAGGCTAGGATATATAGCGTTATAAACATATATAATGTTCCCAACGAGAAATAGGGGCCGACACGCCAGGAATGTTGTAAAACAATACATCCGAGGTGTTAGGTTGCCTTAAGCTAGGATATGTAACGTTATAGACGTATATAATGTTCCCACCGAGAAGTAGGGGCCGACTATCCAGGAATGTTGTAAAATATTACAATCGACATGTTAGGATTGCCTCAAGCTAGGATATACAACGATATAGACGTATATACTGTTCCCACCGAGAAGTAGGTGCCGACGCGCCAGGAATGTTGTCAAATATTACATCCGAGATGTTAGGTTCCCTTAGGTAAGGATATATAACGTTATAGACGTATATAATGTTCCCACCGAGAGCTAGGGGCCGACGAGCCAGGAATGTTGTAAAATATTACGCTCGACATGTTAGTTTGCGTTAGGCTAGGATATATAGCGTTATAGACGTATATAATGTTCCCACCGAGATGTAGGGGCCGGCGCGCCAGGAATGTAGTAAAATATTACATCCGAGATGTTAGGTTGCCTTAGGCTAGGATATGTAACGTTATAGACGTATATAATGTTCCCACTGAGAAGTAGGGTCGAACGAGCCAGGAATGTGGTAAAATATTACAATCGACATGCTAGGTTGCCTTAGATTAGGATATATAACGTTATAGGCGTGTATACTGTTCCCACGGAGAGGTAGCTGCCGACGCGCCAGAAATGTTGTAAAATATTACATTCGACATGTTAGGCTGCGTTAGGCTAGGATATATAGCGTATACAATGTTCCCAGCGAGAAATAGGGGCCGACTCGCCAGGAATGTTGTAGAACATTACATCCGAGGTGTTAGGTTGCCTTAGGTTAGGATATATAACGTTATAGACGTATATACTGTTCCCACCGAGAAGTAGGTGCCGACGCGTCAGCAATGTTGTTAAATATTACGTACGACATGTTAGGTTGCCTTAGCCTAGGATATATAGCGTTATAGACGTATATGATGTTCCCACCGAGAAGTAGGTGCCGACGTGCCAGGAATGTTGTAAAATATTACATTCGACATGTTATGTTACCTTAAGCTAGGATATATAGCGTTATAGACGTATATAATGTTCCCACCGAGAAGTAGGGGCCGAAGTGCCGGGAATGTTGTAAAATATTACATGCGACATGTTAGGTTGCCTTAGGCTAGGATTTATAGCGTTATAGACGTATATAATGTTCCCACCGAGAACTAGGGGCCGAAGTGACGGGAATGTAGTAAAATATTACATTCGACATGATAGGTTGCCTTAGGCTAGGATATATAGCGTTATAGACGTATATAATGTTCCCACCGAGAGGTAGGGGCCGACGAGCCAGGAATGTTGTAAAATATTACGCTCGAAATGTTAGTTTGCTTTAGGCTAGGATATATAGCGTTATAGACGTATATAATGTTCCCACCGAGAAGTAGGGGCCGACGCGCCAGGAATGTTGTAAAATATTACATTCGACATGTTAGGTTGCCTTAGGTTAGGATATATAACGTTATAGACGTATATACTGTTCCCACCGAGATGTTGGGGCCGACGAGCCAGGAATGTTGTAAAATATTACGCTCGACATGTTAGTTTGCGTTATGCTAGGATATATAGCGTTATAGACGTATATAATGTTCCCACCGAGATGTAGGGGCCGGCGCCACAGGAATGTAGTAAAATATTACATCCGAGATGTTACGTTGCCTTAGGCTAGGATATATAACGTTATAGACGTATATAATGTTCCCACCGAGAAGTAGGGGCCGAAGTGATGGGAATGTTGTAAAATATTACATTCGACATGTTAGGCTGCGTTAGGCTAGGATATATAGCGTTATAGGCGTATACAATGTTCCCAGCGAGAAATAGGGGCCGACTCGCCAGGAATGTTGTAGAACATTACATCCGAGGTGTTAGGTTGCCTTAGGTTAGGATATATAACGTTATAGACGTATATACTGTTCCCACCGAGAAGTAGGTGCCGACGCGTCAGCAATGTCGTTAAATATTACGTACGACATGTTAGGTTGCCTTAGCCTAGGATATATAGCGTTATAGACGTATATGATGTTCCCACCGAGAAGTAGGTGCCGACGTGCCAGGAATGTTGTAAAATATTACATTCGACATGTTATGTTACCTTAAGCTAGGATATATAGCGTTATAGACGTATATAATGTTCCCACCGAGAAGTAGGGGCCGAAGTGCCGGGAATGTTGTAAAATATTACATGCGACATGTTAGGTTGCCTTAGGCTAGGATTTATAGCGTTATAGACGTATATAATGTTCCCACCGAGAACTAGGGGCCGAAGTGACGGGAATGTAGTAAAATATTACATTCGACATGATAGGTTGCCTTAGGCTAGGATATATAGCGTTATAGACGTATATAATGTTCCCACCGAGAGGTAGGGGCCGGCGCGCCAGGAATGTAGTAAAATATTACATCCGAGAAGTTAGGTTGCCTTAGGCTAGGATATATAACGTTATAGACGTATATAATGTTCCCACCGAGAAGTAGGGGCCGAAGTGATGGGAATGTTGTAAAATATTACATTCGACATGTTAGGTTGCCTTAGGCTAGGATATATAGCGTTATAGACATATATAATGTTTCCACCGAGATGTAGGTGCCGACGCGCCAGGAATGTTGTAAAATATTGCATCGACATGTTAGGTTGCCTTAAGCTAGGATATATAGCGTTATAGACGTATATAATGTTCCCACCGAGAAGTAGGGGCCGAAGTGCCGGGAATGTTGTAAAATATTACATGCGACATGTTAGGTTGCCTTAGGCTAGGATATACAGCTTTATAGACGTATATAATGTAGCCAACGAGAAGTAGGGGCCGACGCGCAAGGAATGTTGTAAAATTTTACATTCGACATGTTAGGATTGCCTTAGGCTAGGATATATAACGTTATAGACGTATATACTGTTCCCACCGAGAAGTAGGTGCCGACGCGTCAGCAATGTTGTTAAATATTACGTACGACATGTTAGGTTGCCTTAAGCTAGGATATATAGCGTTATAGACGTATATAATGTTCCCACGGAGAAGTAGGTGCCGACGCGCCAGGAATGTTGTAAAATATTACATTCGACATGTTAGGTTGCCTTAAGCTAGGAAATATAGCGTTATAGACGTATATAATGTTCCCACCGAGAAGTAGGGGCCGAAGTGCCGGGAATGTTGTAAAATATTACATGCGACATGTTAGGTTGCCTTAGGCTAGGATTTATAGCGTTATAGACGTATATAATGTTCCCGCAGAGAAGTAGGGGCCGAAGTGCCGGGAATGTTGTAAAATATTACATTCGACATGTTAGGTTGCCTTAGGATAGGATATATAACGTTAAAGACGTATATACTGTTCCCACCGAAATGTAGTTGCCGAAGATCCAGGAATGTTGTAAAATATTACATTCGACATGTTAGGTCGCCTTAGGCTAGGATATATAGCGTTATAAACATATATAATGTTCCCAACGAGAAATAGGGGCCGACACGCCAGGAATGTTGTAAAACAATACATCCGAGGTGTTAGGTTGCCTTAAGCTAGGATATGTAACGTTATAGACGTATATAATGTTCCCACCGAGAAGTAGGGGCCGACTATCCAGGAATGTTGTAAAATATTACAATCGACATGTTAGGATTGCCTCAAGCTAGGATATACAACGATATAGACGTATATACTGTTCCCACCGAGAAGTAGGTGCCGACGCGCCAGGAATGTTGTCAAATATTACATCCGAGATGTTAGGTTCCCTTAGGTAAGGATATATAACGTTATAGACGTATATAATGTTCCCACCGAGAGCTAGGGGCCGACGAGCCAGGAATGTTGTAAAATATTACGCTCGACATGTTAGTTTGCGTTAGGCTAGGATATATAGCGTTATAGACGTATATAATGTTCCCACCGAGATGTAGGGGCCGGCGCGCCAGGAATGTAGTAAAATATTACATCCGAGATGTTAGCTTGCCTTAGGCTAGGATATGTAACGTTATAGACGTATATAATGTTCCCACTGAGAAGTAGGGTCGAACGAGCCAGGAATGTGGTAAAATATTACAATCGACATGCTAGGTTGCCTTAGATTAGGATATATAACGTTATAGACGTGTATACTGTTCCCACGGAGAAGTAGCTGCCGACGCGCCAGAAATGTTGTAAAATATTACATTCGACATGTTAGGCTGCGTTAGGCTAGGATATATAGCGTTATAGGCGTATACAATGTTCCCAGCGAGAAATAGGGGCCGACTCGCCAGGAATGTTGTAGAACATTACATCCGAGGTGTTAGGTTGCCTTAGGTTAGGATATATAACGTTATAGACGTATATACTGTTCCCACCGAGAAGTAGGTGCCGACGCGTCAGCAATGTTGTTAAATATTACGTACGACATGTTAGGTTGCCTTAGCCTAGGATATATAGCGTTATAGACGTATATGATGTTCCCACCGAGAAGTAGGTGCCGACGTGCCAGGAATGTTGTAAAATATTACATTCGACATGTTATGTTACCTTAAGCTAGGATATATAGCGTTATAGACGTATATAATGTTCCCACCGAGAAGTAGGGGCCGAAGTGCCGGGAATGTTGTAAAATATTACATGCGACATGTTAGGTTGCCTTAGGCTAGGATTTATAGCGTTATAGACGTATATAATGTTCCCACCGAGAACTAGGGGCCGAAGTGACGGGAATGTAGTAAAATATTACATTCGACATGATAGGTTGCCTTAGGCTAGGATATATAGCGTTATAGACGTATATAATGTTCCCACCGAGAGGTAGGGGCCGACGAGCCAGGAATGTTGTAAAATATTACGCTCGAAATGTTAGTTTGCTTTAGGCTAGGATATATAGCGTTATAGACGTATATAATGTTCCCACCGAGAAGTAGGGGCCGACGCGCCAGGAATGTTGTAAAATATTACATTCGACATGTTAGGTTGCCTTAGGTTAGGATATATAACGTTATAGACGTATATACTGTTCCCACCGAGATGTAGGGGCCGGCGCGACAGGAATGTAGTAAAATATTACATCCGAGAAGTTAGGTTGCCTTAGGCTAGGATATATAACGTTATAGACGTATATAATGTTCCCACCGAGAAGTAGGGGCCGAAGTGATGGGAATGTTGTAAAATATTACATTCGACATGTTAGGTTGCCTTAGGCTAGGATATATAGCGTTATAGACATATATAATGTTTCCACCGAGATGTAGGTGCCGACGCGCCAGGAATGTTGTAAAATATTACATCGACATGTTAGGTTGCCTTAAGATAGGATATATAGCGTTATAGACGTATATAATGTTCCCACCGAGATGTAGGGGCCGGCGCGACAGGAATGTAGTAAAATATTACATCCGAGATGTTACGTTGCCTTAGGCTAGGATATATAACGTTATAGACGTATATAATGTTCCCACCGAGAAGTAGGGGCCGAAGTGCCGGGAATGTTGTAAAATATTACATGCGACATGTTAGGTTGCCTTAGGCTAGGATATACAGCTTTATAGACGTATATAATGTAGCCAACGAGAAGTAGGGGCCGACGCGCCAGGAATGTTGTAAAATTTTACATTCGACATGTTAGGATTGCCTTAGGCTAGGATATATAACGTTATAGACGTATATACTGTTCCCACCGAGAAGTAGGTGCCGACGCGTCAGCAATGTTGTTAAATATTACGTACGACATGTTAGGTTGCCTTAAGCTAGGATATATAGCGTTATAGACGTATATAATGTTCCCACGGAGAAGTAGGTGCCGACGCGCCAGGAATGTTGTAAAATATTACATTCGACATGCTAGGTTGCCTTAAGCTAGGATATATAGCGTTATAGACGTATATAATGTTCCCACGGAGAAGTAGGGGCCGAAGTGCCGGGAATGTTGTAAAATATTACATGCGACATGTTAGGTTGCCTTAGGCTAGGATTTATTTGCGTTATAGACGTATATAATGTTCCCACAGAGAAGTAGGGGCCGAAGTGCCGGGAATGTTGTAATATATTACATGCGACATGTAAGGTTGCCTTAGGCTAGGATATATAGCGTTATAGAATTATATAATGTTCTCACCGAGAAATAGGGGCCGACGCGCCAGGAATGTTGTAAAATATTACATTCGACATGTTAGGTTGCCTTAGGATAGGATATATAACGTTAAAGACGTATATACTGTTCCCACCGAAATGTAGTTGCCGAAGATCCAGGAATGTTGTAAAATATTACATTCGACATGTTAGGTCGCCTTAGGCTAGAATATATAGCGTTATAAACATATATAATGTTCCCAAGGAGAAATAGGGGCCGACACGCCAGGAATGTTGTAAAACAATACATCCGAGGTGTTAGGTTGCCTTAAGCTAGGATATGTAACGTTATAGACGTATATAATGTTCCCACCGAGAAGTAGGGGCCGACTATCCAGGAATGTTGTAAAATATTACAATCGACATGTTAGGATTGCCTCAAGCTAGGATATACAACGATATAGACGTATATACTGTTCCCACCGAGAAGTAGGTGCCGACGCGCCAGGAATGTTTTCAAATATTACATCCGAGATGTTAGGTTCCCTTAGGTAAGGATATATAACGTTATAGACGTATATAATGTTCCCACCGAGAGCTAGGGGCCGACGAGCCAGGAATGTTGTAAAATATTACGCTCGACATGTTAGTTTGCGTTAGGCTAGGATATATAGCGTTATAGACGTATATAATGTTCCCACCGAGATGTAGGGGCCGGCGCGCCAGGAATGTAGTAAAATATTACATCCGAGATGTTAGGTTGCCTTAGGCTAGGATATGTAACGTTATAGACGTATATAATGTTCCCACTGAGAAGTAGGGTCGAACGAGCAAGGAATGTGGTAAAATATTACAATCGACATGCTAGGTTGCCTTAGATTAGGATATATAACGTTAGAGACGTGTATACTGTTCCCACGGAGAAGTAGCTGCCGACGCGCCAGAAATGTTGTAAAATATTACATTCGACATGTTAGGCTGCGTTAGGCTAGGATATATAGCGTTATAGGCGTATACAATGTTCCCAGCGAGAAATAGGGGCCGACTCGCCAGGAATGTTGTAGAACATTACATCCGAGGTGTTAGGTTGCCTTAGGTTAGGATATATAACGTTATAGACGTATATACTGTTCCCACCGAGAAGTAGGTGCCGTCGTGCCAGGAATGTAGTAAAATATTACATCCGAGAAGTTAGGTTGCCTTAGGCTAGGATATATTACGTTATAGACGTATATAATGTTCCCACCGAGAAGTAGGGGCCGAAGTGACGAAAATGTTGTAAAATATTACATTCGACATGTTAGGTTGCCTTAGGCTAGGATATATAGCGTTATAGACATATATAATGTTTCCACCGAGATGTAGGTGCCGACGCGCCAGGAATGTTGTAAAATATTACATCGACATGTTAGGTTGCCTTAAGATAGGATATATAGCGTTATAGACGTATATAATGTTCCCACCGAGATGTAGGGGCCGGCGCGACAGGAATGTAGTAAAATATTACATCCGAGATGTTACGTTGCCTTAGGCTAGGATATATAACGTTATAGACGTATATAATGTTCCCACCGAGAAGTAGGGGCCGAAGTGATGGGAATGTTGTAAAATATTACATCCGAGATGTTAGGTTGCCTTAGGCTAGGATATATAACGTTATTGACTTATATAATGTTCTCACCGAGAAATAGGTGCCGACGCGCCAGGAATGTTGTAAAATATTACATTCGACATGTTAGGTTGCCTTAAGCTAGGATATATAGCGTTCTAGACGTATATAATGTTCCCACCGAGAAGTAGGGGCCGAAGTGCCGGGAATGTTGTAAAATTTTACATTCGACATGTTAGGATTGCCTTAGGCTAGGATATATAACGTTATAGACGTATATACTGTTCCCACCGAGAAGTAGGTGCCGACGCGTCAGCAATGTTGTTAAATATTACGTACGTCATGTTAGGTTGCCTTAAGCTAGGATATATAGCGTTATAGACGTATATAATGTTCCCACGGAGAAGTAGGTGCCGACGCGCCAGGAATGTTGTAAAATATTACATTCGACATGTTAGGTTGCCTTAAGCTAGGATATATAGCGTTATAGACGTATATAATGTTCCCACGGAGAAGTAGGGGCCGAAGTGCCGGGAATGTTGTAAAATATTACATGCGACATGTTAGGTTGCCTTAGGCTAGGATTTATTTGCGTTATAGACGTATATAATGTTCCCACAGAGAAGTAGGGGCCGAAGTGCCGGGAATGTTGTAATATATTACATGCGACATGTAAGGTTGCCTTAGGCTAGGATATATAGCGTTATAGACATATATAATGTTTCCACCGAGATGTAGGTGCCGACGCGCCAGGCATGTTGTAAAATATTACATCGACATGTTAGGTTGCCTTAAGATAGGATATATAGCGTTATAGACGTATATAATGTTCCCACCGAGATGTAGGGGCCGGCGCGACAGGAATGTAGTAAAATATTACATCCGAGATGTTACGTTGCCTTAGGCTAGGATATATAACGTTATAGACGTATATAATGTTCCCACCGAGAAGTAGGGGCCGAAGTGATGGGAATGTTGTAAAATATTACATCCGAGATGTTAGGTTGCCTTAGGCTAGGATATATAACGTTATTGACTTATATAATGTTCTCACCGAGAAATAGGTGCCGACGCGCCAGGAATGTTGTAAAATATTACATTCGACATGTTAGGTTGCCTTAAGCTAGGATATATAGCGTTCTAGACGTATATAATGTTCCCACCGAGAAGTAGGGGCCGAAGTGCCGGGAATGTTGTAAAATATTACATGCGACATGTTAGGTTGCCTTAGGCTAGGATATACAGCTTTATAGACGTATATAATGTAGCCAACGAGAAGTAGGGGCCGACGCGCCAGGAATGTTGTAAAATTTTACATTCGACATGTTAGGATTGCCTTAGGCTAGGATATATAACGTTATAGACGTATATACTGTTCCCACCGAGAAGTAGGTGCCGACGCGTCAGCAATGTTGTTAAATATTACGTACGACATGTTAGGTTGCCTTAAGCTAGGATATATAGCGTTATAGACGTATATAATGTTCCCACGGAGAAGTAGGTGCCGACGCGCCAGGAATGTTGTAAAATATTACATTCGACATGTTAGGTTGCCTTAAGCTAGGATATATAGCGTTATAGACGTATATAATGTTCCCACCGAGAAGTAGGGGCCGAAGTGCCGGGAATGTTGTAAAATATTACATGCGACATGTTAGGTTGCCTTAGGCTAGGATTTATAGCGTTATAGACGTATATAATGTTCCCACAGAGAAGTAGGGGCCGAAGTGCCGGGAATGTTGTAATATATTACATGCGACATGTAAGGTTGCCTTAGGCTAGGAGATATAACGTTATTGACTTATATAATGTTCTCACCGAGAAATAGGGGCCGACGCGCCAGGAATGTTGTAAAATATTACATTCGACATGTTAGGGTGCCTTAGGATAGGATATATAACGCTAAAGACGTATATACTGTTCCCACCGAAATGTAGTTGCCGATGATCCAGGAATATTGTAAAATATTACATTCGACATGTTAGGTTGCCTTAGGCTAGGATATATAACGTTATTGACTTATATAATGTTCTCACCGAGAAATAGGTGCCGACGCGCCAGGAATGTTGTAAAATATTACATTCGACATGTTAGGTTGCCTTAAGCTAGGATATATAGCGTTATAGACGTATATAATGTTCCCACCGAGAAGTAGGGGCCGAAGTGCCGGGAATGTTGTAAAATATTACATGCGACATGTTAGGTTGCCTTAGGCTAGGATATACAGCTTTATAGACGTATATAATGTAGCCAACGAGAAGTAGGGGCCGACGCGCCAGGAATGTTGTAAAATTTTACATTCGACATGTTAGGATTGCCTTAGGCTAGGATATATAACGTTATAGACGTATATACTGTTCCCACCGAGAAGTAGGTGCCGACGCGTCAGCAATGTTGTTAAATATTACGTACGACATGTTAGGTTGCCTTAAGCTAGGATATATAGCGTTATAGACGTATATAATGTTCCCACGGAGAAGTAGGTGCCGACGCGCCAGGAATGTTGTAAAATATTACATTCGACATGTTAGGTTGCCTTAAGCTAGGATATATAGCGTTATAGACGTATATAATGTTCCCACCGAGAAGTAGGGGCCGAAGTGCCGGGAATGTTGTAAAATATTACATGCGACATGTTAGGTTGCCTTAGGCTAGGATTTATAGCGTTATAGACGTATATAATGTTCCCACAGAGAAGTAGGGGCCGAAGTGCCGGGAATGTTGTAATATATTACATGCGACATGTAAGGTTGCCTTAGGCTAGGATATATAGCGTTATAGAATTATATAATGTTCTCACCGAGAAATAGGGGCCGACGCGCCAGGAATGTTGTAAAATATTACATTCGACATGTTAGGTTGCCTTAGGATAGGATATATAACGTTAAAGACGTATATACTGTTCCCACCGAAATGTAGTTGCCGAAGATCCAGGAATGTTGTAAAATATTACATTCGACATGTTAGGTCGCCTTAGGCTAGGATATATAGCGTTATAAACATATATAATGTTCCCAACGAGAAATAGGGGCCGACACGCCAGCAATGTTGTAAAACAATACATCCGACGTGTTAGGTTGCCTTAAGCTAGGATATGTAACGTTATAGACGTATATAATGTTCCCACCGAGAAGTAGGGGCCGACTATCCAGGAATGTTGTAAAATATTACAATCGACATGTTAGGATTGCCTCAAGCTAGGATATACAACGATATAGACGTATATACTGTTCCCACCGAGAAGTAGGTGCCGACGCGCCAGGAATGTTGTCAAATATTACATCCGAGATGTTAGGTTCCCTTAGGTAAGGATATATAACGTTATAGACGTATATAATGTTCCCACCGAGAGCTAGGGGCCGACGAGCCAGGAATGTTGTAAAATATTACGCTCGACATGTTAGTTTGCGTTAGGCTAGGATATATAGCGTTATAGACGTATATAATGTTCCCACCGAGATGTAGGGGCCGGCGCGCCAGGAATGTAGTAAAATATTACATCCGAGATGTTAGGTTGCCTTAGGCTAGGATATGTAACGTTATAGACGTATATAATGTTCCCACTGAGAAGTAGGGTCGAACGAGCCAGGAATGTGGTAAAATATTACAATCGACATGCTAGGTTGCCTTAGATTAGGATATATAACGTTATAGACGTGTATACTGTTCCCACGGAGAAGTAGCTGCCGACGCGCCAGAAATGTTGTAAAATATTACATTCGACATGTTAGGCTGCGTTAGGCTAGGATATATAGCGTTATAGGCGTATACAATGTTCCCAGCGAGAAATAGGGGCCAACTCGCCAGGAATGTTGTAGAACATTACATCCGAGGTGTTAGGTTGCCTTAGGTTAGGATATATAACGTTATAGACGTATATACTGTTCCCACCGAGAAGTAGGTGCCGACGCGTCAGCAATGTTGTTAAATATTACGTACGACATGTTAGGTTGCCTTAGCCTAGGAAATATAGCGTTATAGACGTATATGATGTTCCCACCGAGAAGTAGGTGCCGACGTGCCAGGAATGTTGTAAAATATTACATTCGACATGTTATGTTACCTTAAGCTAGGATATATAGCGTTATAGACGTATATAATGTTCCCACCGAGAAGTAGGGGCCGAAGTGCCGGGAATGTTGTAAAATATTACATGCGACATGTTAGGTTGCCTTAGGCTAGGATTTATAGCGTTATAGACGTATATAATGTTCCCACCGAGAACTAGGGGCCGAAGTGACGGGAATGTAGTAAAATATTACATTCGACATGATAGGTTGCCTTAGGCTAGGATATATAGCGTTATAGACGTATATAATGTTCCCACCGAGAGGTAGGGGCCGACGAGCCAGGAATGTTGTAAAATATTACATTCGACATGTTAGGTTGCCTTAGGTTAGGATATATAACGTTATAGACGTATATACTGTTCCCACCGAGAAGTAGGTGCCGACGTGCCAGGAATGTAGTAAAATATTACATCCGAGAAGTTAGGTTGCCTTAGGCTAGGATATATTACGTTATAGACGTATATAATGTTCCCACCGAGAAGTAGGGGCCGAAGTGACGAAAATGTTGTAAAATATTACATTCGACATGTTAGGTTGCCTTAGGATAGGATATATAACGTTAAAGACGTATATACTGTTCCCACCGAAATGTAGTTGCCGATGATCCAGGAATGTTGTAAAATATTACATTCGACATGTTAGGTCGCCTTAGGCTAGGATATATAGCGTAATAAACATATATAATGTTCCCAACGAGAAATAGGGGCCGACACGCCAGGAATGTTGTAAAACAATTCATCCGAGGTGTTAGGTTGCCTTAAGCTAGGATATGTAACGTTATAGACGTATATAATGTTCCCACCGAGAAGTAGGGGCCGACTATCCAGGAATGTTGTAAAATATTACAATCGACATGTTAGGATTGCCTTAAGCTAGGATATACAACGATATAGACGTATATACTGTTCCCACCGAGAAGTAGGTGCCGAAGCGCCAGGAATGTTGTAAAATATTACGCTCGACATGTTAGTTTGCTTTAGGCTAGGATATATAGCGTTATAGACGTATATAATGTTCCCAAAGAGATGTAGGGGCCGGCGCGCCAGGAATGTAGTAAAATATTACATCCGAGATGTTAGGTTGCCTTAGGCTAGGATATGTAACGTTATAGACGTATATAATGTTCCCACTGAGAAGTAGGGTCGAACGAGCCAGGAATGTGGTAAAATATTACAATCGACATGCTAGGTTGCCGTAGGTTAGGATATATAACGTTATAGACGTGTATACTGTTCCCACGGAGAAGTAGCTGCCGACGCGCCAGAAATGTTGTAAAATATTACATGCGACATGTTAGGTTGCCTTAGGCTAGGATATACAGCTTTATAGACGTATATAATGTACCCACCGAGAAGTAGGGGCCGACGCGCCAGGAATGTTGTAAAATTTTACATTCGACATGTTAGGATTGCCTTAGCCTAGGATATATAACGTTATAGACGTATATACTGTTCCCACCGAGAAGTAGGTGCCGACGCGTCAGCAATGTTGTTAAATATTACGTACGACATGTTAGGTTGCCTTAGCCTAGGAAATATAGCGTTATAGACGTATATGATGTTCCCACCGAGAAGTAGGTGCCGACGTGCCAGGAATGTTGTAAAATATTACATTCGACATGTTATGTTACCTTAAGCTAGGATATATAGCGTTATAGACGTATATAATGTTCCCACCGAGAAGTAGGGGCCGAAGTGCCGGGAATGTTGTAAAATATTACATGCGACATGTTAGGTTGCCTTAGGCTAGGATTTATAGCGTTATAGACGTATATAATGTTCCCACCGAGAACTAGGGGCCGAAGTGACGGGAATGTAGTAAAATATTACATTCGACATGATAGGTTGCCTTAGGCTAGGATATATAGCGTTATAGACGTATATAATGTTCCCACCGAGAGGTAGGGGCCGACGAGCCAGGAATGTTGTAAAATATTACGCTCGAAATGTTAGTTTGCTTTAGGCTAGGATATATAGCGTTATAGACGTATATAATGTTCCCACCGAGAAGTAGGGGCCGACGCGCCAGGAATGTTGTAAAATATTACATTCGACATGTTAGGTTGCCTTAGGTTAGGATATATAACGTTATAGACGTATATACTGTTCCCACCGAGAAGTAGGTGCCGACGTGCCAGGAATGTAGTAAAATATTACATCCGAGAAGTTAGGTTGCCTTAGGCTAGGATATATTACGTTATAGACGTATATAATGTTCCCACCGAGAAGTAGGGGCCGAAGTGACGAAAATGTTGTAAAATATTACATTCGACATGTTAGGTTGCCTTAGGATAGGATATATAACGTTAAAGACGTATATACTGTTCCCACCGAAATGTAGTTGCCGATGATCCAGGAATGTTGTAAAATATTACATTCGACATGTTAGGTCGCCTTAGGCTAGGATATATAGCGTAATAAACATATATAATGTTCCCAACGAGAAATAGGGGCCGACACGCCAGGAATGTTGTAAAACAATTCATCCGAGGTGTTAGGTTGCCTTACGCTAGGATATGTAACGTTATAGACGTATATAATGTTCCCACCGAGAAGTAGGGGCCGACTATCCAGGAATGTTGTAAAATATTACAATCGACATGTTAGGATTGCCTTAAGCTAGGATATACAACGATATAGACGTATATACTGTTCCCACCGAGAAGTAGGTGCCGAAGCGCCAGGAATGTTGTAAAATATTACGCTCGACATGTTAGTTTGCTTTAGGCTAGGATATATAGCGTTATAGACGTATATAATGTTCCCAAAGAGATGTAGGGGCCGGCGCGCCAGGAATGTAGTAAAATATTACATCCGAGATGTTAGGTTGCCTTAGGCTAGGATATGTAACGTTATAGACGTATATAATGTTCCCACTGAGAAGTAGGGTCGAACGAGCCAGGAATGTGGTAAAATATTACAATCGACATGCTAGGTTGCCGTAGGTTAGGATATATAACGTTATAGACGTGTATACTGTTCCCACGGAGAAGTAGCTGCCGACGCGCCAGAAATGTTGTAAAATATTACATGCGACATGTTAGGTTGCCTTAGGCTAGGATATACAGCTTTATAGACGTATATAATGTACCCACCGAGAAGTAGGGGCCGACGCGCCAGGAATGTTGTAAAATTTTACATTCGACATGTTAGGATTGCCTTAGCCTAGGATATATAACGTTATAGACGTATATACTGTTCCCACCGAGAAGTAGGTGCCGACGCGTCAGCAATGTTGTTAAATATTACGTACGACATGCTAGGTTGCCTTAGGCTAGGATATATAGCGTTATAGACGTATATGATGTTCCCACCGAGATGTAGGTGCCGACGTGCCAGGAATGTTGTAAAATATTACATTCGACATGTTATGTTACCTTAAGCTAGGATATATAGCGTTATAGACGTATATAATGTTCCCACCGAGAAGTAGGGGCCGAAGTGCCGGGAATGTTGTAAAATATTACATGCGACATGTTAGGTTGCCTTAGGCTAGGATTTATAGCGTTATAGACGTATACAATGTTCCCACCGAGAAGTAGGGGCCGACGCGCCAGGAATGTTGTAAAACATTACATTCGACATGTCAGGTTGCCTTAGGTTATGATATATAACGTTATAGACGTATATAATGTTCCCACCAAGAAGTAGGGGCCGACACAGGACAGGAATGTTGTAAGACATTACATCCGAGAAGTTAGGTGGCCTTAGGTTAGGATATATAACGTTATTGACTTGTATAATGTTCTCACCGAGAAATAGGGGCCGACGCGCCAGGAATGTTGTAAAATATTACATTCGCCATGTTAGGATTGCGTTAGGTTAGGATATATAACGTTATTGACGTGTATACTGTTCCCACGGAGAAGTAGCTGCCGACGCGCCAGAAATGTTGTAAAATATTACATTCGACATGCTAGCCTGCCTTAGGCTAGGATATATAGCGTTATAGACGTATATACTGTTCCCACCGAGAAGTAGGTGCCGACGCGTCAGCAATGTTGTTAAATATTACATACGACATGTTAGGTTGCCTTAGGCTAGGGTATATAGCGATATAGACGTATATAATGTTCCCACCGAGAAGTAGGTGTCGGCGCGCCAGGAATGTAGTAAAATATTGCATCCGAGATGTTAGGTTGCCTTAGGCTAGGATATATAACGTTATAGAGGTTTATAATGTTCCCACCGAGAAATAGGGGCCGACAAGCCAGGAATGTTGTAAAACGTTACATCCGAGGTGTTAGGTTGCCTTAGGTTAGGATATATAACGTTATAGAAGTATATACTGTTCCCACCGAGAAGTAGGGGCCGGCCCGCCAGGAATGTAGTAAAATATTACATCCGTGATGTTAGGTTGCCTTAGGCTAGGGTATGTAACGTTATAGACGTATATAATGTTCCCATCGAGAAGTATGGGCCAACGAGCCAGGAATGTGGTACAATATTACATTCGACATGTTAGGTTGCCTTAGGTTAGGATATGTAACATTATAGACGTATATACTGTTCCCACCGGGAAGTATGTGCCGACGCGACAGGTATGTTGTAAAATATTACATTCGGCATATTAGGTTGCCTTATGCTAGGATATATAGCATTATAGACGTATATAATGTTCCCACCGAGAAGTAGGTGCCGACGCGCCAAGAATGTTGTAAAATATTACATTCGACAAGTTAGGTTGCCTTAGGCTAGGATATGTAGCCTTAAAGACGTATATAATGCTCCCACCGAGAAATAGGGGCCGAGAAGCCAGGAATGTAGTGAAATATTACATGCGACATGTTAGGTTGCCTTAGGCTAGGATATATAGCGTTATAGACGTACATAATGTTCCCACCGAGAAGTAGGGGCCGACGTGCCAGGAATGTAGTAAAATATTACATCCGAGATGTTAGATGGCCTTAGGTTATGATATATAACGTTATTGACTTGTATACTGTTCTCACCGAGAAATAGGCGCCGACGCGCCAGAAATGTTGTTAAATATTACATTCGACATGGCGGGAGAAGCTATTGGCGGGAGAAGCTATGGCTCCACGTGATTTAAGATGGCGTCGGGAATTTATCCCCACTGTTGCGATGGCGCCATGTGCAAACCCCTAGGATAGCAGATGTGACCTCCTACGGGCCATAGTTAGCAAGCAGCAACCTCCTCGTTGTTCCCGCCGTCAGTAGTCCCACAGCTAGATATGTGTGGGTGAAGCAAAGTGCTGCCACTGCGAATTCGAACATTGAACGCAAATGGGACAGATTGGGTAATCCATAAAGTTTATCCAAACACACTTATGCATTTATAGATCAAAACTCCTTACAGCCGACGATGAGTCAAGCGGGTCTTCCCAAACGCAAAAGGTGTTGAACTAATAACACAATGTACAAAATGTACGGATAAGCCAAAGAGCTTAAATGACGAAAAATAAATGAGTGGTGCATGGCGGTGCTGGTTTCTCCGCGCCCGCTCCCTCGGTATTGGCTCGCCGGGGAGTGGGGTTATGGGTATTTTCACGCGTATGCCATATTTGGCGATGAAGCATGTCCGAGCCCCCTCCCGGGGCCGCGCTTAGAATATTCTATTACATTCGACATGTTAGGCTGCCTTAGGCTAGGATATATAGCGTTATAGACGTATATAATGTTCCCACCGAGAGGTAGGGACCGACGAGCCAGGAATGTTGTAAAATATTACGCTCGAAATGTTAGTTTGCGTTAGGCTAGGATATATAGCGTTATAGACGTATATAATGTTCCCACCGAGAAGTAGGGGCCGACGCGCCAGGAATGTTGTAAAATATTACATTGGACATGTTAGGTTGCCTTAGGATAGGATATATAACGTTAAAGACGTATATACTGTTCCCACCGAGAAGTAGGGGCCGACGTGCCAGGAATGTAGTAAAATATTACATCCGAGAAGTTAGGTGGCCTTAGGTTAGGATATATAACGTTATTGACTTGTATAATGTTCTCACCGAGAAATAGGGGCCGACGCGCCAGGAATGTTGTAAAATATTACATTCGCCATGTTAGGATTGCGTTAGGTTAGGATATATAACGTTATAGACGTATATACTGTTCCCACCGAGAAGTAGGTGCCGACGTGCCAGGAATGTAGTAAAATATTACATCCGAGAAGTTAGGTTGCCTTAGGCTAGGATATATTACGTTATAGACGTATATAATGTTCCCACCGAGAAGTAGGTGCCGACGCGCCAGGAATGTTGTAGAATATTACATTTGATATGTTAGGTTGCCTTAGGCTAGGATATATAGCGTTGTAGACGTATATAATGTTCCCACCGAGAAGTAGGGGCCGACGCGCCGCGAATGTTGTAAAATATTACATATGACATGTTAGGTTGCCTTAAGCTAGGATATATAGCGTTATAGACGTATATAATGTTCCCACCGAGAAATAGGGGCCGACGAGCCAGAAATGTTGTTAAATATTACATTCGACATGTTAGGTTGCCTTAGGCTAGGATATATATCGTTATAGACGTATATAATGTTCCCAGTGAGAGGTAGGGGCCGACGAGCCAGGAATGTTGTAAAATATTACGCTCGACATGTTAGTTTGCGTTAGGCTAGGATATATAGCGTTATAGACGTATATAAGGTTCCCACCGAGAAGTAGGGGCCGACGCGCCAGGAATGTTGTAAAATATTACATTCGACATGTTAGGTTGCCTTAAGCTAGGATATATAGCGTTGTAGACGTATATAATGTTCCCACCGAGAAGTAGGGGCCGACGCGCCGCGAATGTTGTAAAATATTACATTCGCCATGTTAGGATTGCGTTAGGTTAGGATATATAACGTTATAGACGTATATATTGTTCCCACCGAGAAGTAGGTGCCGACGCGCCAGGTATGTTGTAAAATATTACATTCGACATGTTAGGTTGCCTTAGGCTAGGACATATAGCGTTATAGACGTATATAATGTTCCCACCCAGAAGTAGGTGCCGACGCACCAGGAATGTTGTAGAATATTACATTCGATATGTTAGGTTGCCTTAGGCTAGGATATATAGCGTTGTAGACGTATATAATGTTCCCACCGAGAAGTAGGGGCCGACGCGCCGCGAATGTTGTAAAATATTACGCTCGACATGTTAGGTTGCCTTAGGCTAGGGTATATAGCGATATAGACGTATATAATGTTCCCACCGAGAAGTAGGTGTCGGCGCGCCAGGAATGTAGTAAAATATTGCATCCGAGATGTTAGGTTGCCTTAGGCTAGGATATATAACGTTATAGAGGTTTATAATGTTCCCACCGAGAAATAGGGGCCGACAAGCCAGGAATGTTGTAAAACGTTACATCCGAGGTGTTAGGTTGCCTTAGGTTAGGATATATAACGTTATAGAAGTATATACTGTTCCCACCGAGAAGTAGGGGCCGGCCCGCCAGGAATGTAGTAAAATATTACATCCGTGATGTTAGGTTGCCTTAGGCTAGGGTATGTAACGTTATAGACGTATATAATGTTCCCATCGAGAAGTATGGGCCAACGAGCCAGGAATGTGGTACAATATTACATTCGACATGTTAGGTTGCCTTAGGTTAGGATATGTAACATTATAGACGTATATACTGTTCCCACCGGGAAGTATGTGCCGACGCGACAGGTATGTTGTAAAATATTACATTCGGCATATTAGGTTGCCTTATGCTAGGATATATAGCATTATAGACGTATATAATGTTCCCACCGAGAAGTAGGTGCCGACGCGCCAAGAATGTTGTAAAATATTACATTCGACAAGTTAGGTTGCCTTAGGCTAGGATATGTAGCCTTAAAGACGTATATAATGCTCCCACCGAGAAATAGGGGCCGAGAAGCCAGGAATGTAGTGAAATATTACATGCGACATGTTAGGTTGCCTTAGGCTAGGATATATAGCGTTATAGACGTACATAATGTTCCCACCGAGAAGTAGGGGCCGACGTGCCAGGAATGTAGTAAAATATTACATCCGAGATGTTAGATGGCCTTAGGTTATGATATATAACGTTATTGACTTGTATACTGTTCTCACCGAGAAATAGGGGCCGACGCGCCAGAAATGTTGTTAAATATTACATTCGACATGGCGGGAGAAGCTATTGGCGGGAGAAGCTATGGCTCCACGTGATTTAAGATGGCGTCGGGAATTTATCCCCACTGTTGCGATGGCGCCATGTGCAAACCCCTAGGATAGCAGATGTGACCTCCTACGGGCCATAGTTAGCAAGCAGCAACCTCCTCGTTGTTCCCGCCGTCAGTAGTCCCACAGCTAGATATGTGTGGGTGAAGCAAAGTGCTGCCACTGCGAATTCGAACATTGAACGCAAATGGGACAGATTGGGTAATCCATAAAGTTTATCCAAACACACTTATGCATTTATAGATCAAAACTCCTTACAGCCGACGATGAGTCAAGCGGGTCTTCCCAAACGCAAAAGGTGTTGAACTAATAACACAATGTACAAAATGTACGGATAAGCCAAAGAGCTTAAATGACGAAAAATAAATGAGTGGTGCATGGCGGTGCTGGTTTCTCCGCGCCCGCTCCCTCGGTATTGGCTCGCCGGGGAGTGGGGTTATGGGTATTTTCACGCGTATGCCATATTTGGCGATGAAGCATGTCCGAGCCCCCTCCCGGGGCCGCGCTTAGAATATTCTATTACATTCGACATGTTAGGCTGCCTTAGGCTAGGATATATAGCGTTATAGACGTATATAATGTTCCCACCGAGAGGTAGGGACCGACGAGCCAGGAATGTTGTAAAATATTACGCTCGAAATGTTAGTTTGCGTTAGGCTAGGATATATAGCGTTATAGACGTATATAATGTTCCCACCGAGAAGTAGGGGCCGACGCGCCAGGAATGTTGTAAAATATTACATTGGACATGTTAGGTTGCCTTAGGATAGGATATATAACGTTAAAGACGTATATACTGTTCCCACCGAGAAGTAGGGGCCGACGTGCCAGGAATGTAGTAAAATATTACATCCGAGAAGTTAGGTGGCCTTAGGTTAGGATATATAACGTTATTGACTTGTATAATGTTCTCACCGAGAAATAGGGGCCGACGCGCCAGGAATGTTGTAAAATATTACATTCGCCATGTTAGGATTGCGTTAGGTTAGGATATATAACGTTATAGACGTATATACTGTTCCCACCGAGAAGTAGGTGCCGACGTGCCAGGAATGTAGTAAAATATTACATCCGAGAAGTTAGGTTGCCTTAGGCTAGGATATATTACGTTATAGACGTATATAATGTTCCCACCGAGAAGTAGGTGCCGACGCGCCAGGAATGTTGTAGAATATTACATTTGATATGTTAGGTTGCCTTAGGCTAGGATATATAGCGTTGTAGACGTATATAATGTTCCCACCGAGAAGTAGGGGCCGACGCGCCGCGAATGTTGTAAAATATTACATATGACATGTTAGGTTGCCTTAAGCTAGGATATATAGCGTTATAGACGTATATAATGTTCCCACCGAGAAATAGGGGCCGACGAGCCAGAAATGTTGTTAAATATTACATTCGACATGTTAGGTTGCCTTAGGCTAGGATATATATCGTTATAGACGTATATAATGTTCCCAGTGAGAGGTAGGGGCCGACGAGCCAGGAATGTTGTAAAATATTACGCTCGACATGTTAGTTTGCGTTAGGCTAGGATATATAGCGTTATAGACGTATATAAGGTTCCCACCGAGAAGTAGGGGCCGACGCGCCAGGAATGTTGTAAAATATTACATTCGACATGTTAGGTTGCCTTAAGCTAGGATATATAGCGTTGTAGACGTATATAATGTTCCCACCGAGAAGTAGGGGCCGACGCGCCGCGAATGTTGTAAAATATTACATTCGCCATGTTAGGATTGCGTTAGGTTAGGATATATAACGTTATAGACGTATATATTGTTCCCACCGAGAAGTAGGTGCCGACGCGCCAGGTATGTTGTAAAATATTACATTCGACATGTTAGGTTGCCTTAGGCTAGGACATATAGCGTTATAGACGTATATAATGTTCCCACCCAGAAGTAGGTGCCGACGCACCAGGAATGTTGTAGAATATTACATTCGATATGTTAGGTTGCCTTAGGCTAGGATATATAGCGTTGTAGACGTATATAATGTTCCCACCGAGAAGTAGGGGCCGACGCGCCGCGAATGTTGTAAAATATTACGCTCGACATGTTAGGTTGCCTTAGGCTAGGGTATATAGCGATATAGACGTATATAATGTTCCCACCGAGAAGTAGGTGTCGGCGCGCCAGGAATGTAGTAAAATATTGCATCCGAGATGTTAGGTTGCCTTAGGCTAGGATATATAACGTTATAGAGGTTTATAATGTTCCCACCGAGAAATAGGGGCCGACAAGCCAGGAATGTTGTAAAACGTTACATCCGAGGTGTTAGGTTGCCTTAGGTTAGGATATATAACGTTATAGAAGTATATACTGTTCCCACCGAGAAGTAGGGGCCGGCCCGCCAGGAATGTAGTAAAATATTACATCCGTGATGTTAGGTTGCCTTAGGCTAGGGTATGTAACGTTATAGACGTATATAATGTTCCCACCGAGAAGTATGGGCCAACGAGCCAGGAATGTGGTACAATATTACATTCGACATGTTAGGTTGCCTTAGGTTAGGATATGTAACGTTATAGACGTATATACTGTTCCCACCGGGAAGTATGTGCCGACGCGACAGGTATGTTGTGAAATATTACATTCGGCATGTTAGGTTGCCTTATGCTAGGATATATAGCATTATAGACGTATATAATGTTCCCACCGAGAAGTAGGAGCCGACGCGCCAGGAATGTTGTAAAATATTACATTCGACAAGTCAGGTTGCCTTAGGCTAGGATATGTAGCTTTAAAGACGTATATAATGTTCTCACCGAGAAATAGTGGCCGACGCGCCAGGAATGTTGTAAAATATTACATTCGACATATCATGTTGCCTTAGGTTAGGATACATAACGTTATAGACGTATATAATATTCCCACCAAGAAGTAGGGGCCGACACAGGCCAGGAATGTTGTAAAACATTACATTCGAGATGTTAGGTTGCCTTAGGCTAGGATATATAGCGTTATAGACGTATATAATGTTCCCGCCGAGAAGTTGGGGCCGACGTGCCGGGAATGTAGTAAAATATTACATCCGAGATGTTAGGTTGCCTTAGGTTAGGATATATAACGTTATTGACTTATATAATATTCTCACCGAGAAATAGGGGCCGACGCGCCAGGAATGTTATAAATATTACATTCGCCATGTTAGGATTGCGTTAGGTTAGGATATATAACGTTATAGACGTATATACTGTTCCCACCGAGAAGTATGGGCCAACGAGCCAGGAATGTGGTGCAATATTACATTCGACATGTTAGGTTGCCTTAAGCTAGGATATATAGCGTTATAGACGTATATAATGTTCCCACCGAGAGGTAGGGGCCGGCGCGCCAGGAATGTAGTAAAATATAACATCCGAGATGTTAGGTTGCCTTAGGCTAGGATATATAACGTTATAGACATATATAATGTTCCCACCGAGAAGTAGGGGCCGACGTGCTAGGAATGTAGTAAAATATTACACCCGGAATGTTAGGTTGCCTTAGGTTAGAATATATAACGTTATAGAGGTTTATAATGTTCCCACGGAAAAGTAGGTAGCGACGCGTCAGCAATGTTGAAAAATATTACAATCGACATGTTAGGATTGCCTTAGGCTAGGATATACAACGATATAGACGTATATACTGTTCCCACCGAGAAGTTGGTGCCGACGCGCCAGGAATGTTGTAAAACATTACGTCCGAGGTGTTAGGTTGCCTTAGGTTAGGATATATAGCATTATAGACGTATATAATGTTCCCACCGAGAAGTAGGTGCCGACGCGCCAAGAATGTTGTAAAATATTACATTCGACAAGTTTGGTTGGCTTAGGCTAGGATATGTAGCCTTAAAGACGTATATAATGCTCCCACCGAGAAATAGGGGCCGAGAAGCCAGGAATGTAGTAAAATATTACATCCGAAATGTTAGGTTGCCTTAGGCTAGGATATGTAACGTTATAGACGTATGTAATATTCCCACCGAGAAGTTGGGTCCAACGAGCCAGGAATGTGGTAAAATATTACAATCGACATGTTAGGTTGCCTTAGGTTAGGATATGAAACGTTATAGACGTGTATACTGTTCCCACGCAGAAGTAGTTGCCGGCGCGCCAGAAATGTTGTAAAATATTACGTTCGACATGTTAGGCTGCCTTAGGCTAGGATATATAGCGTTATAGACGTGTACAATGTACCCACCGAGAAATAGGGGCCGACACGCCAGGAATGTTGTAAAACATTACATCCGAGATGTTAGGTGGCCTTAGGTTATGATATATAACGTTATTGACTTATAGAATGTTCTCACCGAGAAATAGGGGCCGACGCGCCAGAAATGTTGTTACATATTACATTCGACATGTTAGGTTGCCTTAGGCTAGGATATATAGCGTTATAGACGTATATAATGTTCCCACCGAGAGGTAGGGGCCGACGAGCCAGGAATGTTGTAAAATATTACATTCGACATGTTAGGTTGCCTTAGGATAGGATATATAACGTTAAAGACGTATATACTGTTCCCACCAAGAAATAGGGGCCGACGTG
Organism: Xylocopa violacea; assembly: GCA_963969225.1. Classification (NCBI taxonomy): domain Eukaryota; kingdom Metazoa; phylum Arthropoda; class Insecta; order Hymenoptera; family Apidae; genus Xylocopa; species Xylocopa violacea. The sequence continues at coordinate 21,584,441 of CAXAJV010000001.1, read as the reverse complement.
CCAGGAATGTAGTAAAATATTACATCCGAGAAGTTAGGTTGCCTTAGGTTAGGATATATAACGTTATTGACATATATAATGTTCTCGCCGAGAAATAGGGGCCGACGCGCCAGGAATGTTATAAATATTACATTCGCCATGTTAGGATTGCGTTAGGCTAGGATATATAACGTTATAGACGTATATAATGTTCCCACCGAGAAGTAGGGTCCAACGGGCCAGGAATGTGGTAAAATATTACATTCGACATGTTAGGTTGCCTTAGGTTAGGATATATAACGTTATAGACGTATATACTGTTCCCACCGAGAAGTAGTTGCCGACGCGCCAGGAATGTTGTAAAATATTACTTTCGACATGTTAGGTTGCCTCAAGCTGGGATATATAGCGTTATAGACGTATGTAATGTTCCCACCGAGAAGTAGGGGCCGACGTGCCAGGAATGTAGTAAAATATTAGACCCGGGATGTTAGGTTACCTTAGGTTAGGATATATAACGGTATTGACTTATATAATGTTCCCACATAGAAGTAGGGTCCGACGCGCCAGGAATGTTGTAAAATTTTACATTCGACATGTTAGGATTGCCTTAGGCTAGGACATATAACGTTATTGACTTATATAATGTTCTCACCGAGAAATAGGGGCCGACGCGCCAGGAATGTTGTAAAATATTACATTCGACATGTCAGGTTGCCTTAGGCTAGGATATGTAACGTTATAGACGTATGTAATGTTCCCACCGAGAAGTTGGGTCCAACGAGCCAGGAATGTGGTAAAATATTACAATCGACATGTTAGGTTGCCTTAGGTTAGGATATGAAACGTTATAGACGTGTATACTGTTCCCACGCAGAAGTAGTTGCCGGCGCGCCAGAAATGTTGTAAAATATTACGTTCGACATGTTAGGCTGCCTTAGGCTAGGATATATAGCGTTATAGACGTGTACAATGTACCCACCGAGAAATAGGGGCCGACAGGCCAGGAATGTTGTAAAACATTACATCCGAGATGTTAGGTGGCCTTAGGTTATGATATATAACGTTATTGACTTATAGAATGTTCTCACCGAGAAATAGGGGCCGACGCGCCAGAAATGTTGTTACATATTACATTCGACATATTAGGTTGCCTTAGGCTAGGATATATAGCGTTATAGACGTATATAATGTTCCCACCGAGAGGTAGGGGCCGACGAGCCAGGAATGTTGTAAAATATTACATTCGACATGTTAGGTTGCCTTAGGATAGGATATATAACGTTAAAGACGTATATACTGTTCCCACCAAGAAGTAGGGGCCGACGTGCCAGGAATGTAGTAAAATATTACATCCGAGAAGTTAGGTTGCCTTAGGTTAGGATATATAACGTTATTGACATACATAATGTTCTCGCCGAGAAATAGGGGCCGACGCGCCAGGAATGTTATAAATATTACATTCGCCATGTTAGGATTGCGTTAGGTTAGGATATATAACGTTATAGACGTATATAATGTTCCCACCGAGAAGTAGGGTCCAACGGGCCAGGAATGTGGTAAAATATTACATTCGACATGTTAGGTTGCCTTAGGTTAGGATATATAACGTTATAGACGTATATACTGTTCCCACCGAGAAGTAGTTGCCGACGCGCCAGGAATGTTGTAAAATATTACTTTCGACATGTTAGGTTGCCTCAAGCTGGGATATATAGCGTTATAGACGTATGTAATGTTCCCACCGAGAAGTAGGGGCCGACGTGCCAGGAATGTAGTAAAATATTAGACCCGGGATGTTAGGTTACCTTAGGTTAGGATATATAACGGTATTGACTTATATAATGTTCCCACATAGAAGTAGGGTCCGACGCGCCAGGAATGTTGTAAAATTTTACATTCGACATGTTGGGATTGCCTTAGGCTAGGACATATAACGTTATTGACTTATATAATGTTCTCACCGAGAAATAGGGGCCGACGCGCCAGGAATGTTGTAAAATATTACATTCGACATGTCAGGTTGCCTTAGGCTAGGATATGTAACGTTATAGACGTATGTAATGTTCCCACCGAGAAGTTGGGTCCAACGAGCCAGGAATGTGGTAAAATATTACAATCGACATGTTAGGTTGCCTTAGGTTAGGATATGAAACGTTATAGACGTGTATACTGTTCCCACGCAGAAGTAGTTGCCGGCGCGCCAGAAATGTTGTAAAATATTACGTTCGACATGTTAGGCTGCCTTAGGCTAGGATATATAGCGTTATAGACGTGTACAATGTACCCACCGAGAAATAGGGGCCGACACGCCAGGAATGTTGTAAAACATTACATCCGAGATGTTAGGTGGCCTTAGGTTATGATATATAACGTTATTGACTTATAGAATGTTCTCACCGAGAAATAGGGGCCGACGCGCCAGAAATGTTGTTACATATTACATTCGACATGTTAGGTTGCCTTAGGCTAGGATATATAGCGTTATAGACGTATATAATGTTCCCACCGAGAGGTAGGGGCCGACGAGCCAGGAATGTTGTAAAATATTACATTCGACATGTTAGGTTGCCTTAGGATAGGATATATAACGTTAAAGACGTATATACTGTTCCCACCAAGAAGTAGGGGCCGACGTGCCAGGAATGTAGTAAAATATTACATCCGAGAAGTTAGGTTGCCTTAGGTTAGGATATATAACGTTATTGACATATATAATGTTCTCGCCGAGAAATAGGGGCCGACGCGCCAGGAATGTTATAAATATTACATTCGCCATGTTAGGATTGCGTTAGGTTAGGATATATAACGTTATAGACGTATATAATGTTCCCACCGAGAAGTAGGGTCCAACGGGCCAGGAATGTGGTAAAATATTACATTCGACATGTTAGGTTGCCTTAGGTTAGGATATATAACGTTATAGACGTATATACTGTTCCCACCGAGAAGTAGTTGCCGACGCGCCAGGAATGCTGTAAAATATTACTTTCGACATGTTAGGTTGCCTCAAGCTGGGATATATAGCGTTATAGACGTATGTAATGTTCCCACCGAGAAGTAGGGGCCGACCTGCCAGGAATGTAGTAAAATATTAGACCCGGGATGTTAGGTTACCTTAGGTTAGGATATATAACGGTATTGACTTATATAATGTTCCCACATAGAAGTAGGGTCCGACGCGCCAGGAATGTTGTAAAATTTTACATTCGACATGTTAGGATTGCCTTAGGCTAGGACATATAACGTTATTGACTTATATAATGTTCTCACCGAGAAATAGGGGCCGACGCGCCAGGAATGTTGTAAAATATTACATTCGACATGTCAGGTTGCCTTAGGTTAGGATATATAACGTTAAAGACGTATATAAGGTTCCCACCGAGAAGTAGGGGCCGAAGTGCCGGAAATGTTGAAAAATATTACATGCGACATGGTAGGTTGCCTTAGGCTAGGATATATAGCGTTATAGACGTATATAATGTTCCCACCGAGAGGTAGGGGCCGACGAGACAGGAATGTTGTGAAATATTACGCTCGACATGTTAGTTTGCGTTAGGCCAGGATATATAGCGTTATAGACGTATATAATGTTCCCACCGAGATGTAGGGGCCGGCGCGCCAGGAATGTAGTAAAATATTACATCCGAGATGTTAGGTTGCCTTAGGCTAGGATATATAGCGTTATAGACGTATACAATGTTCCCACCGAGAAATAGGGGCCAACACGACAGGAATGGTGTAAAACATTACATCCGAGGTGTTAGGTTGCCTTAGGTTAGGATATATAACGTTATAGAAGTATATACTGTTCCCACCGAGAAGTAGGGGCCGGCGCGCCAGGAATGTAGTAAAATATTACATCCGAGATGTTAGATGGCCTTAGGTTAGGATATATAACGTTATAGACGTATATACTGTTCCCACCGAGAAGTAGGTGCCGACGTGCCAGGAATGTAGTAAAATATTACATCCGAGAAGTTAGGTTGCCTTAGGCTAGGATATATTACGTTATAGACGTATATAATGTTCCCACCGAGAAGTAGGGGCCGAAGTGACGAAAATGTTGTAAAATATTACATTCGACATGTTAGGTTGCCTTAGGATAGGATATATAACGTTAAAGACGTATATACTGTTCCCACCGAAATGTAGTTGCCGATGATCCAGGAATGTTGTAAAATATTACATTCGACATGTTAGGTCGCCTTAGGCTAGGATATATAGCGTAATAAACATATATAATGTTCCCAACGAGAAATAGGGGCCGACACGCCAGGAATGTTGTAAAACAATTCATCCGAGGTGTTAGGTTGCCTTAAGCTGGGATATGTAACGTTATAGACGTATATAATGTTCCCACCGAGAAGTAGGGGCCGACTATCCAGGAATGTTGTAAAATATTACAATCGACATGTTAGGATTGCCTTAAGCTAGGATATACAACGATATAGACGTATATACTGTTCCCACCGAGAAGTAGGTGCCGAAGCGCCAGGAATGTTGTAAAATATTACGCTCGACATGTTAGTTTGCTTTAGGCTAGGATATATAGCGTTATAGACGTATATAATGTTCCCAAAGAGATGTAGGGGCCGGCGCGCCAGGAATGTAGTAAAATATTACATCCGAGATGTTAGGTTGCCTTAGGCTAGGATATGTAACGTTATAGACGTATATAATGTTCCCACTGAGAAGTAGGGTCGAACGAGCCAGGAATGTGGTAAAATATTACAATCGACATGCTAGGTTGCCGTAGGTTAGGATATATAACGTTATAGACGTGTATACTGTTCCCACGGAGAAGTAGCTGCCGACGCGCCAGAAATGTTGTAAAATATTACATGCGACATGTTAGGTTGCCTTAGGCTAGGATATACAGCTTTATAGACGTATATAATGTACCCACCGAGAAGTAGGGGCCGACGCGCCAGGAATGTTGTAAAATTTTACATTCGACATGTTAGGATTGCCTTAGCCTAGGATATATAACGTTATAGACGTATATACTGTTCCCACCGAGAAGTAGGTGCCGACGCGTCAGCAATGTTGTTAAATATTACGTACGACATGCTAGGTTGCCTTAGGCTAGGATATATAGCGTTATAGACGTATATGATGTTCCCACCGAGATGTAGGTGCCGACGTGCCAGGAATGTTGTAAAATATTACATTCGACAAGTTATGTTACCTTAAGTTAGGATATATAGCGTTATAGACGTATATAATGTTCCCACCGAGAAGTAGGGGCCGAAGTGCCGGGAATGTTGTAAAATATTACATGCGACATGTTAGGTTGCCTTAGGCTAGGATTTATAGCGTTATAGACGTATACAATGTTCCCACCGAGAAGTAGGGGCCGACGCGCCAGGAATGTTGTAAAACATTACATTCGACATGTCAGGTTGCCTTAGGTTATGATATATAACGTTATAGACGTATATAATGTTCCCACCAAGAAGTAGGGGCCGACACAGGACAGGAATGTTGTAAGACATTACATCCGAGAAGTTAGGTGGCCTTAGGTTAGGATATATAACGTTATTGACTTGTATAATGTTCTCACCGAGAAATAGGGGCCGACGCGCCAGGAATGTTGTAAAATATTACATTCGCCATGTTAGGATTGCGTTAGGTTAGGATATATAACGTTATAGACGTATATACTGTTCCCACCGAGAAGTAGGTGCCGACGCGCCAGGTATGTTGTAAAATATTACATGCGACATGTTAGGTTGCCTTGGGCTAGGATATATAGCGTTATAGACGTACATAATGTTCCCACCGAGAAGTAGGGGCCGGCGCGCCAGGAATGTAGTAAAATATTGCATCCGAGATGTTAGGTTGCCTTAGGCTAGGATATATAACGTTATTGACTTATATAATGTTCTCACAGAGAAATAGGGGCCGACGCGCCAGGAATGTTGTAAAATATTACATTCGACATGCAAGGTTACCTTAGGTTAGGATATATAACGTTATTGACGTGTATACTGTTCCCACGGAGAAGTAGCTGCCGACGCGCCAGAAATGTTGTAAAATATTACATTCGACATGCTAGCCTGCCTTAGGCTAGGATATATAGCGTTATAGACGTATATACTGTTCCCACCGAGAAGTAGGTGCCGACGCGTCAGCAATGTTGTTAAATATTACATACGACATGTTAGGTTGCCTTAGGCTAGGATATACAGCGTTATAGACGTATATAATGTTCCCACCGAGAGGTAGGGGCCGACGAGCCAGGAATGTTGTAAAATATTACATGCGACATGTTAGGTTGCCTTAGGCTAGGATATACAGCTTTATAGACGTATATAATGTTCCCACCGAGAAGTAGGTGTCGGCGCGCCAGGAATGTAGTAAAATATTGCATCCGAGATGTTAGGTTGCCTTAGGCAAGGATATATAACGTTATAAACTTATATACTGTTCCCGCCGAGATGTAGGTGCCGACGCGCCAGGAATGTAGTAAAATATTACATCCGTGATGTTAGGTTGCCTTAGGCTAGGGTATGTAACGTTATAGACGTATATAATGTTCCCACCGAGAAGTATGGGCCAACGAGCCAGGAATGTGGTACAATATTACATTCGACATGTTAGGTTGCCTTAGGTTAGGATATGTAACATTATAGACGTATATACTGTTCCCACCGGGAAGTATGTGCCGACGCGACAGGTATGTTGTAAAATATTACATTCGGCATATTAGGTTGCCTTATGCTAGGATATATAGCATTATAGACGTATATAATGTTCCCACCGAGAAGTAGGTGCCGACGCGCCAAGAATGTTGTAAAATATTACATTCGACAAGTTAGGTTGCCTTAGGCTAGGATATGTAGCCTTAAAGACGTATATAATGCTCCCACCGAGAAATAGGGGCCGAGAAGCCAGGAATGTAGTGAAATATTACATGCGACATGTTAGGTTGCCTTAGGCTAGGATATATAGCGTTATAGACGTACATAATGTTCCCACCGAGAAGTAGGGGCCGACGTGCCAGGAATGTAGTAAAATATTACATCCGAGATGTTAGATGGCCTTAGGTTATGATATATAACGTTATTGACTTGTATACTGTTCTCACCGAGAAATAGGCGCCGACGCGCCAGAAATGTTGTTAAATATTACATTCGACATGGCGGGAGAAGCTATTGGCGGGAGAAGCTATGGCTCCACGTGATTTAAGATGGCGTCGGGAATTTATCCCCACTGTTGCGATGGCGCCATGTGCAAACCCCTAGGATAGCAGATGTGACCTCCTACGGGCCATAGTTAGCAAGCAGCAACCTCCTCGTTGTTCCCGCCGTCAGTAGTCCCACAGCTAGATATGTGTGGGTGAAGCAAAGTGCTGCCACTGCGAATTCGAACATTGAACGCAAATGGGACAGATTGGGTAATCCATAAAGTTTATCCAAACACACTTATGCATTTATAGATCAAAACTCCTTACAGCCGACGATGAGTCAAGCGGGTCTTCCCAAACGCAAAAGGTGTTGAACTAATAACACAATGTACAAAATGTACGGATAAGCCAAAGAGCTTAAATGACGAAAAATAAATGAGTGGTGCATGGCGGTGCTGGTTTCTCCGCGCCAGCTCCCTCGGTATTGGCTCGCCGGGGAGTGGGGTTATGGGTATTTTCACGCGTATGCCATATTTGGCGATGAAGCATGTCCGAGCCCCCTCCCGGGGCCGCGCTTAGAATATTCTATTACATTCGACATGTTAGGCTGCCTTAGGCTAGGATATATAGCGTTATAGACGTATATAATGTTCCCACCGAGAGGTAGGGACCGACGAGCCAGGAATGTTGTAAAATATTACGCTCGAAATGTTAGTTTGCGTTAGGCTAGGATATATAGCGTTATAGACGTATATAATGTTCCCACCGAGAAGTAGGGGCCGACGCGCCAGGAATGTTGTAAAATATTACTTTCGACATGTTAGGTTGCCTCAAGCTGGGATATATAGCGTTATAGACGTATGTAATGTTCCCACCGAGAAGTAGGGGCCGACGTGCCAGGAATGTAGTAAAATATTACATCCGAGAAGTTAGGTGGCCTTAGGTTAGGATATATAACGTTATTGACTTGTATAATGTTCTCACCGAGAAATAGGGGCCGACGCGCCAGGAATGTTGTAAAATATTACATTCGCCATGTTAGGATTGCGTTAGGTTAGGATATATAACGTTATAGACGTATATACTGTTCCCACCGAGAAGTAGGTGCCGACGTGCCAGGAATGTAGTAAAATATTACATCCGAGAAGTTAGGTTGCCTTAGGCTAGGATATATTACGTTATAGACGTATATAATGTTCCCACCGAGAAGTAGGTGCCGACGCGCCAGGAATGTTGTAGAATATTACATTTGATATGTTAGGTTGCCTTAGGCTAGGATATATAGCGTTGTAGACGTATATAATGTTCCCACCGAGAAGTAGGGGCCGACGCGCCGCGAATGTTGTAAAATATTACATATGACATGTTAGGTTGCCTTAAGCTAGGATATATAGCGTTATAGACGTATATAATGTTCCCACCGAGAAATAGGGGCCGACGAGCCAGAAATGTTGTTAAATATTACATTCGACATGTTAGGTTGCCTTAGGCTAGGATATATATCGTTATAGACGTATATAATGTTCCCAGTGAGAGGTAGGGGCCGACGAGCCAGGAATGTTGTAAAATATTACGCTCGACATGTTAGTTTGCGTTAGGCTAGGATATATAGCGTTATAGACGTATATAAGGTTCCCACCGAGAAGTAGGGGCCGACGCGCCAGGAATGTTGTAAAATATTACATTCGACATGTTAGGTTGCCTTAAGCTAGGATATATAGCGTTGTAGACGTATATAATGTTCCCACCGAGAAGTAGGGGCCGACGCGCCGCGAATGTTGTAAAATATTACATTCGCCATGTTAGGATTGCGTTAGGTTAGGATATATAACGTTATAGACGTATATATTGTTCCCACCGAGAAGTAGGTGCCGACGCGCCAGGTATGTTGTAAAATATTACATTCGACATGTTAGGTTGCCTTAGGCTAGGACATATAGCGTTATAGACGTATATAATGTTCCCACCCAGAAGTAGGTGCCGACGCACCAGGAATGTTGTAGAATATTACATTCGATATGTTAGGTTGCCTTAGGCTAGGATATATAGCGTTGTAGACGTATATAATGTTCCCACCGAGAAGTAGGGGCCGACGCGCCGCGAATGTTGTAAAATATTACGCTCGACATGTTAGGTTGCCTTAGGCTAGGGTATATAGCGATATAGACGTATATAATGTTCCCACCGAGAAGTAGGTGTCGGCGCGCCAGGAATGTAGTAAAATATTGCATCCGAGATGTTAGGTTGCCTTAGGCTAGGATATATAACGTTATAGAGGTTTATAATGTTCCCACCGAGAAATAGGGGCCGACAAGCCAGGAATGTTGTAAAACGTTACATCCGAGGTGTTAGGTTGCCTTAGGTTAGGATATATAACGTTATAGAAGTATATACTGTTCCCACCGAGAAGTAGGGGCCGGCCCGCCAGGAATGTAGTAAAATATTACATCCGTGATGTTAGGTTGCCTTAGGCTAGGGTATGTAACGTTATAGACGTATATAATGTTCCCACCGAGAAGTATGGGCCAACGAGCCAGGAATGTGGTACAATATTACATTCGACATGTTAGGTTGCCTTAGGTTAGGATATGTAACGTTATAGACGTATATACTGTTCCCACCGGGAAGTATGTGCCGACGCGACAGGTATGTTGTGAAATATTACATTCGGCATGTTAGGTTGCCTTATGCTAGGATATATAGCATTATAGACGTATATAATGTTCCCACCGAGAAGTAGGAGCCGACGCGCCAGGAATGTTGTAAAATATTACATTCGACAAGTCAGGTTGCCTTAGGCTAGGATATGTAGCTTTAAAGACGTATATAATGTTCTCACCGAGAAATAGTGGCCGACGCGCCAGGAATGTTGTAAAATATTACATTCGACATATCATGTTGCCTTAGGTTAGGATACATAACGTTATAGACGTATATAATATTCCCACCAAGAAGTAGGGGCCGACACAGGCCAGGAATGTTGTAAAACATTACATTCGAGATGTTAGGTTGCCTTAGGCTAGGATATATAGCGTTATAGACGTATATAATGTTCCCGCCGAGAAGTTGGGGCCGACGTGCCGGGAATGTAGTAAAATATTACATCCGAGATGTTAGGTTGCCTTAGGTTAGGATATATAACGTTATTGACTTATATAATATTCTCACCGAGAAATAGGGGCCGACGCGCCAGGAATGTTATAAATATTACATTCGCCATGTTAGGATTGCGTTAGGTTAGGATATATAACGTTATAGACGTATATACTGTTCCCACCGAGAAGTATGGGCCAACGAGCCAGGAATGTGGTGCAATATTACATTCGACATGTTAGGTTGCCTTAAGCTAGGATATATAGCGTTATAGACGTATATAATGTTCCCACCGAGAGGTAGGGGCCGGCGCGCCAGGAATGTAGTAAAATATAACATCCGAGATGTTAGGTTGCCTTAGGCTAGGATATATAACGTTATAGACATATATAATGTTCCCACCGAGAAGTAGGGGCCGACGTGCTAGGAATGTTAGGTTGCCTTAGGTTAGAATATATAACGTTATAGAGGTTTATAATGTTCCCACGGAAAAGTAGGTAGCGACGCGTCAGCAATCTTGAAAAATATTACAATCGACATGTTAGGTTGCCTTAGGTTAGGATATGAAACGTTATAGACGTGTATACTGTTCCCACGCAGAAGTAGTTGCCGGCGCGCCAGAAATGTTGTAAAATATTACGTTCGACATGTTAGGCTGCCTTAGGCTAGGATATATAGCATTATAGACGTATATAATGTTCCCACCGAGAAGTAGGTGCCGACGCGCCAAGAATGTTGTAAAATATTACATTCGACAAGTTTGGTTGGCTTAGGCTAGGATATGTAGCCTTAAAGACGTATATAATGCTCCCACCGAGAAATAGGGGCCGAGAAGCCAGGAATGTAGTAAAATATTACATCCGAAATGTTAGGTTGCCTTAGGCTAGGATATGTAACGTTATAGACGTATGTAATATTCCCACCGAGAAGTTGGGTCCAACGAGCCAGGAATGTGGTAAAATATTACATTCGACATGTTAGGTTGCCTTAGGCTAGGATATATAGCGTTATAGACGTGTACAATGTACCCACCGAGAAATAGGGGCCGACACGCCAGGAATGTTGTAAAACATTACATCCGAGATGTTAGGTGGCCTTAGGTTATGATATATAACGTTATTGACTTATAGAATGTTCTCACCGAGAAATAGGGGCCGACGCGCCAGAAATGTTGTTACATATTACATTCGACATGTTAGGTTGCCTTAGGCTAGGATATATAGCGTTATAGACGTATATAATGTTCCCACCGAGAGGTAGGGGCCGACGAGCCAGGAATGTTGTAAAATATTACATTCGACATGTTAGGTTGCCTTAGGATAGGATATATAACGTTAAAGACGTATATACTGTTCCCACCAAGAAATAGGGGCCGACGTGCCAGGAATGTAGTAAAATATTACATCCGAGAAGTTAGGTTGCCTTAGGTTAGGATATATAACGTTATTGACATATATAATGTTCTCGCCGAGAAATAGGGGCCGACGCGCCAGGAATGTTATAAATATTACATTCGCCATGTTAGGATTGCGTTAGGTTAGGATATATAACGTTATAGACGTATATAATGTTCCCACCGAGAAGTAGGGTCCAACGGGCCAGGAATGTGGTAAAATATTACATTCGACATGTTAGGTTGCCTTAGGTTAGGATATATAACGTTATAGACGTATATACTGTTCCCACCGAGAAGTAGTTGCCGACGCGCCAGGAATGTTGTAAAATATTACTTTCGACATGTTAGGTTGCCTCAAGCTGGGATATATAGCGTTATAGACGTATGTAATGTTCCCACCGAGAAGTAGGGGCCGACGCGCCAGGAATGTTGTAAAATATTACATTCGACATGTCAGGTTGCCTTAGGCTAGGATATGTAACGTTATAGACGTATGTAATGTTCCCACCGAGAAGTTGGGTCCAACGAGCCAGGAATGTGGTAAAATATTACAATCGACATGTTAGGTTGCCTTAGGTTAGGATATGAAACGTTATAGACGTGTATACTGTTCCCACGCAGAAGTAGTTGCCGGCGCGCCAGAAATGTTGTAAAATATTACGTTCGACATGTTAGGCTGCCTTAGGCTAGGATATATAGCGTTATAGACGTGTACAATGTACCCACCGAGAAATAGGGGCCGACAGGCCAGGAATGTTGTAAAACATTACATCCGAGATGTTAGGTGGCCTTAGGTTATGATATATAACGTTATTGACTTATAGAATGTTCTCACCGAGAAATAGGGGCCGACGCGCCAGAAATGTTGTTACATATTACATTCGACATGTTAGGTTGCCTTAGGCTAGGATATATAGCGTTATAGACGTATATAATGTTCCCACCGAGAGGTAGGGGCCGACGAGCCAGGAATGTTGTAAAATATTACATTCGACATGTTAGGTTGCCTTAGGATAGGATATATAACGTTAAAGACGTATATACTGTTCCCACCAAGAAGTAGGGGCCGACGTGCCAGGAATGTAGTAAAATATTACATCCGAGAAGTTAGGTTGCCTTAGGTTAGGATATATAACGTTATTGACATACATAATGTTCTCGCCGAGAAATAGGGGCCGACGCGCCAGGAATGTTATAAATATTACATTCGCCATGTTAAGATTGCGTTAGGTTAGGATATATAACGTTATAGACGTATATAATGTTCCCACCGAGAAGTAGGGTCCAACGGGCCAGGAATGTGGTAAAATATTACATTCGACATGTTAGGTTGCCTTAGGTTAGGATATATAACGTTATAGACGTATATACTGTTCCCACCGAGAAGTAGTTGCCGACGCGCCAGGAATGTTGTAAAATATTACTTTCGACATGTTAGGTTGCCTCAAGCTGGGATATATAGCGTTATAGACGTATGTAATGTTCCCACCGAGAAGTAGGGGCCGACGTGCCAGGAATGTAGTAAAATATTAGACCCGGGATGTTAGGTTACCTTAGGTTAGGATATATAACGGTATTGACTTATATAATGTTCCCACATAGAAGTAGGGTCCGACGCGCCAGGAATGTTGTAAAATTTTACATTCGACATGTTGGGATTGCCTTAGGCTAGGACATATAACGTTATTGACTTATATAATGTTCTCACCGAGAAATAGGGGCCGACGCGCCAGGAATGTTGTAAAATATTACATTCGACATGTCAGGTTGCCTTAGGCTAGGATATGTAACGTTATAGACGTATGTAATGTTCCCACCGAGAAGTTGGGTCCAACGAGCCAGGAATGTGGTAAAATATTACAATCGACATGTTAGGTTGCCTTAGGTTAGGATATGAAACGTTATAGACGTGTATACTGTTCCCACGCAGAAGTAGTTGCCGGCGCGCCAGAAATGTTGTAAAATATTACGTTCGACATGTTAGGCTGCCTTAGGCTAGGATATATAGCGTTATAGACGTGTACAATGTACCCACCGAGAAATAGGGGCCGACACGCCAGGAATGTTGTAAAACATTACATCCGAGATGTTAGGTGGCCTTAGGTTATGATATATAACGTTATTGACTTATAGAATATTCTCACCGAGAAATAGGGGCCGACGCGCCAGAAATGTTGTTACATATTACATTCGACATGTTAGGTTGCCTTAGGCTAGGATATATAGCGTTATAGACGTATATAATGTTCCCACCGAGAGGTAGGGGCCGACGAGCCAGGAATGTTGTAAAATATTACATTCGACATGTTAGGTTGCCTTAGGATAGGATATATAATGTTAAAGACGTATATACTGTTCCCACCAAGAAGTAGGGGCCGACGTGCCAGGAATGTAGTAAAATATTACATCCGAGAAGTTAGGTTGCCTTAGGTTAGGATATATAACGTTATTGACATATATAATGTTCTCGCCGAGAAATAGGGGCCGACGCGCCAGGAATGTTATAAATATTACATTCGCCATGTTAGGATTGCGTTAGGTTAGGATATATAACGTTATAGACGTATATAATGTTCCCACCGAGAAGTAGGGTCCAACGGGCCAGGAATGTGGTAAAATATTACATTCGACATGTTAGGTTGCCTTAGGTTAGGATATATAACGTTATAGACGTATATACTGTTCCCACCGAGAAGTAGTTGCCGACGCGCCAGGAATGCTGTAAAATATTACTTTCGACATGTTAGGTTGCCTCAAGCTGGGATATATAGCGTTATAGACGTATGTAATGTTCCCACCGAGAAGTAGGGGCCGACCTGCCAGGAATGTAGTAAAATATTAGACCCGGGATGTTAGGTTACCTTAGGTTAGGATATATAACGGTATTGACTTATATAATGTTCCCACATAGAAGTAGGGTCCGACGCGCCAGGAATGTTGTAAAATTTTACATTCGACATGTTAGGATTGCCTTAGGCTAGGACATATAACGTTATTGACTTATATAATGTTCTCACCGAGAAATAGGGGCCGACGCGCCAGGAATGTTGTAAAATATTACATTCGACATGTCAGGTTGCCTTAGGTTAGGATATATAACGTTAAAGACGTATATAAGGTTCCCACCGAGAAGTAGGGGCCGAAGTGCCGGAAATGTTGAAAAATATTACATGCGACATGGTAGGTTGCCTTAGGCTAGGATATATAGCGTTATAGACGTATATAATGTTCCCACCGAGAGGTAGGGGCCGACGAGACAGGAATGTTGTGAAATATTACGCTCGACATGTTAGTTTGCGTTAGGCCAGGATATATAGCGTTATAGACGTATATAATGTTCCCACCGAGATGTAGGGGCCGGCGCGCCAGGAATGTAGTAAAATATTACATCCGAGATGTTAGGTTGCCTTAGGCTAGGATATATAGCGTTATAGACGTATACAATGTTCCCACCGAGAAATAGGGGCCAACACGACAGGAATGGTGTAAAACATTACATCCGAGGTGTTAGGTTGCCTTAGGTTAGGATATATAACGTTATAGAAGTATATACTGTTCCCACCGAGAAGTAGGGGCCGGCGCGCCAGGAATGTAGTAAAATATTACATCCGAGATGTTAGGTTGCCTTAGGCTAGGATATGTAACGTTATAGACGTATATAATGTTCCCACCGAGAAGTATGGGCCAACGAGCCAGGAATGTGGTACAATATTACATTCGACATGTTAGGTTGCCTTCGGCTAGGATATATAGCGTTGTAGACGTATATACTGTTCCCACCGAGAAGTAGGGGCCGACGTGCCAAGAATCTAGTAAAATATTACATTCGACAAGTTAGGTTGCCTTAGGCTAGGATATGTAGCTTTAAATACGTATATAATGTTCCCACCGAGAAATAGGGGCCGACACAGGCCAGGAATGTTGCAAAACATTACATCCGAGGTGTTAGGTTGTCTCAGGTTAGGATATATAACGTTATAGACGTATATACTGTTCCCACCGAGAAGTAGGTGCCGACGCGCCAGGAATGTTGTAAAATATTACATCCGAGATGTCAGGTTGCCTTAGGCTAGGATATATAGCGTTATAGACGTATATAATGCTCCCACCGAGAAGTAGGTGCCGAAGCGCCAGGAATGTTGTAGAATATTACATTCGATATGTTAGGTTGCCTTAAGCTAGGATATATAGCGTTATAGACGTATATAATGTTCCCACCGAGAAATAGGGGCCGACACAGGCCAGGAATGTTGCAAAACATTACATCCGAGGTGTTAGGTTGTCTCAGGTTAGGATATATAACGTTATAGACGTATATAATGTTCCCACCGAGAAGTAGGGGCCGACGTGCCAAGAATCTAGTGAAATACTACATCCGAGATGTAAGGTTGCCTTAGGTTAGGATATATAACGTTATAGACGTATATGATATTCCCACCGAGAAGTATGGGCCAACGAGCCAGGAATGTGGTGCAATATTACATTCGATATGTTAGGTTGCCTTAAGCTAGGATATATAGCGTTATAGACGTATATAATGTTCCCACCGAGAAGTGGGGGCCGGCGCGCCAGGAATGTAGTAAAATATAACATCCGAGATGTTAGGTTGCCTTCGGCTAGGATATATAACGTTATAGACATATATAATGTTCCCACCGAGATGTAGGGGCCGACGTACCAGGAATGTAGTAAAATATTAAACCCGGGATGTTAGGTTGCCTTGGGTTCGGATATATAACGGTATTGACTTATATAATGTTCTCCCCGATAAATAGGGGCCGACGCGCCAGAAATGTTGTTAAATATTACATTCGACATGTTAGGTTGCCTTAGGCTAGGATACATAGCGTTATAGACGTATATAATGTTCCCACCGAGAGGTAGGGGCCGGCGCGCCAGGAATGTAGTAAAATATTACATCCGAGATGTTAGTTTGCGTTAGGCCAGGATATATAGCGTTATAGACGTATATAATGTTCCCACCGAGATGTAGGGGCCGGCGCGCCAGGAATGTAGTAAAATATTACATCCGAGATGTTAGGTTGCCTTAGGCTAGGATATGTAACGTTATAGACGTATATAATGTTCCCACCGAGAAGTATGGGCCAACGAGCCAGGAATGTGGTACAATATAACATTCGACATGTTAGGTTGCCTTAGGTTAGGATATGTAACGTTATAGACGTATATACTGTTCCCAGCGAGAAGTAGGTGCCGACGTGCCAGGAATGTTGTAAAATATTACATCCGGGATGTTAGGATTGCCTTAAGCTGGGGTATATAGCGTTATAGACGTATATAATTTTCCCACCGAGAAGTAGGGGCCGAAGTGCCGGGAATGTTGTAAAATGTTACATACGACATGTTAGGTTGCCTTAGGCTAGGATATATAGCGTTATAGACGTATATAATGTTCTCACCGAGAAATAGGGGCCGACGCGCCAGGAATGTTGTAAAATATTACATTCGACATGTCAGGTTGCCTTAGGTTAGGATATATAACGTTAAAGACGTATATAAGGTTCCCACCGAGAAGTAGGGGCCGAAGTGCCGGAAATGTTGAAAAATATTACATGCGACATGGTAGGTTGCCTTAGGCTAGGATATATAGCGTTATAGACGTATATAATGTTCCCACCGAGAGGTAGGGGCCGACGAGACAGGAATGTTGTAAAATATTACGCTCGACATGTTAGTTTGCGTTAGGCCAGGATATATAGCGTTATAGACGTATATAATGTTCCCACCGAGATGTAGGGGCCGGCGCGCCAGGAATGTAGTAAAATATTACATCCGAGATGTTAGGTTGCCTTAGGCTAGGATATGTAACGTTATAGGCGTATATAATGTTCGCACCGAGAAGTATGGGCCAACGAGCCAGGAATGTGGTACAATATTACATTCGACATGTTAGGTTGCCTTAGGTTAGGATATGTAACGTTATAGACGTATATACTGTTCCCACCGAGAAGTAGGTGCCGACGCGCCAGGTATGTTGTAAAATATTTCATTCTACATGTTAGGTTGCCTTAGGCTAGAATATGTAGCTTTAAAGACGTATATAATGTTCCCACCGAGAAGTATGGCCCAACGAGCCAGGAATGTGGTACAATATTACATTCGACATGTTAGGTTGCCTTAGGTTAGGATATGTAACGTTATAGACGTATATGCTGTTCCCACCGAAAAGTAGGTGCCGACGCGCCAGGAATGTTGTAAAATATTACATGCGAGATGTTAGGTTGCCTTTGGCTAGGATATGTAACGTAATAGACGTATATAATGTTCCCACCGAGAAGTAGGGTCCAACGAGCCAGGAATGTGTTAAAATATTACAATCGACATGTTAGGTTGCCTTAGGTTAAGACATATAACGTTATAGACGTGTATACTGTTCTCACGGAGAAGTAGTTGCCGACGCGCCAGAAATGTTGTAAAATATTACATTCGACATGTTAGGCTGCCTTAGGCTAGGATATATAGCGTTATATACGTATACAATGTTCCCACCGAGAAATAGGGGCCAACACGCCAGGAATGTTGTAAAACATTACATCCGAGGTGTTAGGTTGCCTTAGGTTAGGATATATAACGTTATAGAAGTATATACTGTTCCCACCGAGAAGTAGGGGCCGGCGCGCCAGGAATGTAGTAAAATATTACATCCGAGATGTTAGGTTGCCTTAGGCTAGGATATGTAATGTTATAGACGTATATAATGTTCCCACCGAGAAGTATGGGCCAACGAGCCAGGAATGTGGTACAATATTACATTCGACATGTTAGGTTGCCTTAGGTCAGGATATGTAACGTTATAGACGTATATACTGTTGCCACCGAGAAGTAGGTGCCGACGCGCCAGGAATGTTGTAAAATATTACATTCGACAAGTTAGGTTGCCTTAGGCTAGGATATGTAGCTTTAAAGACGTATATAATGTTCCCACCGAGAAATAGGGGCCGACACAGGCCAAGAATGTTGTAAACCATTACATCCGAGGTGTTAGGTTGTCTTAGGTTAGGATATATAACGTTATAGACGTATATACAGTTCCCACCGAGAAGTAGGGGCCGACGTGCCAAGAATCTAGTGAAATATTACATTCGAGATGTAAGGTTGCCTTAGGTTAGGATATATAACGTTATAGACGTATATGATATTCCCACCGAGAAGTATGGGCCAACGAGCCAGGAATGTGGTGCAATATTACATTCGATATGTTAGGTTGCCTTAAGCTAGGATATATAGCGTTATAGACGTATATAATGCTCCCACCGAGAAGTGGGGGCCGGCGCGACAGGAATGTAGTAAAACATAACATCCGAGATGTTAGGTTGCCTTCGGCTAGGATATATAACGTTATAGACATATATAATGTTCCCACCGATATGTAGGGGCCGACGTACCAGGAATGTAGTAAAATATTAAACCCAGGGTGTTAGGTTGCCTTGGGTTAGGATATATAACGGTATTGACTTATATAATGTTCTCCCCGAGAAATAGGGGCCGACGCGCCAGAAATGTTGTTAAATATTACATTCGACATGTTAGGTTGCCTTAGGCTAGGATACATAGCGTTATAGACGTATATAATGTTCCGACCGAGAGGTAGGGGCCGACGAGACAGGAATGTTGTAAAATATTACGCTCGACATGTTAGTTTGCGTTAGGCCAGGATATATAGCGTTATAGACGTATATAATGTTCCCACCGAGATGTAGGGGCCGGCGCGCCAGGAATGTAGTAAAATATTACATCCGAGATGTTAGTTTGCGTTAGGCCAGGATATATAGCGTTATAGACGTATGTAATGTTCCCACCGAGATGTAGGGGCCGGCGCGCCAGGAATGTAGTAAAATATTACATCCGAGATGTTAGGTTGCCTTAGGCTAGGATATGTAACGTTATAGACGTATATAATGTTCCCACCGAGAAGTATGGGCCAAAGAGCCAGGAATGTGGTACAATATAACATTCGACATGTTAGGTTGCCTTAGGTTAGGATATGTAACGTTATAGACGTATATACTGTTCCCAGCGAGAAGTAGGTGCCGACTCGCCAGGAATGTTGTAAAATGTTACATTCGACAAGTTAGGTTGCCTTAGGCTGGGATATGTAGCTTTAAAGACGTATATAATGTTCCCACCGAGAAATAGGGGCCGACACAGGCCAGAAATGTTGCAAAACATTACATCCGAGGTGTTAGGTTGTCTTAGGTTAGGATATATAACGTTATAGACGTATATACTGTTCCCACCGAGAAGTAGGTGCCGACGCGCCAGGAATGTTGTAAAATATTACATCCGGGATGTTAGGTTGCCTTAGACTAGGATATATAGCGATATAGACGTATATAATGTTCCCGCCGAGAAGTAGGGGCCGACGTGCCAGGAATCTAGTAAAATATTACATCC
The DNA here is from genome assembly GCA_963969225.1 of Xylocopa violacea. Classification (NCBI taxonomy): domain Eukaryota; kingdom Metazoa; phylum Arthropoda; class Insecta; order Hymenoptera; family Apidae; genus Xylocopa; species Xylocopa violacea. The sequence goes on along the minus strand of CAXAJV010000001.1, from coordinate 21,564,426 downwards.
GAGATGTTAGGTTGCCTTAGGTTAGGATATATGGCGTTACAGACGTATATAATGTTCCCAGCTAGAAGTAGGGGCCGGCGAGCAAGGAATGTTGTAAAATATTACGCTCGCCATGTTAGGTTGCCTTAGGCTAGGATATATAGCGATATAGACGTATATAATATTCCCGTCGAGAAGTAGGGGCCAACGGGCCAGGAATGTGGTGAAATATTACATTCGAGATGTTACGTTGCCTTAGGTTAGGGTATACAACGTTAAAGACGTATATAATATCCCCATCGGGAAGTAGGACCCGTCACGACAGGAATGTTGTAAAATATTACAACCGAGATGTTAGGTTGCCTTAGGCTAGGACATATATCGTTATAGACGTATACAATGTTCCCACCGAGAAGTAGGGGCCGACGCGCCAGGAATGCTGTAAAATATTACATTCGACATGTTAGGATTGCCTTAGGTTAGGATATATAACGTTATAGACGTATGTAATGTTCACACCGAGAAGTAGGTTCCGACTTGCCAGGAATGCAGTAAAATATTACACCCGGGTTGTTAGGTTGCCTTAGTTTAGGATATACAACGGTATTGACTTATATAATGTTCCCACCGAGGAGTAGGGGCCAACGAGCCAGGAATGTGGTAAAATATTACATTCGACATGTTAAGTTGCCTTAGGTTAGGATATATAACGTTATATGCGTATATAATGTGTCCACCGAGAGGGAGAGGCCGACGAGCCAGGAATGTTGTAAAATATTACATTCGACATGTTAGGTTGCCTTAGGCTGGGATATATAGCGATATAGACGTATATAATGTTCCCACCGAGAATAAGGTGCCGACGTGCCAGGAATGTTGTAAAATATTACATTAGACATGTTAGGTTGCCTTAAGCTAGGATATATAGCGTTTTAGACGTATATAATGTTTCGAGCGAGAAGTAGGGGAAGGCGCGCCAGGAATATAGTAAAATATTACATTCGACATGTTAGGTTCCCTTAAGCTAGGATAAATAGCGATATAGACGTATATAATGTTCCCACCGAGAAGTAGGTGCCTACGCGCCAGGAATGTTGTAAAATATTACATTCGACATGTTAGGTTGCCTTAGGCTAGGATATATAGCGTTATAGACGTATATCATTTTCCCCCCGAGAAGTAGGGGCCGAAGTGCCAGGAATGTTGTCAAATATTACATCCGAGATGTCAGTTTACCTTAGGTTAGGGTATATAACGTTATAGACGTATATAATGTTCCCACCGAGAAGTAGGGGCCGACGAGCCAGGAATGTTATAAAATATTACGCTCGACATGTTAGGTTGCCATAGGCTAGGATATATAGCGATACAGACGTATATAAAGTTCCCACAGCGAAGTTGGGGCCGGCGCGCCAGGAATGTAGTAAAATATACCATCGATATGTTAGGTTGCCTTAAGGTGGGATATATAGCGTTATAGACGTATATAACGTTCCCAGCGAGAAGAAAGGGCCGAAGTGCCGGGAATGTTGTAAAATATTACATGCGACATGTTAGGTTGCCTTAGGCTAGGATATAAAGCGTTATAGACGTATGTAATGTTCACACCGAGAAGTAGGGTCCGACGTGCCAGGAATGTAGTAAAATATTACACCCGGGATGTTAGGTTGCCTTAGGTTAGGATATACAATGGTATTGACTTATTTAATGTTCCCACCGAGAAGTAGGGGCCGATGCGCCAAGATTGCTGTAAAATATTACATTCGACATGTTAGGATTGCCTTAGGCTAGGATATATAACGTTATAGACGTATATGATATTCCCACCGAGACGTACTGGCCGACACGCCAGGAATGTTGTCAAATATTACATCCGAGATGTCAGTTTACCTTAGGTTAGAATATATAACGTTATAGACGTATATAATGTTCCCACCGAGAAGTAGAGGCCAGCGCGCCAGGAATATAGTAAAATATACCATCGATATGTTAGGTTGCCTTAGGTTAGGATATATAACGTTATAGACAAATATACTGTTCCCACCGAGAAGTAGGTGCCGACGCGCCAGGAATGTTGTAAAATATTACATCCGAGATGTTAGGTTGCCTCAGGCTAGGATAAGTAACGTCATAGACGTATATAATGCTCCCACCGAGAAGTAGGGGCCGACGAGCCAGGAATGTTGTAAAATATTACGCTCGACATTTTTGGTTGCCTTAGGTTATGATATATGGCGTTATAGACGTATATAATGTTCCCACCGAGAAGTAGGGGCCAGCGCGCCAGGAATGTTATAAAATATTACGCTCGACATATTAGGTTGCCTTAGGCTAGGATATATAGCGTTAAAGATGTATATAATGTTCCCACTGAGAAATAGGGGCCGACACGCCAGGAATGTTGTAAAACAATACATCGGAGGTGTTAGGTTGCCTTAGGTTAGGATATATAAAGTTATAGACGTATATACTGTTCCCACCGAGAAGTAGGGGCCAGCGCGACAGGGATGTAGTAAAATATTACATCCGAGATGTTAGGTTGCCTTGGGCTAGGATATGTAACGCTATAGACGTATATAATGTTCCCACCGAGAAGTAGCGGAAGGCGCGCCAGGAATATAGTAAAATATTACATTCGACATGTTAGGTTCCCTTAAGCTAGGATAAATAGCGATATAGACGTATATAATGTTCCCACCGAGAAGTAGGTGCCTACGCGCCAGGAATGTTGTAAAATATTACATTCGACATGTTAGGTTGCCTTAGGCTAGGATATATAGCGTTATAGACGTATATCATTTTCCCCCCGAGAAGTAGAGGCCGAAGTGCCAGGAATGTTGTCAAATATTACATCCGAGATGTCAGTTTACCTTAGGTTAGGATATATAACGTTATAGACGTATATAATGTTCCCACCGAGAAGTAGGGGCCGACGAGCCAGGAATGTTATAAAATATTACGCTCGACATGTTAGGTTGCCATAGGCTAGGATATATAGCGATACAGACGTATATAAAGTTCCCACAGCGAAGTTGGGGCCGGCGCGCCAGGAATGTAGTAAAATATACCATCGATATGTTAGGTTGCCTTAAGGTGGGATATATAGCGTTATAGACGTATATAACGTTCCCAGCGAGAAGAAAGGGCCGAAGTGCCGGGAATGTTGTAAAATATTACATGCGACATGTTAGGTTGCCTTAGGCTAGGATATATAGCGTTATAAACGTATGTAATGTTCACACCGAGAAGTAGGGTCCGACGTGCCAGGAATGTAGTAAAATATTACACCCGGGATGTTAGGTTGCCTTAGGTTAGGATATACAATGGTATTGACTTATTTAATGTTCCCACCGAGAAGTAGGGGCCGATGCGCCAAGATTGCTGTAAAATATTACATTCGACATGTTAGGATTGCCTTAGGCTAGGATATATAACGTTATAGACGTATATGATATTCCCACCGAGACGTACTGGCCGACACGCCAGGAATGTTGTCAAATATTACATCCGAGATGTCAGTTTACCTTAGGTTAGAATATATAACGTTATAGACGTATATAATGTTCCCACCGAGAAGTAGAGGCCAGCGCGCCAGGAATATAGTAAAATATACCATCGATATGTTAGGTTGCCTTAGGTTAGGATATATAACGTTATAGACAAATATACTGTACCCACCGAGAAGTAGGTGCCGACGCGCCAGGAATGTTGTAAAATATTACATCCGAGATGTTAGGTTGCCTTAGGCTAGGATAAGTAACGTCATAGACGTATATAATGTTCCCACCGAGAAGTAGGGGCCGACGAGCCAGGAATGTTGTAAAATATTACGCTCGACATTTTTGGTTGCCTTAGGTTATGATATATGGCGTTATAGACGTATATAATGTTCCCACCGAGAAGTAGGGGCCAGCGCGCCAGGAATGTTATAAAATATTACGCTCGACATATTAGGTTGCCTTAGGCTAGGATATATAGCGTTAAAGATGTATATAATGTTCCCACCGAGAAATAGGGGCCGACACGCCAGGAATGTTGTAAAACAATACATCGGAGGTGTTAGGTTCCCTTAAGCTAGGATATATAGCGATATAGACGTATATAATGTTCCCACCGAGAAGTAGGTGCCTACGCGCCAGGAATGTTGTAAAATATTACATTCGACATGTTAGGTTGCCTTAGGCTAGGATATATAGCGTTATAGACGTATATCATTTTCCCCCCGAGAAGTAGGGGCCGAAGTGCCAGGAATGTTGTCAAATATTACATCCGAGATGTCAGTTTACATTAGGTTAGGATATATAACGTTATAGACGTATATAATGTTCCCACCGAGAAGTAGGTGCCGACGAGCCAGGAATGTTATAAAATATTACGCTCGACATGTTAGGTTGCCATAGGCTAGGATATATAGCGATACAGACGTATATAAAGTTCCCACAGCGAAGTTGGGGCCGGCGCGCCAGGAATGCAGTAAAATATACCATCGATATGTTAGGTTGCCTTAAGGTGGGATATATAGCGTTATAGACGTATATAACGTTCCCAGCGAGAAGAAAGGGCCGAAGTGCCGGGAATGTTGTAAAATATTACATGCGACATGTTAGGTTGCCTTAGGCTAGGATATATAGCGTTATAGACAAATATACTGTTCCCACCGAGAAGTAGGTGCCGACGCGCCAGGAATGTTGTAAAATATTACATCCGTGATGTTGGGTTGCCTTAGGCTAGGATAAGTAACGTCATAGACGTATATAATGTTCCCACCGAGAAGTAGGGGCCGACGAGCCAGGAATGTTGTAAAATATTACGCTCGACATTTTTGGTTGCCTTAGGTTATGATATATGGCGTTATAGACGTATATCATGTTCCCACCGAGAAGTAGGGGCCAGCGCGCCAGGAATGTTATAAAATATTACGCTCGACATATTAGGTTGCCTTAGGCTAGGATATATAGCGACATGGACGTATATAAAGTTCCCACCGAGAAGTTGGGGCCGGCGCGCCGGGAATGTTGTTAAATATTACACACGACATGTTAGGTTGCCTTTGGCTAGGATATATAGCGTTAAAGATGTATATAATGTTCCCACCGGGAAATAGGGGCCGACACGCCAGGATTGTTGTAAAACAATACATCCGAGATGTTAGGTTGCCTTAGGTTAGGATATATAAAGTTATAGACGCATATACTGTTCCCACCGAGAAGTAGGTGATGGCGCGCCACGAATGTAGTAAAATATTACATCCGAGATGTTAGGTTGCCTTAGGTTAGGATACATAACGTTATAGACGTATATGATATTCCCACCGAGAAGTACGGTCCTACACGCCAGGAATGTTGTCAAATATTACATCCGAGATGTTAGGATGCCTTAGGCTAGGAAAAGTAACGTTATAGACGTATATAATGTTCCCACCGAGAAGTAGGGGCCAGCGCGACAGGGATGTAGTAAAATATTACATCCGAGATGTTAGGTTGCCTTGGGCTAGGATATGTAACGTTATAGACGTATATAATGTTCCCACCGAGAAGTAGGGGAAGGCGCGCCAGGAATATAGTAAAATATTACATTTGACATGTTAGGTTGCCTTAAGCTAGAATATATAGCGATATAGACGTATATAATGTTCCCACCGAGAAGTAGGTGCCTACGCGCCAGGAATGTTGTAAAATATTACATTCGACATGTTAGGTTGCCTTAGGCTAGGATATATAACTTTATAGACTTATATACTGTTCCCTCCGTGAAGTAGGTGCCGACGCGCCAGGAATGTTGTAAAATATTACATCCGAGATGTTAGGATTGCCTTAGGCTAAGATATATAACGTTATAGACGTATATACTGTCCCCACCGAGAAGTAGGTGCCGACGCGCCTGGAATATAGTAAAATATTACATTCGACATGTTACGTTGCCTTATGCTAGGATATATAGCGATATATACGTATATAATGTTCCCACCGAGAAGTAGGGGCCGGCGCGCCAGGAATGTTGCAAAATACTACATTCGACATGTTAGGTTGCCTTGAGCTGGGACATATAGCGTTATAGACGTATATAATGTTCCTACCGAGAAGTAGGGCCCGGCGCGCCAGGAATGTTGTAAAATATTACATTCGACATGTTACGTTGCCTTATGCTAGGATGTATGGCGTTTTAGACGTATATAATGTTCCGAGCGAGAAATAGGGGAAGGCGCGCCAGGAATATAGTAAAATATTACATTCGACATGTTAGGTTGCCTTAAGCTAGGATATATAGCGATATATACGTATATAATGTTCCCACCGAGAAGTAGGGGCCGGCGCGCCAGGAATGTTGCAAAATACTACATTCGACATGTTAGGTTGCCTTGAGCTGGGATATATAGCGTTATAGACATATATAATGTTCCCACCGAGAAGTAGGGCCCGGCGCGCCAGGAATGTATTAAAATATAACATCTGAGATGTTAGGTTACCTTAGGCTAGGATACATAGCGTTATGGACGTATATAATGTTCCCACCGGAAGGTAGGGGCCGACGAGTCAGGAATGTTGTAAAATATTACGCTCGACATGTTAGGTTGCCTTAGGCTAGGGTATATAGCGATGTAGACGTATATAATGTTCCCACCGAGAAGTAGGGGTCGGCGCGCCAGGAATGTAGTAAAATATTACATTCGACATGTTAGGTTGCCTTAGGCTAGGATATATAGCGATATAGACGTATATAATGTTCCCACCGAGAAGTAGGGGCCGGCGCGCCACGAATGTAGTAAAATATTACATCCCAGATGTTAGGTTGCGTTAGGCTAGGATATATAACGTTATAGACTTATATACTGTTCCCTCCGAGAAGTAGGTGCCGACGCGCCAGGAATGTTGTAAAATATTACATCCGAGATGATAGGTTGCCTTGGGCTAGGATATGTAACGTTATAGACGTATATAATGTTCCCACCGAGAAGTAGGGGCCGGCGCGCCAGGAATGTATTAAAATATAACATCCTAGATGTTAGGTTGCCTTAGGCTAGGATAAGTAACGTTATAGACGTATATAATGTTCCCACCGAGAAGTAGGAGCCGACGTGCCAGGAATGTTGTGAAATATTACGCTCGACATTTTTGGTTACCTTAGGTTAGGATATATGGCGTTATAGACGTATATAATGTTCCCACAGAGAAGTAGGTGCCAGTGCGCCAGGAATGTAGTAAAATATACCATCGATATGTTAGGTTGCCTTCAGCTGGGATATATAGCGTTATCGACGTATATAACGTTCCCAGCGAGAAGAAGGGGTCGAAGTGCCGGGAATGTTGTAAAATATTACATGCGACATGTTAGGTTGCCTTAGGCTAGGATATATAGCGTTATAGATGTATGTAATGTTCACACCGAGTAGTAGGGGCCAACGTGCCAGGAATGTAGTAAAATATTACACCCGGGATGTTAGGTTGCCTTAGGTTAGGATATACAATGGTATGGACTTATTTAATGTTCCCACCGAGAAGTAGGGGCCGATGCGCCAGGATTGCTGTAAAATATTACATTCGACATGTTAGGTTGCCTTAGGCTAGGATATATAGCGTTAAAAATGTATATAATGTTCCCACCGAGAAATAGGGGCCGACACGCCAGGAATGTTAATAAAATATTACATCCGAGATGTTAGGTTGCCTTATGCTAGGATAAGTAACGTTATAGACGTATATAATGTTCCCACCGAGAAGTAGGGGCCGACGAGCCAGGAATGTTGTAAAACATTACGCTCGACATGTTAGGTTGCCTTACGTTATGATATATAGCGATATAGACGTATATAATGTTCCCACCGAGAAGTAGGGGCCGGCGCGACAGGGATGTAGTAAAATATTACATCCGAGACGTTAGGTTGCCTTGGGCTAGGATATGTAACGTTATCGACGTATATAATGTTCCCACAGGGAAGTAGGGACCGGCGCGCCAGGAATGTTGTAAAACATTACATCCGAGGAGTTAGGTTGCCTTAGGCTAGGATATATAGCGTTATAGACGTATATAATGTTCCCACCGAGAAGTAGGGGCGGGCGCGCCACGAATGTAGTAAAATATAACATCCGAGATGTTAGGTTGCCTTAGGCTAGGATATGTAACGTTATAGACGTATATAATGTTCCCACCGAGATGTAGGTGCCGACGCGCCAGGAATGTTGTAAAATATTACATCCGAGATGTTAGGTTGCCTTAGGCTAGGATATATAACGTTATAGACGTATATAATTTTCCCACCGAGATGTAGGGGCCGACGAGCCAGGAATGTAGTAAAATATTACATCCGAGATGTTAGGTTGCCATAGGCTAGGATATATAACGTTATAGACGTATATACTGTTCCCACCGAGAAGTAGGTGCCGACGCGACAGGAATGTTGTAAAATATTACAATAAACATGTTAGGATTACCTTAGGCTAGGATATATAACGTTATAGACGTATATACTGTTCCCACATAGAAGTAGCTGCCGACGCGACAGAAATGTTGTAAAATATCACATTCGACATGTTAGGTTGCCTCAAGCCAGTATATATAGCGTTATAGACTAATATAATGTTCCCAACGAGAAGTAGGTGCGGACGCGCCAGGAATGTTGTAAAATATTATAATCGACATGTTAGGACTGCCTTAGGCTAGGATATATAACGTTATAGACGTATATACTGTTCCCACCGGGAAGTAGGTGCCGACGCGCCAGGAATGTCGTGAAATATTACATTCGACATGTTGGGTTGTCTTAGGTTCAGATATATAGCGTTTTAGATGTATATAATGTTCCCACCGAGAAGTAGTGGCCGAAGTGCCGGGAATGTTGTAATATATTTAATTCGACATGTTAGGTTGCCTTGGGCTAGGATATATAGCGTTATAGACGTATATAATGTTCCCACAAACAAGTAGGGGTCGACGAGCCAGGAATGTTGTAAAATATTACGCTCGTCATTTTAGGTTGCCTTAGGTTAGGACATATAGCGATATAGTCGTATATAATGTTCCCACCGAGAAGTAGGGGCCGGGGCGCCAGGAATGTAGTAAAATATTACATCCGAGATGTTAGGTTGCCTTAGGCTAGGATATATAACGTTATAGACGTATAAACTGTTCCCACCGGGAAGTAGGTGCCGACGCGCCAGGAATGTTGTAAAATATTACAACCAACATGCTAGGATTACCTTAGGCTAGGATATATAACGTTATAGACATATATACTGTTCCCACCGAGAAGTAGGTGCCGACGCGCCACGAATGTTGTAAAATATCACATTCGACATGTTAGGTTGCCTTAAGCTAGGATATATAGCGTTATGGACGTATATAATATAGTCCCACCGAGAAGTATGGGCCGAAATGACGGGAATGTTGTAAAATATTACATTCGGCATGTTAGGTTGCCTTAGGCTAGGATATATAGCGTTATAGACGCATGTAATGTTCCCACCGAGAAGTAGGTGTCGACGCGCCAGGAATGTCGTGAAATATTACATTCGACATGTTAGGTTGTCTTAGGCTCGGATATATAGCGTTTTAGACGTATATAATGTCCCCATCGAGAAGCAGGCAACGACACGCCAGGAATGTTGTAAAATATTACATTCGACATGTTAGGTTGCCTTAGGCTAGGATATCTAAAGTTATAGACGTATATTATGTTACCACCGAGAAGTAGGCAACGACACGCCAGGAATGTTGTAAAATATTACATTCGACACGTTAGGTTGCCTTAGGCTAGGGTATCTAAAGTTATAGACGTATATAATGTTCCCACCGAGAATTAGGGGCCGACCCGAGTGGAATGTTGTGAAATACTACATTCGAGATGTTAGGTTGCCTTAGGTAAGGATATAGAACGTTATAGACTTATATAATGTCCGCACCGAGACGTACGGCACGACACGAACGGGATTCTGTAAAACATTACCAGCGAGGGGCTAGATGGATTAGGTTAGGTAACATTACGTTGTAGACGTATATAATGTTCCCACCGAGAAGTAGGGGCCGACCCGCCAGGTATTTTGGAAAATACTACATCCGAGCTGTTAGGCTGCCTTAGGTTAGGATATATAAGGTTAGAGACTTATATAATGTCCGCACCGAGACGTACGGGACGACACGAACTGGATTCTGTAAAACATTACCAGCGAGGGGCTAAATGGGTTAGGTTAGGTTATATTACGATATAGACGTATATAATGTCCCCACCGAGACGTACGAGACGACACGAACTGGATTCTGTAAAACATTCCCAGCGAGGGGCTAGATCCGTTAGGTTAGGTTATATTACGTTGTAGACGTATATAATGTTCCCACCAAGAAGTAGGGGCCGACCCGCCAGGAATTTTGTAAAATACTACATTTGAGATGTTAGGTTGCCTTAGGTTAGGATATATAACGTTATAGACGTATATAATGTTCGCACTGTGACGTACGGGGCGACACGAACGGCATTCAGTGAAACATTACCAGCGAGGATCTAGATGGGTTAGATTAAGTTATATTACGATATAGACTTATATAATGTGCCCACCGAGAAGTAGGGGCCGACCCGCCTGGAATGTTGTAAAATACTACATTTGAGATGTTAGGTTGCCTTAGGTTAGGACATATAACGTTATAGGCGTATATAATGTCCGCACAGTGACGTACGGGTGACACGAACGGCATTTTGTGAAACATTACCAGCGAGGGTCTAGATGGGTTAGGTTAGTTTATATTACGTCATAGACGTGTATAATGTACCCAACGAGAAGTAGTTTCCGCCCCGCCATGAATGTTGTAAAATACTACATCCGAGCTGTTAGGTTGCCTTAGGTTAGGATATATAACGTCATAGACTTATATAATGTCCGCACCAAGTCGTACGGTACGACACGAACGGGATTCTGTAAAACATTACCGCCGAGGGGCTAGATGGGTTAGGTTAGGTTATATTACGTTATAGAGGTATATAATGTTCCCTACGAGAAATCCGGGCCGACCCGCCAGGTATTTTGGAAAATACTACATCCGAGATGTTAGGTTGCCTTAGGTTAGGATATATAACGTTACAGACGTATATAATGTCCGCACCGTGACGTACGGGGCGACACGAACGGGTCTCTGTGAAACATTACCAGCGAGGGTCTAGATGGGTTAGGTTAGGTTATATTACGATATAGACTTATATAATGTCCCTACCGAGAAGTGGGGCCGACCCGCCAGGAATGTTGTGACATACAGCATTCGAGATGTTAGGTTGCCTTCGGGTGGGATATACAATGTTATAGACGTATATAATGTCCACACCGAGAAGTATAAGCCAAAACGCCCGGGATTCTGTAAAACATTATCACCGAGAAACAAAATGGGTTAGGTTAGGTTATGTTACGATATAGACGTGTATAATGTGCCCACCAAGAAGTAGGGGCCGACGCGCCTGGAATGTTGTAAAATACTACATTCGAGATGTTAGGTTGCCTTAGGTTAGGATATATAACGTTATAGACGCATACAATGTCCCCAACGAGGCGTACGGGACGACACGAACTGGATTCTGTAAAACATTACCAGCGAGGGGCTAGATGGGTTAGGTTAGGTTATATTGCGTTGTAGACATATATAATGTTCCCGCCGAGAAGTAGGGGCCGACCCGCCAGGAATGTTGTAAAATACTACATCTGTGATGTTAGGTTGCCTTAGGTTAGGATATATAACGTTATAGACGTATATAATGTCCGAACTGTGACGTACGGGGCGACACGAACGGGATTCTGTAAAACATTACCAGCGAGGGGCTAGATTGGTTAGGTTAGGTTATATTACGTTATAGACGTATATAATGTACCCAACGAAAATTAGGGGCCGACCCGAGTGGAATGTTGTAAAATAATACATTCGAGATGTTATGTTGCCTTAGGTTAGGATATATAACGTCATAGACTTATATAATGTCCGCACCAAGTCGTACGGTACGACACGAACGGGATTCTGTAAAACATTACCGCCGAGGGTCTAGATGGGTTAGGTTAGGTTATATTACGTTATAGAGGTATATAATGTTCCCTACGAGAAATCGGGGCCGACCCGCCAGGTATTTTGGAAAATACTGCATCCGAGATGTTAGGTTGCCTTAGGTTAGGATATATAACGTTACAGACGTATATAATGTCCGCACCGTGACGTACGGGGCGACACGAACGGGTTTCTGTGAAACATTACCAGCGAGGGTCTAGATGGGTTAGGTTAGGTTATATTACGATATAGACTTATATAATGTCCCTACCGAGAAGTGGGGCCGACCCGCCAGGAATGTTGTGACATACAGCTTTCGAGATGTTAGGTTGCCTTCGGGTGGGATATACAATGTTATAGACGTATATAATGTCCACACCGAGAAGTATAAGCCAAAACGCCCGGGATTCTGTAAAACATTATCACCGAGAGACAAAATGGTTTAGGTTAGGTTATGTTACGATATAGACGTGTATAATGTTCCCACCGAGAAGTAGGTTCCGCCCCGCCAGCAATGTTGTAAAATACTACATCCGAGATGTTAGGTTGCCTTAGGTTAGGATATATAACGTTCTAGACGCATACAATGTCCCCACCGAGACGTACGGGACGCCACGAACTGGATTCTGTAAAGTATTGCCAGCGAGGGGCTAGATGGGTTAGGTTAGGTTATATTACGATATAGACTTATATAATGTTCCCACCGAGAAGTAGGTTCCGCCCCGCCAGGAATGTTGTAAAATACTACATCCGATATGTTATGTTGCCTTAGGTTAGGATATATAACGTTAGAGACGCATACAATGTCCCCACAGAGACGTACGGGACGACACGGAGTAGATTCTGTAAAACATTACCAACGATGGGCTAGATGGGTTAGGTTAGGTTATATTACGTTATGGACGTGTATAATGTTCCCACCGAGAAGTAGGTTCCGCCCCGCCAGGAATGTTGTAAAATACTACATCCGAGATGTTAGGTTGCCTTAGGTTAGGATATATAACGTTCTAGACGCATACAATGTCCCCACCGAGACGTACGGGACGACACGAACTGGATTCTGTAAAATATTACCAGCGAGGTGCTAGATGGGTTAGGTTAGGTAATATAATGTTGTAGACGTATATAATGTTCCCACCGAGAAGTAGGGGCCGACCCGCCAGGAATGTTGTAAAATACTACATCCGAGATTTAGGTTGCCTTAGGTTAGGATATATAACGTTCTAGACGCATTTAATTTCCCCACCGAAAAGTACGGGCCAACACGACCGGGATTGTGTAAAACATTACCAGCGAGGGGCTAGATGGGTTAGGTTAGGTTATAATACGTTATAGACGTATATAATGTATCCAACGAGAATTTTGGGCCGACCCGCCTGGAATGTTATAAAATACTACATTCGAGAGCTTAGGTTGCCTTAGGTTAGGATATATAACGTTATAGACGCATATAATGTCACCACCGAGACGTACTGGACGACACGAAAGGGAATCTGTAAAACATTAAGAGCGAGGGGCTAGATAGGTTAGGTTAGGTTATATTACGTTATAGACGAATATAATGATCCCACCGAGAATTAGGGGCCGACCCGCCAGGAATGTTATAAAATACTACATTCGATCTGTTAGGTTGCCTTAGGTTAGGATATATAACGTCATAGACTTATATAATGTCCGCACCGAGACGTACGGGACGACACGAACGGGATTCTGTAAAACATTACCGCCGAGGGGCTAGATGGGTTAGGTTAGGTTAAATTACGTTATGGACGAATATAATGTTCCCACCGAGAAGTAGGGGCCGACCCGCCAGGAATGTTGTAAAATACTACCTTTGAGATGCTAGGTTGCCTTAGGTTAGGCTATAGAACGTTATAGACGTATATAATGTCCGAACCGTGACGTACGGGGCGACACGTACGGGATTCTGTGAAACATTACCAGCGCGGGTCTAGATGGGTTAGGTTAGGTTATATTATGAAATAGACTTATTTAATGTTCCCACCGAGAAGTATGTTCCGCCCCGCCAGGAATGTTGTAAAATACTACATCCGTATTGTTAGGTTGCCTTAGGTTAGGATATATAACGTTATAGAGGCATACATTGTCCCCACCGAGACGTACGGGACGCCACGAACGGGATTCTGTAAAACATTACCGCCGAGGGGCTAGATGGGTTAGGTTAGGTTATATTACGTTATGGACGAATATAATGTTCCCACCGAGAAGTAGGGGCCGACCCGCCAGGAATTTTGGAAAATACTGCATCCGAGATGTTAGGTTGCCTTAGGTTAGGATATATAACGTTATAGACGCATACAATGTCCCCACCGAGACGTACGGGACGATACGAGCTGTATTCTGTAAAACATTACCAGCGAGGATCTAGATGGGTTAGGTTAGGTAATATTCCGTTGTAGACGTATATAATTTGCCCACCGAGAAGTAGGGGCCGTCCAGCCAGGAATGTTGTAAACTACTACATCCGAGATGTTAGGTTGCCTTAGGTTAGGATACATAACGTTATAGACGCATACAATGTCCCCACCGAGACGTACGGGACGATACGAACTGGATTCTGTAAAACATTACCAGCGAGGGGCTAGATGGGTTAGGTTAGGTAACATTACGTTGTAGACGTATATAATGTGCCCACCGAGAAGTACGGGCCGACCAGCCTGGAATGTTGTAAAATACTACATTTGAGATGTTAGGTTGCCTTAGGTTAGGCTATGTAACGTTATAGACGTATATAATGTCCGAACCGTGACGTACGGGGCGACACGAACGGGATTCTGTGAAACATTTCCAGCGTGGGTCTAGATGGGTTAGGTTAGGTTATATTACGTTATAGACGTATATAATGTACCCAACGAGAATAAGGGGGCGACCCGAGTGGAATGTTGTAAAATACTGCATTCGAGATGTTAGGTTGCCTTAGGTTAGGATATATAACGTTCTAGACGCATATAATTTCCCCACCGAGAAGTACGGGCCGACACGACCGGGATTCTGTAAAACATTACCAGCGAGGGGCTAGATGGGTTAGGTTAGGTTATATTATGTTATAGACGTATGTAATGTACCCAACGAGAATTAGGGGCCGACCCGAGTGGTATGTTGTGAAATACTACATTCAAGATGTTAGGTTGCCTTAGGTAAGGATATAGAACGTTATAGACTTATATAATGTCCGCACCGAGACGTGCGGCACGACACGAACGGGATTCTGTAAAACATTACCAGCGAGGGGCTAGATGGATTAGGTTAGGTAACATTACGTTGTAGACGTATATAATGTTCCCACCGAGAAGTAGGGGCCGACCCGCCAGGTATTTTGGAAAATACTACATCCGAGCTGTTAGGCTGCCTTAGGTTAGGATATATAAGGTTAGAGACTTATATAATGTCCGCACCGAGACGTACGGGACGACACGAACTGGATTCTGTAAAACATTACCAGCGAGGGGCTAAATGGGTTAGGTTAGGTTATATTACGATATAGACGTATATAATGTCCCCACCGAGACGTACGAGACGACACGAACTGGATTCTGTAAAACATTCCCAGCGAGGGGCTAGATCCGTTAGGTTAGGTTATATTACGTTGTAGACGTATATAATGTTCCCACCAAGAAGTAGGGGCCGACCCGCCAGGAATTTTGTAAAATACTACATTTGAGATGTTAGGTTGCCTTAGGTTAGGATATATAACGTTATAGACGTATATAATGTTCGCACCGTGACGTACGGGGCGACACGAACGGCATTCAGTGAAACATTACCAGCGAGGATCTAGATGGGTTAGATTAAGTTATATTACGATATAGACTTATATAATGTGCCCACCGAGAAGTAGGGGCCGACCCGCCTGGAATGTTGTAAAATACTACATTTGAGATGTTAGGTTGCCTTAGGTTAGGACATATAACGTTATAGACGTATATAATGTCCGCACAGTGACGTACGGGTGACACGAACGGCATTTTGTGAAACATTACCAGCGAGGGTCTAGATGGGTTAGGTTAGTTTATATTACGTCATAGACGTGTATAATGTACCCAACGAGAAGTAGTTTCCGCCCCGCCATGAATGTTGTAAAATACTACATCCGAGCTGTTAGGTTGCCTTAGGTTAGGATATATAACGTCATAGACTTATATAATGTCCGCACCAAGTCGTACGGTACGACACGAACGGGATTCTGTAAAACATTACCGCCGAGGGGCTAGATGGGTTAGGTTAGGTTATATTACGTTATAGAGGTATATAATGTTCCCTACGAGAAATCCGGGCCGACCCGCCAGGTATTTTGGAAAATACTACATCCGAGATGTTAGGTTGCCTTAGGTTAGGATATATAACGTTACAGACGTATATAATGTCCGCACCGTGACGTACGGGGCGACACGAACGGGTCTCTGTGAAACATTACAAGCGAGGGTCTAGATGGGTTAGGTTAGGTTATATTACGATATAGACTTATATAATGTCCCTACCGAGAAGTGGGGCCGACCCGCCAGGAATGTTGTGACATACAGCATTCGAGATGTTAGGTTGCCTTCGGGTGGGATATACAATGTTATAGACGTATATAATGTCCACACCGAGAAGCATAAGCCAAAACGCCCGGGATTCTGTAAAACATTATCACCGAGAAACAAAATGGTTTAGGTTAGGTTATGTTACGATATAGACGTGTATAATGTGCCCACCAAGAAGTAGGGGCCGACGCGCCTGGAATGTTGTAAAATACTACATTCGAGATGTTAGGTTGCCTTAGGTTAGGATATATAACGTTATAGACGCATACAATGTCCCCAACGAGGCGTACGGGACGACACGAACTGGATTCTGTAAAACATTACCAGCGAGGGGCTAGATGGGTTAGGTTAGGTTATATTACGATATAGACTTATATAATGTTCCCACCGAGAAGTAGGTTCCGCCCCGCCAGCAATGTTGTAAAATACTACATCCGAGATGTTAGGTTGCCTTAGGTTAGGATATATAACGTTCTAGACGCATACAATGTCCCCACCGAGACGTACGGGACGACACGAACTGGATTCTGTAAAGTATTACCAGCGAGGGGCTAGATGGGTTAGGTTAGGTTATATTACGATATAGACTTATATAATGTTCCCACCGAGAAGTAGGTTCCGCCCCGCCAGGAATGTTGTAAAATACTACATCCGATATGTTATGTTGCCTTAGGTTAGGATATATAACGTTAGAGACGCATACAATGTCCCCACAGAGACGTACGGGACGACACGGAGTGGATTCTGTAAAACATTACCAGCGAGGGGCTAGATGGGTTAGGTTAGGTTATATTACGTTATGGACGTATATAATGTTCCCACCGAGATGTAGGGGCCGACTCGAGTGGAATGTTGTAAAATACTACATTCGAGATGTTAGGTTGCCTTAGGATAGGATATATAACGTTCTAGACGTATATAATGTCCGAACTGTGACGTACGGGGCGACACGAACGGGATTCTGTGAAACATTACCAGCGTGGGTCTAGATGGGTTAGGTTAGGTTATATTATGATATAGACTTATATAATGTTCACACCGAAAAGTAGGTTCCGCCCCGCCAGGAATGTCTTAAAATACTACATCCGAGATGTTAGGTTGCCTTAGGTTAGGATATATAACGTTCTAGACGCATACAATTTCCCCACCGAGAAGTACGGGCCGACACGACCGGGATTCTGTAAAACATTACCAGCGAGGGGCTAGATGGGTTAGGCTAGGTTATATTACGTTGTAGACGTATATAATGTTCCCACCGAGAAGTAGGGGCCGACCCGCCAGGTATGTCGTAACATACTACATCCGAGATTTAGGTTGCCTTAGGTTAGGATATATAACGTTCTCGACGCATATAATTTCCCCACCGAGAAGTATGGGCCGACACGACCGGGATTCTGTAAAACATTACCAGCGAGGGGCTAGCTTGGTTAGGTTAGGTTATATTACGTTATAGACGTATATAATGTACCCAACGAAAATTAGGGGCCGACCCGAGTGGAATGTTGTAAAATAATACATTCGAGATGTTTTGTTGCCTTAGGTTAGGATATATAACGTCATAGACTTATATAATGTCCGCACCAAGTCGTACGGTACGACACGAACGGGATTCTGTAAAACATTACCGCCGAGGGGCTAGATGGGTTAGGTTAGGTTATATTACGTTATAGAGGTATATAATGTTCCCTACGAGAAATCGGGGCCGACCCGCCAGGTATTTTGGAAAATACTACATCCGAGATGTTAGGTTGCCTTAGGTTAGGATATATAACGTTACAGACGTATATAATGTCCGCACCGAGACGTACGGGACGACACGAACGGGATTCTGTAAAACATTACCGCCGAGGGGCTAGATGGGTTAGGTTAGGTTAAATTACGTTATGGACGAATATAATGTTCCCACCGAGAAGTAGGGGCCGACCCGCCAGGAATGTTGTAAAATACTACATTTGAGATGCTAGGTTGCCTTAGGTTAGGCTATAGAACGTTATAGACGTATATAATGTCCGAACCGTGACGTACGGGGCGACATGTACGGGATTCTGTGAAACATTACCAGCGCGGGTCTAGATGGGTTAGGTTAGGTTATATTATGAAATAGACTTATTTAATGTTCCCACCGAGAAGTATGTTCCGCCCCGCCAGGAATGTTGTAAAATACTACATCCGTATTGTTAGGTTGCCTTAGGTTAGGATATATAACGTTATAGAGGCATACATTGTCCCCACCGAGACGTACGGGACGCCACGAACGGGATTCTGTAAAACATTACCGCCGAGGGGCTAGATGGGTTAGGTTAGGTTATATTACGTTATGGACGAATATAATGTTCCCACCGAGAAGTAGGGGCCGACCCGCCAGGAATTTTGGAAAATACTGCATCCGAGATGTTAGGTTGCCTTAGGTTAGGATATATAACGTTATAGACGCATACAATGTCCCCACCGAGACGTACGGGACGATACGAGCTGTATTCTGTAAAACATTACCAGCGAGGATCTAGATGGGTTAGGTTAGGTAATATTCCGTTGTAGACGTATATAGTTTGCCCACCGAGAAGTAGGGGCCGTCCAGCCAGGAATGTTGTAAACTACTACATCCGAGATGTTAGGTTGCCTTAGGTTAGGATACATAACGTTATAGACGCATACAATGTCCCCACCGAGACGTACGGGACGATACGAACTGGATTCTGTAAAACATTACCAGCGAGGGGCTAGATGGGTTAGGTTAGGTAACATTACGTTGTAGACGTATATAATGTGCCCACCGAGAAGTACGGGCCGACCAGCCTGGAATGTTGTAAAATACTACATTTGAGATGTTAGGTTGCCTTAGGTTAGGCTATGTAACGTTATAGACGTATATAATGTCCGAACCGTGACGTACGGGGCGACACGAACGGGATTCTGTGAAACATTTCCAGCGTGGGTCTAGATGGGTTAGGTTAGGTTATATTACGTTATAGACGTATATAATGTACCCAACGAGAATAAGGGGGCGACCCGAGTGGAATGTTGTAAAATACTGCATTCGAGATGTTAAGTTGCCTTAGGTTAGGATATATAACGTTATAGTCTTATATAATGTCCGCACCGAGACGTACGGGACGCCACGAACGGGATTCTGTAAAACATTACCGCCGAGGGGCTAGATGGGTTAGGTTAGTTTATATTACGTTATGGACGAATATAATGTTCCCACCGAGAAGTAGCGGCCGACCCGCCAGGAATTTTGGAAAATACTACATCCGAGATGTTAGGTTGCCTTAGGTTAGGATATATAACGTTCTAGACGCATATAATTTCCCCACCGAGAAGTACGGGGAGACACGACCGGGATTCTGTAAAACATTACCAGCGAGGGTCTAGATGGGTTAGGTTATGTTATATTACGTTATAGACGTATATAATGTACCCAACGAGAATTAGGGGCCGACCCGAGTGGAATGTTGTAAAATACTGCATCCGTATTGTTAGGTTGCCTTAGGTTAGGATATATAACGTTATAGAGGCATACATTGTCCCCACCGAGACGTACGGGACGCCACGAACGGGATTCTGTAAAACATTATCGCCGAGGGGCTAGATGGGATAGGTTAGGTAACATTACGTTGTAGACGTATATAATGTGCCCACCGAGAAGTACGGGCCGACCAGCCTGGAATGTTGTAAAATACTACATTTGAGATGTTAGGTTGCCTTAGGTTAGGCTATGTAACGTTATAGACGTATATAATGTCTGAACTGTGACGTACGGGGCGACACGAACGGGATTCTGTGAAACATTACCAGCGTCGGTCTAGATGGGTTAGGTTAGGTTATATTATGATATAGACTTATATAATGTTCCCACCGAAAAGTAGGTTCCGCCCCGCCAGGAATGTCTTAAAATACTACATCCGAGATGTTAGGTTGCCTTAGGTTAGGATATATAACGTTCTAGACGCATATAATTTCCACACCGAGAAGTACGGGCCGACACGACCGGGATTCTGTAAAACATTACCAGCGAGGGGCTAGATGGGTTAGGCTAGGTTATATTACGTTGTAGACGTATATAATGGTCCCACCGAGAAGTAGGGACCGACCCGCCAGGAATGTCGTAAAATACTACATCCGAGATTTAGGTTACCTTAGGTTAGGATATATAACGTTCTCGACGCATATAATGTCCCCACCCAGAAGTACGGGCCGACACGACCGGGATTCTGTAAAACATTATCACAGAGGGGCAAAATGGGTTAGGTTAGGTTATATTACGATATAGAAGTACATAATGTTCCCACTCAGAAGTAGGGGCCGACCCGCCTGGAATGTTGTAAAATACTACAATCGAGATGTTAGGTTGCCTTAGGTTAGGATATATAACGTTATAGACCTATATAATGTCCGCACCGAGACGTACCGGACGACACGAATGGGATTCTGTAAAACATTACCAGCTAGGCTCTAGATGTGTTAGGTTAGGTTATATTCCGATATATACGTATATAATATTCCCACCGAGAAGTTGGGGCCGACCCGCCAGGAATGTTGTAAAATACTACATTCGATCTGTTAGGTTGCCTTAGGTTAGGATATATAACGTTATAGACTTATATAATGTCCGCAGCGAGACATACGGCACGACACGAATGGGATTCTGTAAAACATTACCAGCTAGGGGCTAGATGGGTTAGGTTAGGCTATATTACGTTATGGACGTATATAATGTTGCCACCGAGATGTAGGGGCCGACCCGCCAGGAATATTGGAAAATACTACATCCGAGATGTTAGGTTGCCTTAGGTTAGGATATATAACGTTATAGACGCATACAATGTCCCCACCGAGACGTACGGGACGACACGTACTGGATTCTGTAAAACATTACCAGCGAGGGGCTAGATGGGTTAGGTTAGGTTATATTACGATATAGACTTATATAATGTTCCCACCGAGAAGTAGGTTCCGCCCCGCCAGGAATGTTGTAAAATACTACATCCGATATGTTATGTTGCCTTAGGTTAGGATATATAACGTTAGAGACGCATACAATGTCCCCACAGAGACGTACGGGACGACACGGAGTGGATTCTGTAAAACATTACCAGCGAGGGGCTAGATGGGTTAGGTTAGGTTATATTACGTTATGGACGTATATAATGTTCCCACCGAGATGTAGGGGCCGACTCGAGTGGAATGTTGTAAAATACTACATTCGAGATGTTAGGTTGCCTTAGGATAGGATATATAACGTTCTAGACGTATATAATGTCCGAACTGTGACGTACGGGGCGACACGAACGGGATTCTGTGAAACATTACCAGCGTGGGTCTAGATGGGTTAGGTTAGGTTATATTATGATATAGACTTATATAATGTTCACACCGAAAAGTAGGTTCCGCCCCGCCAGGAATGTTGTAAAATACTACATCCGAGATGTTAGGTTGCCTTAGGTTAGGATACATAACGTTATAGACGCATACAATGTCCCCACCGAGACGTACGGGACGATACGAACTGGATTCTGTAAAACATTACCAGCGAGGGGCTAGATGGGATAGGTTAGGTAACATTACGTTGTAGACGTATATAATGTGCCCACCGAGAAGTACGGGCCGACCAGCCTGGAATGTTGTAAAATACTACATTTGAGATGTTAGGTTGCCTTAGGTTAGGCTATGTAACGTTATAGACGTATATAATGTCCGAACTGTGACGTACGGGGCGACACGAACGGGATTCTGTGAAACATTACCAGCGTCGGTCTAGATGGGTTAGGTTAGGTTATATTATGATATAGACTTATATAATGTTCCCACCGAAAAGTAGGTTCCGCCCCGCCAGGAATGTCTTAAAATACTACATCCGAGATGTTAGGTTGCCTTAGGTCAGGATATATAACGTTCTAGACGCATATAATTTCCACACCGAGAAGTACGGGCCGACACGACCGGGATTCTGTAAAACATTACCAGCGAGGGGCTAGATGGGTTAGGCTAGGTTATATTACGTTGTAGACGTATATAATGGTCCCACCGAGAAGTAGGGACCGACCCGCCAGGAATGTCGTAAAATACTACATCCGAGATTTAGGTTACCTTAGGTTAGGATATATAACGTTCTCGACGCATATAATGTCCCCACCCAGAAGTACGGGCCGACACGACCGGGATTCTGTAAAACATTATCACCGAGGGGCAAAATGGGTTAGGTTAGGTTATATTACGATATAGAAGTACATAATGTTCCCACTCAGAAGTAGGGGCCGACCCGCCTGGAATGTTGTAAAATACTACAATCGAGATGTTAGGTTGCCTTAGGTTAGGATATATAACGTTATAGACCTATATAATGTCCGCACCGAGACGTACCGGACGACACGAATGGGATTCTGTAAAACATTACCAGCTAGGCTCTAGATGTGTTAGGTTAGGTTATATTCCGATATATACGTATATAATATTCCCACCGAGAAGTTGGGGCCGACCCGCCAGGAATGTTGTAAAATACTACATTCGATCTGTTAGGTTGCCTTAGGTTAGGATATATAACGTTATAGACTTATATAATGTCCGCAGCGAGACATACGGCACGACACGAATGGGATTCTGTAAAACATTACCAGCTAGGGGCTAGATGGGTTAGGTTAGGCTATATTACGTTATGGACGTATATAATGTTGCCACCGAGATGTAGGGGCCGACCCGCCAGGAATATTGGAAAATACTACATCCGAGATGTTAGGTTGCCTTAGGTTAGGATATATAACGTTCTAGACGCATACAATGTCCCCACCGAGACGTACGTGACGACACGAACTGGATTCTGTAAAATATTACCAGCGAGGGGCTAGATGGGTTAGGTTAGGTTATATTACGATATAGACTTATATAATGTTCCCACCGAGAAGTAGGGTCCGCCCCGACAGGAATGTTGTAAAATACTACATCCGATATGTTATGTTGCCTTAGGTTAGGATATATAACGTTAGAGACGCATATAATTTCCCCACCGAGAAGTACGGGCCGACACGACCGGGATTCTGTAAAACATTACCAGCGAGGGGCTAGATTGGTTAGGTTAGGTTATATTACGTTATGGACGTGTATAATGTTCCCACCGAGATGTAGGGGCCGACACGAGTGTAATGTTGTAAAATAATACATTCGAGATGTTATGTTGCCTTAGGTTAGGATATATAACGTCATAGACTTAGGACTTATATAATGTCCGCACCAAGTCGTACGGTACGACACGAACGGGATTCTGTAAAACATTACCGCCGAGGGGCTAGATGGGTTAGGTTAGGTTATATTACGTTATAGAGGTATATAATGTTCCCTACGAGAAGTCGGGGCCGACCCGCCAGGTATTTTGGAAAATACTACATCCGAGATGTTAGGTTGCCTTAGGTTAGGATATATAACGTTACAGACGTATATAATGTCCGCACGGTGACGTACGGGGCGACACGAACGGGTTTCTGTGAAACATTACCAGCGAGGTTCTAGATGGGTTAGGTTCGGTTATATTACGATATAGACTTATATAATGTCCCTACCGAGAAGTGGGGCCGACCCGCCAGGAATGTTGTGACATACAGCATTCGAGATGTTAGGTTGCCTTCGGGTGGGATATACAATGTTATAGACGCATATAATGTCCACACCGAGAAGTATAAGGTAAAACGCACGGGATTCTGTAAAACATTATCACCGAGAAACAAAATGGTTTAGGTTAGGTTATGTTAGGATATAGACGTGTATAATGTGCCCACCAAGAAGTAGGGGCCGACGCGCCTGGAATGTTGTAAAATACTACATTAGAGATGTTAGGTTGCCTTAGGTTAGGATATATAACGTTATAACCCTATATAATGTTCGCACCGTGCCGTACGGGACGACACGCTCGAGATTCTGTAAAACATTACCAGCGAAGCTCTAGATAGGTTAGGTTAGGTTATATTACGTTATAGACGTATATAATGATCCCACCGAGGATTAGGGGCCGACACGCCAGGAATGTTGTAAGATACTACATTCGAGAAGTGAGGTTGCCTTAGGGTAGGATATACAACGTTATAGACGTATATAATGTCCCCACCCAGAAGTACGGGCCGACACGACCGGGATTCTGTAAAACATTATCACCGAGGGGCAAAATGGGTTAGGTTCGGTTATATTACGATATAGAAGTACATAATGTTCCCACTCAGAAGTAGGGGCCGACCCGCCTGGAAGGTTGTAAAATACTACATTCGAGAGGTTACGTTGCCTCAGGTTAGGATGTATAACGTTACAGACGTATATAGTGTCCCCACGGAGAAGTACGGGTCGACACGACCGGGAATCTGTAAAACGATACCAGCGAAGGTCTAGATGGGTTAGGTTAGGTTATATTACGTTATAAACGTATATAATGATCCCACCGAGAATTAGGGGCCGACCCGCCAGGAATGTTGTAAAATACTACATTCGATCTGTTAGGTTGCCTTAGGTTAGGATATATAACGCTATATTCTTATATAATGTCCGCAGCGAGACATACGGCACGACACGAATGGGATTCTGTAAAACATTACCAGCTAGGGGCTAGATGGGTTAGGTTAGGTTATATTCCGATATAGACGTATATAATACTCCCACCGAGAAGTTGGGGCCGACCCGGCAGGAATGTTGTAAAATACTACAATCGAGATGTTAGGTATCTTAGGTTAGGATGTATAACTTTATAGACGTATATAATTTCCGCACCGAGACGTATGGGACGACACGAACGGGATGCTGTAAAACATTATCACCGAGAGGCAAAATGGGTTAGGTTAGGTTATATTACGTTATAGACGTATATAATGATCCCATCGAGAATTAGGGGCCGACACGCCAGAAATATTGTGAAATACTACATTCGGGATGTTAGGTTGCCTTAGGGTAGGATATACAAGGTTATAGACGTATATAATGTCCCCACCGAGAACTACGGGCCGACACGACCGGGATTCTGTAAAGCATTATCACCGAGGGGCAAAATGTGTTAGGTTAGGTTATATTACGTTATAGACGTATATAATGATCCCATTGAGAATTAGGGGCCGACAAGCCAGGAATGTTGGAAAATACTACATTCGAGATGTTAGGTTGCCTTAGGTTAGGTTATATAACGTTGTAGACGTATATAATATCCGAACCGTGACGTACGGGGCGACACGAACGGGATTCTGTGAAACATTACCAGCGTGGGTCTAGATGGGTTAGGTTAGGTTATATTATGAAATAGACTTATTTAATGTTCCCACCGAGAAGTATGTTCCGCCCCGCCAGGAATGTTGTAAAATACTACATCCGAGATGTTAGATTGCCTTAGGTTAGGATATATAACGATATAGACGCATACAATGTCCCCACCGAGACGTACGGGACGACACGTACTGGATTCTGTAAAACATTACCAACGAGGGGCTAGATGGGTTAGGTTAGGTAATATTACGTTGTAGACGTATATAATGTTCCCTCCGAGAAGTAGGGGCCGACCCGCCTGGAATGTTGTAAAATACTACATTCGAGATGTTAAGTTGCCTTAGGTTAGGATATATAACGTTATAGACTTATATAATGTCCGCACCGAGACGTACGGGACGCCACGAACGGGATTCTGTAAAACATTACCGCCGAGGGGCTAGATGGGTTAGGTTAGTTTATATTACGTTATGGACGAATATAATGTTCCCACCGAGAAGTAGCGGCCGACCCGCCAGGAATTTTGGAAAATACTACATTCGAGATGTTAGGTTGCCTTAGGTTAGGATATATAACGTTCTAGACGCATATAATTTCCCCACCGAGAAGTACGGGGAGACACGACCGGGATTCTGTAAAACATTACCAGCGAGGGTCTAGATGGGTTAGGTTAGTTTATATTACGTTATGGACGAATATAATGTTCCCACCGAGAAGTAGCGGCCGACCCGCCAGGAATTTTGGAAAATACTACATACGATATGTTAGGTTGCCTTAGGTTAGGATATATAACGTTATAGACGCATACAATGTCCCCACCGAGACGTACGGGACGGCACGTACTGGATTCTGTAAAACATTACCAGCGAGGGGCTAGATGGGTTATTTTAGGTAATATTACGTTGTAGACGTATATAATGTTCCGAGAGAGAAGTAGGGGCCGACCCGCGAGGAATGTTGTAAAATACTACATTCGAGATGTTAGGTTGCCTTAGGTTAGGATATATAACTTTCTAGACGCATATAATTTCCCCACCGAGAAGTACGGGGAGACACGACCGGGATTCTGTAAAACATTACACGCGAGGGGCTAGATGGGTTAGGTTAGGTTATATTACGTTATAGACGTATATACTGTACCCAACGAGAATTAGGGGCCGACCCGAGTGGAATGTTGTAAAATACTACATCCGTATTGTTAGGTTGCCTTAGGTTAGGATATATAACGTTATAGAGGCATACATTGTCCCCACCGAGACGTACGGGACGCCACGAACGGGATTCTGTAAAACATTACCGCCAAGGGGCTAGATGGGTTAGGTTAGGTTATATTACGTTATGGACGAATATAATGTTCCCACCAAGAAGTAGGGGCCGACCCGCCAGGAATTTTGGAAAATACTGCATCCGAGATGTTAGGTTGCCTTAGGTTAGGATATATAACGTTATAAACGCATACAATGTCCCCACCGAGACGTACGGGAAGATACGAGCTGTATTCTGTAAAACATTACCAGCGAGGGGCTAGATGGGTTAGGTTAGGTAATATTACGTTGTAGACGTATATAATTTGCCCACCGAGAAGTAGGGGCCGACCAGCCAGGAATGTTGTAAACTACTACATCCGAGATGTTAGGTTGCCTTAGGTTAGGATATATAACGTTATAGACGCATACAATGTCCCCACCGAGACGTACGGGACGATACGACCGGGATTCTGTAAAACATTACCAGCGAGGGTCTAGATGGGTTAGGTTATGTTATATTACGTTATAGACGTATATAATGTATACAACGAGAATTAGGGGCCGACCCGAGTGGAATGTTGTAAAATACTACATTCGAGATGTTAAGTTGCCTTAGGTTAGGATATATAACGTTATAGACTTAAATAATGTCCGCACCGAGACGTACGGGACGCCACGAACGGGATTCTGTAAAACATTACCGCCGAGGGGCTAGATGGGTTAGGTTAGGTTATATTACGTTATGGACGAATATAATGTTCCCACCGAGAAGTAGGGGCCGACCCGCCAGGAATTTTGGAAAATACTGCATCCGAGATGTTAGGTTGCCTTAGGTTAGGATATATAACGTTATAAACGCATACAATGTCCCCACCGATACGTACGGGACGATACGAGCTGTATTCTGTAAAACATTACCAGCGAGGGGCTAGATGGGTTAGGTTAGGTAATATTACGTTGTAGACGTATATAATTTGCCCACCGAGAAGTAGGGGCCGACCAGCCAGGAATGTTGTAAACTACTACATCCGAGATGTTAGGTTGCCTTAGGTTAGGATATATAACGTTATAGACGCATACAATGTCCCCACCGAGACGTACGGGACGATACGAACTGGATTCTGTAAAACATTACCAGCGAGGGGCTAGATGGGTTAGGTTAGGTAACATTACGTTGTAGACGTATATAATGTGCCCACCGAGAAGTACGGGCCGACCCGCCTGGAATGTTGTAAAATACTACATTTGAGATGTTAGGTTGCCTTAGGTTAGGCTATGTAACGTTATAGACGTATATAATGTCCGAACCGTGACGTACGGGGCGACACGAACGGGATTCTGTGAAACATTTCCAGCGTGGGTCTAGATGGGTTAGGTTAGGTTATATTACGTTATGGACGAATATAATGTTCCCAACGAGAAGTAGGGGCCGACCCGCCAGGAATTTTGGAAAATACTGCATCCGAGATGTTAGGTTGCCTTAGGTTAGGATATATAACGTTATAGACGCATACAATGTCCCCACCGAGACGTACGGGACGAAACGTACTGGATTCTGTAAAACATTACCAGCGAGGGGCTAGATGGGTTAGGTTAGGTAATATTACGTTGTAGACGTATATAATGTTCCCTCCGAGAAGTAGGGGCCGACCCGCATGGAATGTTGTAAAATACTACATTCGAGATGTTAAGTTGCCTTAGGTTAAGATATATAACGTTATAGACTTATATAATGTCCGCACCGAGACGTACGGGACGCCACGAACGGGATTCTGTAAAACATTACCGCCGAGGGGCTAGATGGGTTAGGTTAGGTTATATTACGTTATGGACGAATATAATGTTCCCACCGAGAAGTAGGGGCCCACCCGCCAGGAATTTTGGAAAATACTGCATCCGAGATGTTAGGTTGCCTTAGGTTAGGATATATAACGTTATAAACGCATACAATGTCCCCACCGATACGTACGGGACGATACGAGCTGTATTCTGTAAAACATTACCAGCGAGGGGCTAGATGGGTTAGGTTAGGTAATATTACGTTGTAGACGTATATAATTTGCCCACCGAGAAGTAGGGGCCGACCCGCCAGGAATGTTGTAAAATACTACATCCGAGATGTTAGGTTGCCTTAGGTTAGGATATATAACGTTCTAGACGCATATAATTTCCCCACCGAGAAGTACGGGGAGACACGACCGGGATTCTGTAAAACATTACCAGCGAGGGTCTAGATGGGTTAGGTTATGTTATATTACGTTATAGACGTATATAATGTATACAACGAGAATAAGGGGCCGACCCGAGTGGAATGTTGTAAAATACTACATTCGAGATGTTAAGTTGCCTTAGGTTAGGATATATAACGTTATAGACTTATATAATGTCCGCACCGAGACGTACGGGACGCCACGAACGGGATTCTGTAAAACATTACCGCCGAGGGGCTAGATGGGTTAGGTTAGGTTATATTACGTTATGGACGAATATAATGTTCCCACCGAGAAGTAGGGGCCGACCCGCCAGGAATTTTGGAAAATACTGCATCCGAGATGTTAGGTTGCCTTAGGTTAGGATATATAACGTTATAAACGCATACAATGTCCCCACCGATACGTACGGGACGATACGAGCTGTATTCTGTAAAACATTACCAGCGAGGGGCTAGATGGGTTAGGTTAGGTAATATTACGTTGTAGACGTATATAATTTGCCCACCGAGAAGTAGGGGCCGACCAGCCAGGAATGTTGTAAACTACTACATCCGAGATGTTAGGTTGCCTTAGGTTAGGATATATAACGTTATAGACGCATACAATGTCCCCACCGAGACGTACGGGACGATACGAACTGGATTCTGCAAAACATTACCAGCGAGGGGCTAGATGGGTTAGGTTAGGTAACATTACGTTGTAGACGTATATAATGTGCCCACCGAGAAGTACGGGCCGACCCGCCTGGAATGTTGTAAAATACTACATTTGAGATGTTAGGTTGCCTTAGGTTAGGCTATGTAACGTTATAGACGTATATAATGTCCGAACCGTGACGTACGGGGCGACACGAACGGGATTCTGTGAAACATTTCCAGCGTGGGTCTAGATGGGTTAGGTTAGGTTATATTACGTTATAGACGTATATAATGTACCCAACGGGAATTAGGGGCCGACCCGAGTGGAATGTTGTAAAATACTGCATTCGAGATGTTAGGTTGCCTTAGGTTAGGATATATAACGTCATAGACTTTTATAATGTCCGCACCGAGACGTACGGGACGACACGAACGGGATTCTGTAAAACATTACCGCCGAGGGGCTAGATGGGTTAGGTTAGGTTAAATTACGTTATGGATGAATATAATGTTCCCACCGAGAAGTAGGGGCCGACCCGCCAGGAATGTTGTAAAATACTACATTTGAGATGTTAGGTTGCCTTAGGTTAGGCTATATAACATTATAGACGTATATAATGTCCGAACCGTGACGTACGGGGCGACACGAACGGGATTCTGTGAAACATTACCAGCGTGGGTCTAGATGGGTTAGGTTAGGTTATATTACGTTATAGACGTATATAATGTACCCAACGGGAATTAGGGGCCGACCCGAGTGGAATGTTGTAAAATACTACATTCGAGATGTTAAGTTGCCTTAGGTTAGGATATATAACGTTATAGACTTATATAATGTCCGAACCGTGACGTACGGGGCGACACGAACGGGATTCTGTGAAACATTTCCAGCGTGGGTCTAGATGGGTTAGGTTAGGTTATATTACGTTATGGACGAATATAATGTTCCCACCGAGAAGTAGGGGCCGACCCGCCAGGAATTTTGGAAAATACTGCATCCGAGATGTTAGGTTGCCTTAGGTTAGGATATATAACGTTATAGACGCATACAATGTCCCCACCGAGACGTACGGGACGACACGTACTGGATTCTGTAAAACATTACCAGCGAGGGGCTAGATGGGTTAGGTTAGGTAATATTACGTTGTAGACGTATATAATGTTCCCTCCGAGAAGTAGGGGCCGACCCGCCTGGAATGTTGTAAAATACTACATTCGAGATGTTAAGTTGCCTTAGGTTAAGATATATAACGTTATAGACTTATATAATGTCCGCACCGAGACGTACGGGACGCCACGAACGGGATTCTGTAAAACATTACCGCCGAGGGGCTAGATGGGTTAGGTTAGGTTATATTACGTTATGGACGAATATAATGTTCCCACCGAGAAGTAGGGGCCGACCCGCCAGGAATTTTGGAAAATACTGCATCCGAGATGTTAGGTTGCCTTAGGTTAGGATATATAACGTTATAAACGCATACAATGTCCCCACCGATACGTACGGGACGATACGAGCTGTATTCTGTAAAACATTACCAGCGAGGGGCTAGATGGGTTAGGTTAGGTAACATTACGTTGTAGACGTATATACTGTGCCCACCGAGAAGTACGGGCCGACCCGCCTGGAATGTTGTAAAATACTACATTTGAGATGTTAGGTTGCCTTAGGTTAGGCTATATAACGTTATAGACGTATATAATGTCCGAACCGTGACGTACGGGGCGACACGAACGGGATTCTGTGAAACATTTCCAGCGTGGGTCTAGATGGGTTAGGTTAGGTTATATTACGTTATAGACGTATATAATGTACCCAACGGGAATTAGGGGCCGACCCGAGTGGAATGTTGTAAAATACTGCATTCGAGATGTTAGGTTGCCTTAGGTTAGGATATATAACGTCATAGACTTATATAATGTCCGCACCGAGACGTACGGGACGACACGAACGGGATTCTGTAAAACATTACCGCCGAGGGGCTAGATGGGTTAGGTTAGGTTAAATTACGTTATGGACGAATATAATGTTCCCACCGAGAAGTAGGGGCCGACCCGCCAGGAATGTTGTAAAATACTACATTTGAGATGTTAGGTTGCCTTAGGTTAGGCTATATAACATTATAGACGTATATAATGTCCGAACCGTGACGTACGGGGCGACACGAACGGGATTCTGTGAAACATTACCAGCGTGGGTCTAGATGGGTTAGGTTAGGTTATATTATGAAATAGACTTATTTAATGTTCCCACCGAGAAGTAGGTTCCGCCCCGCCAGGAATGTTGTAAAATACTACATCCGAGATGTTAGATTGCCTTAGGTTAGGATATATAACGTTATAGACGCATACAATGTCCCCACCGAGACGTACGGGACGACACGTACTGGATTCTGTAAAACATTACCAGCGAGGGGCTAGATGGGTTAGGTTAGGTAATATTACGTTGTAGACGTATATAATGTTCCCTCCGAGAAGTAGCGGCCGACCCGCCTGGAATGTTGTAAAATACTACATTCGAGATGTTAAGTTGCCTTAGGTTAGGATATATAACGTTTTAGACTTATATAATGTCCGCACCGAGACGTACGGGACGCCACGAACGGGGTTCTGTAAAACATTACCGCCGAGGGGCTAGATGGGTTAGGTTAGTTTATATTACGTTATGGACGAATATAATGTTCCCACCGAGAAGTAGCGGCCGACCCGCCAGGAATTTTGGAAAATACTACATCCGAGATGTTAGGTTGCCTTAGGTTAGGATATATAACGTTCTAGACGCATATAATTTCTCCACCGAGAAGTACGGGGAGATACGACCGGGATTCTGTAAAACATGACCAGCGAGGGTCTAGATGGGTTAGGTTATGTTATATTACGTTATAGACGTTTATAATGTACCCAACGGGAATTAGGGGCCGACCCGAGTGGAATGTTGTAAAATACTACATCCGTATAGTTAGGTTGCCTTAGGTTAGGATATATAACGTTATAGAGGCATACATTGTCCCCACCGAGACGTACGGGACGATACGAACTGGATTCTGTAAAACATTACCAGCGAGGGGCTAGATGGGTTAGGTTAGGTAACATTACGTTGTAGACGTATATAATGTGCCCACCGAGAAGTACGGGCCGACCCGCCTGGAATGTTGTAAAACACTACATTTGAGATGTTATGTTGCCTTAGGTAAGGCTATGTAACGTTATAAACGTATATAATGTCCGAACCGTGACGTACGGGGCGACACGAACGGGATTCTGCGAAACATTTCCAGCGTGGGTCTAGATGGGTAAGGTTAGGTTATATTACGTTATAGACGTACATAATGTACCCAACGAGAAGTAGGGGCCGACCGGCCTGGAATGTTGTAAAATACTACATTCGAGATGTTAAGTTGCCTTAGGTTAGGATATATAACGTTATAGACTTATATAATGTCCGCACCGAGACGTACGGGACGCCACGAACGGGATTCTGTAAAACATTACCGCCGAGGGGCTAGATGGGTTAGGTTAGTTTATATTACGTTATGGACGAATATAATGTTCCCACCGAGAAGTAGCGGCCGACACGCCAGGAATTTTGGAAAATACTACATCCGAGATGTTAGGTTGCCTTAGGTTAGGATATATAACGTTCTAGACGCATATAATTTCTCCACCGAGAAGTACGGGGAGACACGACCGGGATTCTGTAAAACATGACCAGCGAGGGTCTAGATGGGTTAGGTTATGTTACATTACGTTATAGACGTATATAATGTACCCAACGGGAATTAGGGGCCGACCCGAGTGGAATGTTGTAAAATACTACATCCGTATAGTTAGGTTGCCTTAGGTTAGGATATATAACGTTATAGAGGCATACATTTTCCCCACCGAGACGTACGGGACGATACGAACTGGATTCTGTAAAACATTACCAGCGAGGGGCTAGATGGGTTAGGTTAGGTAACATTACGTTGTAGACGTATATAATGTGCCCACCGAGAAGTACGGGCCGACCCGCCTGGAATGTTGTAAAATACTACATTTGAGATGTTAGGTTGCCTTAGGTTAGGCTATGTAACGTTATAAACGTATATAATGTCCGAACCGTGACGTACGGGGCGACACGAACGGGATTCTGTGAAACATTTCCAGCGTGGGTCTAGATGGGTTAGGTTAGGTTATATTACGTTATAGACGTACATAATGTACCCAACGAGAAGTAGGGGCCGACCGGCCTGGAATGTTGTAAAATACTACATTCGAGATGTTAAGTTGCCTTAGGTTAGGATATATAACGTTATAGACTTATATAATGTCCGCACCGAGACGTACGGGACGCCACGAACGGGATTCTGTAAAACATTACCGCCGAGGGGCTAGATGGGTTAGGTTAGTTTATATTACGTTATGAACGAATATAATGTTCCCACCGAGAAGTAGCGGCCGACCCGCCAGGAATTTTGGAAAATACTACATCCGAGATGTTACGTTGCCTTAGGTTAGGATTTATAACGTTCTAGACGCATATAATTTCCCCACCGAGAAGTACGGGGAGACACGAACGGGATTCTGTAAAACATTACCAGCGAGGGTCTAGATGGGTTAGGTTATGTTATATTACGTTATAGACGTATATAATGTACCCAACGGGAATTAGGGGCCGACCCGAGTGGAATGTTGTAAAATACTACATCCGTATTGTTAGGTTGCCTTAGGTTAGGATATATAACGTTATAGAGGCATACATTGTCCCCACCGAGACGTACGGGACGCCACGAACGGGATTCTGTAAAACATTACCGCCGAGGGGCTAGATAGGTTAGGTTAGGTTATATTACGTTATGGACGAATATAATGTTCCCACCGAGAAGTAGGGGCCGACCCGCCAGGAATTTTGGAAAATACTGCATCCGAGATGTTAGGTTGCCTTAGGTTAGGATATATAACGTTATAGACGCATACAATGTCCCCAACGAGACGTACGGGACGATACGAGCTGTATTCTGTAAAACATTACCAGCGAGGGGCTAGATGGGTTAGGTTAGGTAATATTACGTTGTAGACGTATATAATTTGCCCACCGAGAAGTAGGGGCCGACCAGCCAGGAATGTTGTAAACTACTACATCCGAGATGTTAGGTTGCCTTAGGTTAGGATATATAACGTTATAGACGCATACAATGTCCCCACCGAGACGTACGGGACGATACGAACTGGATTCTGTAAAACATTACCAGCGAGGGGCTAGATGGGTTAGGTTAGGTAACATTACGTTGTAGACGTATATAATGTGCCCACCGAGAAGTACGGGCCGACCCGCCTGGAATGTTGTAAAACACTACATTTGAGATGTTAGGTTGCCTTAGGTTAGGCTATGTAACGTTATAAACGTATATAATGTCCGAACCGTGACGTACGGGGCGACACGAACGGGATTCTGTGAAACATTTCCAGCGTGGGTCTAGATGGGTAAGGTTAGGTTATATTACGTTATAGACGTACATAATGTACCCAACGAGAAGTAGGGGCCGACCGGCCTGGAATGTTGTAAAATACTACATTCGAGATGTTAAGTTGCCTTAGGTTAGGATATATAACGTTATAGACTTATATAATGTCCGCACCGAGACGTACGGGACGCCACGAACGGGATTCTGTAAAACATTACCGCCGAGGGGCTAGATGGGTTAGGTTAGGTTAAATTACGTTATGGACGAATATAATGTTCCCACCGAGAAGTAGGGGCCGACCCGCCAGGAATGTTGTAAAATACTACATTTGAGATGTTAGGTTGCCTTAGGTTAGGCTATATAACATTATAGACATATATAATGTCCGAACCGTGACGTACGGGGCGACACGAACGGGATTCTGTGAAACATTACCAGCGTGGGTCTAGATGGGTTAGGTTAGGTTATATTATGAAATAGACTTATTTAATGTTCCCACCGAGAAGTAGGTTCCGCCCCGCCTGGAATGTTGTAAAATACTACATCCGAGATGTTAGATTGCCTTAGGTTAGGATATATAACGTTATAGACGCATACAATGTCCCCACCGAGACGTACGGGACGACACGTACTGGATTCTGTAAAACATTACCAGCGAGGGGCTAGATGGGTTACGTTAGGTAATATTACGTTGTAGACGTATATAATGTTCCCTCCGAGAAGTAGGGGCCGACCCGCCTGGAATGTTGTAAAATACTACATTCGAGATGTTAAGTTGCCTTAGGTTAGGATATATAACGTTATAGACTTATATAATGTCCGCACCGAGACGTACGGGACGCCACGAACGGGATTCTGTAAAACATTACCGCCGAGGGGCTAGATGGGTTAGGTTAGTTTATATTACGTTATGGACGAATATAATGTTCCCACCGAGAAGTAGCGGCCGACCCGCCAGGAATTTTGGAAAATACTACATCCGAGATGTTAGGTTGCCTTAGGTTAGGATATATAACGTTCTAGACGCATATAATTTCCCCACCGAGAAGTACGGGGAGACACGACCGGGATTCTGTAAAACATGACCAGCGAGGGTCTAGATGGGTTAGGTTATGTTATATTACGTTATAGACGTATATAATGTACCCAACGGGAATTAGGGGCCGACTCGAGTGGAATGTTGTAAAATACTACATCCGTATAGTTAGGTTGCCTTAGGTTAGGATATATAACGTTATAGAGGCATACATTGTCCCCACCGAGACGTACGGGACGCCACGAACGGGATTCTGTAAAACATTACCGCCGAGGGGCTAGATGGGTTAGGTTAGGTTATATTACGTTATGGACGAATATAATGTTCCCACCGAGAAGTAGGGGCCGACCCGCCAGGAATTTTGGAAAATACTGCATCCGAGATGTTAGGTTGCCTTAGGTTAGGATATATAACGTTATAGACGCATACAATGTCCCCACCGAGACGTACGGGACGATACGAGCTGTATTCTGTAAAACATTACCAGCGAGGGCCTAGATGGGTTAGGTTAGGTAATATTCCGTTGTAGACGTATATAATTTGCCCACCGAGAAGTAGGGGCCGACCAGCCAGGAATGTTGTAAACTACTACATCCGAGATGTTATGTTGCCTTAGGTTAGGATACATAACGTTATAGACGCATACAATGTCCCCACCTAGACGTACGGGACGATACGAACTGGATTCTGTAAAACATTACCAGCGAGGGGCTAGATGGGTTAGGTTAGGTAACATTACGTTGTAGTCGTATGTATTGTGCCCACCGAGAAGTACGGGCCGACCCGCCTGGAATGTTGTAAAATACTACATTTGAGATGTTAGGTTGCCTTAGGTTAGGCTATATAACATTATAGACGTATATAATGTCCGAACCGTGACGTACGGGGCGACACGAACGGGATTCTGTGAAACATTACCAGTGTGGGTCTAGATAGGTTAGGTTAGGTTATATTATGAAATAGACTTATTTAATGTTCCCACCGAGAAGTAGGTTCCGCCCCGCCAGGAATGTTGTAAAATACTACATCCGAGATGTTAGATTGCCTTAGGTTAGGATATATAACGTTATAGATGCATACAATGTCCCCACCGAGACGTACGGGACGACACGTACTGGATTCTGTAAAACATTACCAGCGAGGGGCTAGATGGGTTAGGTTAGGTAATATTACGTTGTAGACGTATATAATGTTCCCTCCGAGAAGTAGGGGCCGACCCGCCTGGAATGTTGTAAAATACTACATTCGAGATGTTAAGTTGCCTTAGGTTAGGATATATAACGTTATAGACTTATATAATGTCCGCACCGAGACGTACGGGACGCCACGAACGGGATTCTGTAAAACATTACCGCCGAGGGGCTAGATGGGTTAGGTTAGTTTATATTACGTTATGAACGAATATAATGTTCCCACCGAGAAGTAGCGGCCGACCCGCCAGGAATTTTGGAAAATACTACATCCGAGATGTTACGTTGCCTTAGGTTAGGATTTATAACGTTCTAGACGCATATAATTTCCCCACCGAGAAGTACGGGGAGACACGAACGGGATTCTGTAAAACATTACCAGCGAGGGTCTAGATGGGTTAGGTTATGTTATATTACGTTATAGACGTATATAATGTACCCAACGGGAATTAGGGGCCGACCCGAGTGGAATGTTGTAAAATACTACATCCGTATTGTTAGGTTGCCTTAGGTTAGGATATATAACGTTATAGAGGCATACATTGTCCCCACCGAGACGTACGGGACGATACGAACTGGATTCTGTAAAACATTACCAGCGAGGGGCTAGATGGGTTAGGTTAGGTAACATTACGTTGTAGACGTATATAATGTGCCCACCGAGAAGTACGGGCCGACCCGCCTGGAATGTTGTAAAACACTACATCCGAGATGTTAGGTTGCCTTAGGTTAGGATATATAACGTTATAGACGCATACAATGTCCGCACCGAGACGTACGGGACGCCACGAACGGGATTCTGAAAAACATTACCGCCGAGGGGCTAGATGCGTTAGGTTAGGTTATATTACGTTATGGACGAATATAATGTTCCCACCGAGAAGTAGCGGCCGACCCGCCAGGAATTTTGGAAAATACTACATCCGAGATGTTAGGTTGCCTTAGGTTAGGATATATAACGTTATAGACGCATACAATGTCCCCACCGAGACGTACGGGACGTCACGTACTGGATTCTGTAAAGCATTACCAGCGAGGGGCTAGATGGGTTAGGTTAGGTAATATTACGTTGCAGACGTATATAATGTTCCCACCGAGAAGTATTGGCCGACCCGCCAGGAATGTTGTAAAATACTACATCCGCGATGTTAAGTTGCCTTATGTTAGGATATATAACGTTATAGACTTATATGATGTCCGCACCGAGACGCACGGGACGACACGAACGGGATTCTGTAAAACATTACCGACGAGGGGCTAAATGGCTTAGGTTAGGTTATATTACGTTATGGACGTATATAATGTTCCCACCGAGAAGTAGGGGCCGACCGGCCAGGAATTTTGGAAAATACTACATCCGAGATGTTAGGTTGCCTTAGGTTAGGATATATAACGTTATAGACGCATACAATGTCCCCACCGAAACGTACGGGACGACACAAACTCGATTCTGTAAAACATTACCAGCGAGGGGCTAGATGACTTAGGTTAGGTAATATTACGTTGTAGACGTATATAATGTTCCCACCGAGAAGTAGGGGCCGACACGCCTGGAATGTTGTAAAATACTACATTCGAGATGTTAAGTTGCCTTAGATTAGGATATATAACGTTATAGACTTATATAATGTCCGCACCGAGACGTACGGGACGCCGCGAACGGGATTCTGTAAAACATTACCGCCGAGGGGCTAGATGGGTTAGGTTAGTTTATATTACGTTATGGACGAATATAATGTTCCCACCGAGAAGTAGCGGCCGACCCGCCAGGAATTTTGGAAAATACTACATCCGAGATGTTAGGTTGCCTTAGGTTAGGATATATAACGTTCTAGACGCATATAATTTCTCCACCGAGAAGTACGGTGAGACACGACCGGGATTCTGTAAAACATGACCAGCGAGGGTCTAGATGGGTTAGGTTATGTTATATTACGTTATAGACGTATATAATGTACCCAACGGGAATTAGGGGCCGACCCGAGTGGAATGTTGTAAAATACTACATCCGTATAGTTAGGTTGCCTTAGGTTAGGATATATAACGTTATAGAGGCATACATTGTCCCCACCGAGACGTACGGGACGATACGAACTGGATTCTGTAAAACATTACCAGCGAGGGGCTAGATGGGTTAGGTTAGGTAACATTACGTTGTAGACGTATATAATGTGCCCACCGAGAAGTACGGGCCGACCCGCCTGGAATGTTGTAAAACACTACATTTGAGATGTTAGGTTGCCTTAGGTTAGGCTATGTAACGTTATAAACGTATATAATGTCCGAACCGTGACGTACGGGGCGACACGAACGGGATTCTGTGAAACATTTCCAGCGTGGGTCTAGATGGGTTAGGTTAGGTTATATTACGTTATAGACATACATAATGTACCCAACGAGAAGTAGGGGCCGACCGGCCTGGAATGTTGTAAAATACTACATTCGAGATGTTAAGTTGCCTTAGGTTAGGATATATAACGTTATAGACTTATATAATGTCCGCACCGAGACGTACGGGACGCCACGAACGGGATTCTGTAAAACATTACCGCCGAGGGGCTAGATGGGTTAGGTTAGGTTAAATTACGTTATGGACGAATATAATGTTCCCACCGAGAAGTAGCGGCCGACCCGCGAGGAATTTTGGAAAATACTACATCCGAGATGTTAGGTTGCCTTAGGTTAGGATATATAACATTATAGACGTATATAATGTCCGAACCGTGACGTACGGGGCGACACGAACGGGATTCTGTGAAACATTACCAGCGTGGGTCTAGATGGGTTAGGTTAGGTTATATTATGAAATAGACTTATTTAATGTTCCCACCGAGAAGTAGGTTCCGCCCCGCCTGGAATGTTGTAAAATACTACATCCGAGATGTTAGATTGCCTTAGGTTAGGATATATAACGTTATAGACGCATACAATGTCCCCACCGAGACGTACGGGACGACACGTACTGGATTCTGTAAAACATTACCAGCGAGGGGCTAGATGGGTTAGGTTAGGTAATATTACGTTGTAGACGTATATAATGTTCCCTCCGAGAAGTAGGGGCCGACCCGCCAGGAATGTTGTAAAATACTACATCCGAGATGTTAAGTTGCCTTAGGTTAGGATATATAACGTTATAGACTTATATGATGTCCGCACCGAGACGTACGGGACGACACGAACTCGATTCTGTAAAACATTACCAGCGAGGGGCTAGATGAGTTAGGTTAGGTAATATTACGTTGTAGACGTATATAATGTTCCCACCGAGAAGTAGGGGCCGACGCGCCTGGAATGTTGTAAAATACTACATTCGAGATGTTAAGTTGCCTTAGGTTAGGATATATAACGTTATAGACTTATATAATGTCCGCACCGAGACGTACGGGACGCCACGAACGGGATTCTGAAAAACATTACCGCCGAGGGGCTAGATGCGTTAGGTTAGGTTATATTACGTTATGGACGAATATAATGTTCCCACCGAGAAGTAGCGGCCGACCCGCCAGGAATTTTGGAAAATACTACATCCGAGATGTTAGGTTGCCTTAGGTTAGGATATATAACGTTATAGACGCATAGAATGTCCCCACCGAGACGTACGGGACGATACGAACTGGATTCTGTAAAACATTACCAGCGAGGGGCTAGATGGGTTAGGTTAGTTAATATTACGTTGTAGACGTATACAATTTGCCCACAGAGAAGTAGGGGCCGACCCGCCTGGAATGTTGTAAAATACTACATCCGAGATGTTAGGTTGCCTTAGGTTAGGATATATAACGTTCTAGACGCATATAATTTCCCCACCGAGAAGTACGGGGAGACACGACCGGGATTCTGTAAAACATTACACGCGAGGGGCTAGATGGGTTAGGTTAGGTTATATTACGTTATAGACGTATATACTGTACCCAACGAGAATTAGGGGCCGACCCGAGTGGAATGTTGTAAAATACTACATTCGAGATGTTAGGTTGCCTTAGGTTAGGATATATAACGTCATAGACTTATATAATGTCCGCACCGAGACGTACGGGACGGCACGAACGGGATTCTGTAAAACATTACCGCCGAGGGGCTAGATGGGTTAGGTTAGGTTAAATTACGTTATGGACGAATATAATGTTCCCACCGAGAAGTAGGGGCCGACCCGCCAGGAATGTTGTAAAATACTACATTTGAGATGTTAGGTTGCCTTAGGTTAGGCTATATAACGTTATAGACGTATATAATGTCCGAACCGTGACGTACGGGGCGACACGAACGGGATTCTGTGAAACATTACCAGCGTGGGTCTAGAT
The DNA here is from genome assembly GCA_963969225.1 of Xylocopa violacea. Classification (NCBI taxonomy): domain Eukaryota; kingdom Metazoa; phylum Arthropoda; class Insecta; order Hymenoptera; family Apidae; genus Xylocopa; species Xylocopa violacea. Next base: position 21,522,597 of record CAXAJV010000001.1, on the reverse strand, counting down.
GGGTTAGGTTAGGTTATATTATGAAATAGACTTATTTAATGCTCCCACCGAGAAGTAGGTTCCGCCCCGCCAGGAATGTTGTAAAATACTACATCCGAGATGTTAGGTTGCCTTAGGTTAGGATATATAACGTTATAGACGCATACAATGTCCCCACCGAGACGTACGGGACGTCACGTACTGGATTCTGTAAAACATTACCAGCGAGGGGCTAGATGGGTTATTTTAGGTAATATTACGTTGCAGACGTATATAATGTTCCCACCGAGAAGTATTGGCCGACCCGCCAGGAATGTTGTAAAATATTACATCCGAGATGTTAAGTTGCCTTAGGTTAGGATATATAACGTTATAGACTTATATGATGTCCGCACCGAGACGCACGGGACGACACGAACGGGATTCTGTAAAACATTACCGACGAGGGGCTAGATGGCTTAGGTTAGGTTATATTACGTTATGGACGTATATAATGATCCCACCGAGAAGTAGGGGCCGACCGGCCAGGAATTTTGGAAAATACTACATCCGAGATGTTAGGTTGCCTTAGGTTAGGATATATAACGTTATAGACGCATACAATGTCCCCACCGAAACGTACGGGACGACACGAACTCGATTCTGTAAAACATTACCAGCGAGGGGCTAGATGAGTTAGGTTAGGTAATATTACGTTGTAGACGTATATAATGTTCCCACCGAGAAGTAGGGGCCGACACGCCTGGAATGTTGTAAAATACTACATTGGAGATGTTAAGTTGCCTTAGGTTAGGATATATAACGTTATAGACTTATATAATGTCCGCACCGAGACGTACGGGACGCCACGAACGGGATTCTGAAAAACATTACCGCCGAGGGGCTAGATGCGTTAGGTTAGGTTATATTACGTTATGGACGAATATAATGTTCCCACCGAGAAGTAGCGGCCGACCCGCCAGGAATTTTGGAAAATACTACATCCGAGATGTTAGGTTGCCTTAGGTTAGGATATATAACGTTATAGACGCATAGAATGTCCCCACCGAGACGTACGGGACGATACGAACTGGATTCTGTAAAACATTACCAGCGAGGGGCTAGATGGGTTAGGTTAGTTAATATTACGTTGTAGACGTATACAATTTGCCCACCGAGAAGTAGGGGCCGACCCGCCTGGAATGTTGTAAAAAATTACATTCGAGATGTTAAGTTGCCTTAGGTTAGGATATATAACGTTATAGACGCATACAATGTCCCCACCGAGACGTACGGGATGACACGTACTGGATTCTGCAAAACATTACCAGCGAGGGGCTAGATGGGTTATTTGAGGTAATATTACGTTGTAGACGTATATAATGTTCCGAGCGAGAAGTAGGGGCCGACCCGCGAGGAATGTTGTAAAATACTACATCCGAGATGTTAGGTTGCCTTAGGTTAGGCTATATAACGTTATAGACGTATATAATGTCCGAACCGTAACGTACGGGGCGACACGAACGGGATTCTGTGAAACATTACCAGCGTGGGTCTAGATGGGTTAGGTTAGGTTATATTATGAAATAGACTTATTTAATGTTCCCACCGAGACGTAGGTTCCGCCCCGCCAGGAATGTTGTAAAATACTACATCCGAGATGTTAGGTTGCCTTAGGTTAGGATATATAACGTTATAGACGCATACAATGTCCCCACCGAGACGTACGGGACGTCACGTACTGGATTCTGTAAAACATTACCAGCGAGGGGCTAGATGGGTTATTTTAGGTAATATTACGTTGCAGACGTATATAATGTTCCCACCGAGAAGTATTGGCCGACCCGCCAGGAATGTTATAAAATATTACATCCGAGATGTTAAGTTGCCTTAGGTTAGGATATATAACGTTATAGACTTATATGATGTCCGCACCGAGACGCACGGGACGACACGAACGGGATTCTGTAAAACATTACCGACGAGGGGCTAGATGGCTTAGGTTAGGTTATATTACGTTATGGACGTATATAATGATCCCACCGAGAAGTAGGGGCCGACCGGCCAGGAATTTTGGAAAATACTACATCCGAGATGTTAGGTTGCCTTAGGTTAGGATATATAACGTTATAGACGCATACAATGTCCCCACCGAAACGTACGGGACGACACGAACTCGATTCTGTAAAACATTACCAGCGAGGGGCTAGATGAGTTAGGTTAGGTAATATTACGTTGTAGACGTATATAATGTTCCCACCGAGAAGTAGGGGCCGACACGCCTGGAATGTTGTAAAATACTACATTCGAGATGTTAAGTTGCCTTAGGTTAGGATATATAACGTTATAGAATTATATAATGTCCGCACCGAGACGTACGGGACGCCACGAACGGGATTCTGAAAAACATTACCGCCGAGGGGCTAGATGCGTTAGGTTAGGTTATATTACGTTATGGACGAATATAATGTTCCCACCGAGAAGTAGCGCCCGACCCGCCAGGAATTTTGGAAAATACTACATCCGAGATGTTAGGTTGCCTTAGGTTAGGATATATAACGTTATAGACGCATAGAATGTCCCTACCGAGACGTACGGGACGATACGAACTGGATTCTGTAAAACATTACCAGCGAGGGGCTAGATGGGTTAGGTTAGTTAATATTACGTTGTAGACGTATACAATTTGCCCACCGAGAAGTAGGGGCCGACCCGCCTGGAATGTTGTAAAAAACTACATTCGAGATGTTAAGTTGCCTTAGGTTAGGATATATAACGTTATAGACGCATACAATGTCCCCACCGAGACGTACGGGATGACACGTACTGGATTCTGCAAAACATTACCAGCGAGGGGCTAGATGGGTTATTTGAGGTAATATTACGTTGTAGACGTATATAATGTTCCGAGCGAGAAGTAGGGGCCGACCCGCGAGGAATGTTGTAAAATACTACATCCGAGATGTTAGGTTGCCTTAGGTTAGGCTATATAACGTTATAGACGTATATAATGTCCGAACTGTAACGTACGGGGCGACACGAACGGGATTCTGTGAAACATTACCAGCGTGGGTCTAGATGGGTTAGGTTAGGTTATATTATGAAATAGACTTATTTAATGTTCCCACCGAGACGTAGGTTCCGCCCCGCCAGGAATGTTGTAAAATACTACATCCGAGATGTTAGGTTGCCTTAGGTTAGGATATATAACGTTATAGACGCATACAATGTCCCCACCGAGACGTACGGGACGTCACGTACTGGATTCTGTAAAACATTACCAGCGAGGGGCTAGATGGGTTATTTTAGGTAATATTACGTTACAGACGTATATAATGTTCCCACCGAGAAGTATTGGCCGACCCGCCAGGAATGTTATAAAATATTACATCCGAGATGTTAAGTTGCCTTAGGTTAGGATATATAACGTTATAGACTTATATGATGTCCGCACCGAGACGCACGGGACGACACGAACGGGATTCTGTAAAACATTACCGACGAGGGGCTAGATGGCTTAGGTTAGGTTATATTACGTTATGGACGTATATAATGATCCCACCGAGAAGTAGGGGCCGACCGGCCAGGAATTTTGGAAAATACTACATCCGAGATGTTAGGTTGCCTTAGGTTAGGATATATAACGTTATAGACGCATACAATGTCCCCACCGAAACGTACGGGACGACACGAACTCGATTCTGTAAAACATTACCAGCGAGGGGCTAGATGAGTTAGGTTAGGTAATATTACGTTGTAGACGTATATAATGTTCCCACCGAGAAGTAGGGGCCGACACGCCTGGAATGTTGTAAAATACTACATTCGAGATGTTAAGTTGCCTTAGGTTAGGATATATAACGTTATAGACTTATATAATGTCCGCACCGAGACGTACGGGACGCCACGAACGGGATTCTGAAAAACATTACCGCCGAGGGGCTAGATGCGTTAGGTTAGGTTATATTACGTTATGGACGAATATAATGTTCCCACCGAGAAGTAGCGCCCGACCCGCCAGGAATTTTGGAAAATACTACATCCGAGATGTTAGGTTGCCTTAGGTTAGGATATATAACGTTATAGACGCATAGAATGTCCCTACCGAGACGTACGGGACGATACGAACTGGATTCTGTAAAACATTACCAGCGAGGGGCTAGATGGGTTAGGTTAGTTAATATTACGTTGTAGACGTATACAATTTGCCCACCGAGAAGTAGGGGCCGACCCGCCTGGAATGTTGTAAAAAACTACATTCGAGATGTTAAGTTGCCTTAGGTTAGGATATATAACGTTATAGACGCATACAATGTCCCCACCGAGACGTACGGGATGACACGTACTGGATTCTGCAAAACATTACCAGCGAGGGGCTAGATGGGTTATTTGAGGTAATATTACGTTGTAGACGTATATAATGTTCCGAGCGAGAAGTAGGGGCCGACCCGCGAGGAATGTTGTAAAATACTACATCCGAGATGTTAGGTTGCCTTAGGTTAGGCTATATAACGTTATAGACGTATATAATGTCCGAACTGTAACGTACGGGGCGACACGAACGGGATTCTGTGAAACATTACCAGCGTGGGTCTAGATGGGTTAGGTTAGGTTATATTATGAAATAGACTTATTTAATGTTCCCACCGAGACGTAGGTTCCGCCCCGCCAGGAATGTTGTAAAATACTACATCCGAGATGTTAGGTTGCCTTAGGTTAGGATATATAACGTTATAGACGCATACAATGTCCCCACCGAGACGTACGGGACGTCACGTACTGGATTCTGTAAAACATTACCAGCGAGGGGCTAGATGGGTTATTTTAGGTAATATTACGTTGCAGACGTATATAATGTTCCCACCGAGAAGTATTGGCCGACCCGCCAGGAATGTTATAAAATATTACATCCGAGATGTTAAGTTGCCTTAGGTTAGGATATATAACGTTATAGACTTATATGATGTCCGCACCGAGACGCACGGGACGACACGAACGGGATTCTGTAAAACATTACCGACGAGGGGCTAGATGGCTTAGGTTAGGTTATATTACGTTATGGACGTATATAATGATCCCACCGAGAAGTAGGGGCCGACCGGCCAGGAATTTTGGAAAATACTACATCCGAGATGTTAGGTTGCCTTAGGTTAGGATATATAACGTTATAGACGCATACAATGTCCCCACCGAAACGTACGGGACGACACGAACTCGATTCTGTAAAACATTACCAGCGAGGGGCTAGATGAGTTAGGTTAGGTAATATTACGTTGTAGACGTATATAATGTTCCCACCGAGAAGTAGGGGCCGACACGCCTGGAATGTTGTAAAATACTACATTCGAGATGTTAAGTTGCCTTAGGTTAGGATATATAACGTTATAGACTTATATAATGTCCGCACCGAGACGTACGGGACGCCACGAACGGGATTCTGAAAAACATTACCGCCGAGGGGCTAGATGCGTTAGGTTAGGTTATATTACGTTATGGACGAATATAATGTTCCCACCGAGAAGTAGCGCCCGACCCGCCAGGAATTTTGGAAAATACTACATCCGAGATGTTAGGTTGCCTTAGGTTAGGATATATAACGTTATAGACGCATAGAATGTCCCTACCGAGACGTACGGGACGATACGAACTGGATTCTGTAAAACATTACCAGCGAGGGGCTAGATGGGTTAGGTTAGTTAATATTACGTTGTAGACGTATACAATTTGCCCACCGAGAAGTAGGGGCCGACCCGCCTGGAATGTTGTAAAAAACTACATTCGAGATGTTAAGTTGCCTTAGGTTAGGATATATAACGTTATAGACGCATACAATGTCCCCACCGAGACGTACGGGATGACACGTACTGGATTCTGCAAAACATTACCAGCGAGGGGCTAGATGGGTTATTTGAGGTAATATTACGTTGTAGACGTATATAATGTTCCGAGCGAGAAGTAGGGGCCGACCCGCGAGGAATGTTGTAAAATACTACATCCGAGATGTTAGGTTGCCTTAGGTTAGGCTATATAACGTTATAGACGTATATAATGTCCGAACCGTAACGTACGGGGCGACACGAACGGGATTCTGTGAAACATTACCAGCGTGGGTCTAGATGGGTTAGGTTAGGTTATATTATGAAATAGACTTATTTAATGTTCCCACCGAGACGTAGGTTCCGCCCCGCCAGGAATGTTGTAAAATACTACATCCGAGATGTTAGGTTGCCTTAGGTTAGGATATATAACGTTATAGACGCATACAATGTCCCCACCGAGACGTACGGGACGTCACGTACTGGATTCTGTAAAACATTACCAGCGAGGGGCTAGATGGGTTATTTTAGGTAATATTACGTTGCAGACGTATATAATGTTCCCACCGAGAAGTATTGGCCGACCCGCCAGGAATGTTGTAAAATATTACATCCGAGATGTTAAGTTGCCTTAGGTTAGGATATATAACGTCATAGACTTATATGATGTCCGCACCGAGACGCACGGGACGACACGAACAGGATTCTGTAAAACATTACCGACGAGGGGCTAGATGGCTTAGGTTAGGTTATATTACGTTATGGACGTATATAATGATCCCACCGAGAAGTAGGGGCCGACCGGCCAGGAATTTTGGAAAATACTACATCCGAGATGTTAGGTTGCCTTAGGTTAGGATATATAACGTTATAGACGCATACAATGTCCCCACCGAAACGTACGGGACGACACGAACTCGATTCTGTAAAACATTACCAGCGAGGGGCTAGATGAGTTAGGTTAGGTAATATTACGTTGTAGACGTATATAATGTTCCCACCGAGAAGTAGGGGCCGACACGCCTGGAATGTTGTAAAATACTACATTCGAGATGTTAAGTTGCCTTAGGTTAGGATATATAACGTTATAGACTTATATAATGTCCGCACCGAGACGTACGGGACGCCACGAACGGGATTCTGAAAAGCATTACCGCCGAGGGGCTAGATGCGTTAGGTTAGGTTATATTACGTTATGGACGAATATAATGTTCCCACCGAGAAGTAGCGGCCGACCCGCCAGGAATTTTGGAAAATACTACATCCGAGATGTTAGGTTGCCTTAGGTTAGGATATATAACGTTATAGACGCATAGAATGTCCCCACCGAGACGTACGGGACGATACGAACTGGATTCTGTAAAACATTACCAGCGAGGGGCTAGATGGGTTAGGTTAGTTAATATTACGTTGTAGACGTATACAATTTGCCCACCGATAAGTAGGGGCCGACCCGCCTGGAATGTTGTAAAATACTACATTCGAGATGTTAAGTTGCCTTAGGTTAGGATATATAACGTTATAGACGCATACAATGTCCCCACCGAAACGTACGGGACGACACGAACTCGATTCTGTAAAACATTACCAGCGAGGGGCTAGATGAGTTAGGTTAGGTAATATTACGTTGTAGACGTATATAATGTTCCGAGCGAGAAGTAGGGGCCGACCCGCGAGGAATGTTGTAAAATACTACATCCGAGATGTTAGGTTGCCTTAGGTTAGGCTATATAACGTTATAGACGTATATAATGTCCGAACCGTGACGTACGGGGCGACACGAACGGGATTCTGTGAAACATTACCAGCGTGGGTCTAGATGGGTTAGGTTAGGTTATATTATGAAATAGACTTATTTAATGTTCCCACCGAGACGTAGGTTCCGCCCCGCCAGGAATGTTGTAAAATACTACATCCGAGATGTTAGGTTGCCTTAGGTTAGGATATATAACGTTATAGACGCATACAATGTCCCCACCGAGACGTACGGGACGTCACGTACTGGATTCTGTAAAACATTACCAGCGAGGGGCTAGAAGGGTTATTTTAGGTAATATTACGTTGCAGACGTATATAATGTTCCCACCGAGAAGTATTGGCCGACCCGCCAGGAATGTTGTAAAATATTACATCCGAGATGTTAAGTTGCCTTAGGTTAGGATATATAACGTTATAGACTTATATGATGTCCGCACCGAGACGCACGGTACGACACGAACGGGATTCTGTAAAACATTACCGACGAGGGGCTAGATGGCTTAGGTTAGGTTATATTACGTTATGGACGTATATAATGATCCCACCGAGAAGTAGGGGCTGACCGGCCAGGAATTTTGGAAAATACTACATCCGAGATGTTAGGTTGCCTTAGGTTAGGATATATAACGTTATAGACGCATACAATGTCCCCACCGAGACGTACGGGATGACACGTACTGGATTCTGCAAAACATTACCAGCGAGGGGCTAGATGGGTTATTTGAGGTAATATTACGTTGTAGACGTATATAATGTTCCGAGCGAGAAGTAGGGGCCGACCCGCGAGGAATGTTGTAAAATACTACATCCGACATGTTAGGTTGCCTTAGGTTAGGCTATATAACGTTATAGACGTATATAATGTCCGAACCGTAACGTACGGGGCGACACGAACGGGATTCTGTGAAACATTACCAGCGTGGGTCTAGATGGGTTAGGTTAGGTTATATTATGAAATAGACTTATTTAATGTTCCCACCGAGACGTAGGTTCCGCCCCGCCAGGAATGTTGTAAAATACTACATCCGAGATGTTAGGTTGCCTTAGGTTAGGATATATAACGTTATAGACGCATACAATGTCCCCACCGAGACGTACGGGATGACACGTACTGGATTCTGCAAAACATTACCAGCGAGGGGCTAGATGGGTTATTTGAGGTAATATTACGTTGTAGACGTATATAATGTTCCGAGCGAGAAGTAGGGGCCGACCCGCGAGGAATGTTGTAAAATACTACATCCGAGATGTTAGGTTGCCTTAGGTTAGGCTATATAACGTTATAGACGTATATAATGTCCGAACCGTAACGTACGGGGCGACACGAACGGGATTCTGTAAAACATTACACGCGAGGGGCTAGATGGGTTAGGTTTGGTTATATTACGTTATAGACGTATATACTGTACCCAACGAGAATTAGGGGCCGACCCGAGTGGAATGTTGTAAAATACTACATTCGAGATGTTAGGTTGCCTTAGGTTAGGATATATAACGTCATAGACTTATATAATGTCCGCACCGAGACGTACGGGACGACACGAACGGGATTCTGTAAAACATTACCGACGCGGGGCTAGATGGCTTTGGTTAGGTTATATTAGGTTATGGACGTATATAATGTTCCCACCGAGAAGTAGGGGCCGACCCGCATGGAATTTTGGAAAATACTACATCCGAGGTGTTAGGTTGCCTTAGGTTAGGATATATAACGTTATAGACGCATACAATGTCCCCACCGAGACGTACGCGACGACACATACTGGATTCTGTAAAACATTACCAGCGAGGGGCTAGATGGGTTATTTTAGGTAATATTACGTTGTAGACGTATATAATGTTCCGAGAGAGAAGTAGGGGCCGACCCGCGAGGAATGTTGTAAAATACTACATTCGAGATGTTAGGTTGCCTTAGGTTAGGATATATAACGTTCTAGACGCATATAATTTCCCCACCGAGAAGTACGGGGAGACACGACCGGGATTCTGTAAAACATTACCCGCGAGGGGCTAGATGGGTTAGGTTAGGTTATATTACGTTATAGACGTATATATTGTACCCAACGAGAATTAGGGGCCGACCCGAGTGGAATGTTGTAAAATACTACATTCGAGATGTTAAGTTGCCTTAGGTTAGGCTATATAACGTTATAGACGTATATAATCTCCGAACCGTGACGTACGGGGCGACACGAACGGGATTCTGTGAAACATTACCAGCGTGGGTCTAGATGGGTTAGGTTAGGTTATATTATGAAATAGACTTATTTAATGTTCCCACCGAGAAGTAGGTTCCGCCCCGCCAGGAATGTTGGAAAATACTACATCCGAGATGTTAGGTTGCCTTAGGTTAGGATATATAACGTTATAGACGCATACAATGTCCCCACCGAGACGTACGGGACGTCACGTACTGGATTCTGTAAAACATTACCAGCGAGGGGCTAGATGGGTTATTTTAGGTAATATTACGTTGCAGACGTATATAATGTTCCCACCTAGAAGTATTGGCCGACCCGCCAGGAATGTTGTAAAATATTACATCCGAGATGTTAAGTTGCCTTAGGTTAGGATATATAACGTCATAGACTTATATGATGTCCGCACCGAGACGCACGGGACGACACGAACAGGATTCTGTAAAACATTACCGACGAGGGGCTAGATGGCTTAGGTTAGGTTATATTACGTTATGGACGTATATAATGATCCCACCGAGAAGTAGGGGCCGACCGGCCAGGAATTTTGGAAAATACTACATCCGAGATGTTAGGTTGCCTTAGGTTAGGATATATAACGTTATAGACGCATACAATGTCCCCACCGAAACGTACGGGACGACACGAACTCGATTCTGTAAAACATTACCAGTTAGGGGCTAGATGAGTTAGGTTAGGTAATATTACGTTGTAGACGTATATAATGTTCCCACCGAGAAGTAGGGGCCGACACGCCTGGAATGTTGTAAAATACTACATTCGAGATGTTAAGTTGCCTTAGGTTAGGATATATAACGTTATAGACTTATATAATGTCCGCACCGAGACGTACGGGACGCCACGAACGGGATTCTGAAAAGCATTACCGCCGAGGGGCTAGATGCGTTAGGTTAGGTTATATTACGTTATGGACGAATATAATGTTCCCACCGAGAAGTAGCGGCCGACCCGCCAGGAATTTTGGAAAATACTACATCCGAGATGTTAGGTTGCCTTAGGTTAGGATATATAACGTTATAGACGCATAGAATGTCCCCACCGAGACGTACGGGACGATACGAACTGGATTCTGTAAAACATTACCAGCGAGGGGCTAGATGGGTTAGGTTAGTTAATATTACGTTGTAGACGTATACAATTTGCCCACCGAGAAGTAGGGGCCGACCCGCCTGGAATGTTGTAAAATACTACATTCGAGATGTTAAGTTGCCTTAGGTTAGGATATATAACGTTATAGACGCATACAATGTCCCCACCGAAACGTACGGGACGACACGAACTCGATTCTGTAAAACATTACCAGCGAGGGGCTAGATGAGTTAGGTTAGGTAATATTACGTTGTAGACGTATATAATGTTCCGAGCGAGAAGTAGGGGCCGACCCGCGAGGAATGTTGTAAAATACTACATCCGAGATGTTAGGTTGCCTTAGGTTAGGCTATATAACGTTATAGACGTATATAATGTCCGAACCGTGACGTACGGGGCGACACGAACGGGATTCTGTGAAACATTACCAGCGTGGGTCTAGATGGGTTAGGTTAGGTTATATTATGAAATAGACTTATTTAATGTTCCCACCGAGACGTAGGTTCCGCCCCGCCAGGAATGTTGTAAAATACTACATCCGAGATGTTAGGTTGCCTTAGGTTAGGATATATAACGTTATAGACGCATACAATGTCCCCACCGAGACGTACGGGACGTCACGTACTGGATTCTGTAAAACATTACCAGCGAGGGGCTAGAAGGGTTATTTTAGGTAATATTACGTTGCAGACGTATATAATGTTCCCACCGAGAAGTATTGGCCGACCCGCCAGGAATGTTGTAAAATATTACATCCGAGATGTTAAGTTGCCTTAGGTTAGGATATATAACGTTATAGACTTATATGATGTCCGCACCGAGACGCACTGTACGACACGAACGGGATTCTGTAAAACATTACCGACGAGGGGCTAGATGGCTTAGGTTAGGTTATATTACGTTATGGACGTATATAATGATCCCACCGAGAAGTAGGGGCCGACCGGCCAGGAATTTTGGAAAATACTACATCCGAGATGTTAGGTTGCCTTAGGTTAGGATATATAACGTTATAGACGCATACAATGTCCCCACCGAGACGTACGGGATGACACGTACTGGATTCTGCAAAACATTACCAGCGAGGGGCTAGATGGGTTATTTGAGGTAATATTACGTTGTAGACGTATATAATGTTCCGAGCGAGAAGTAGGGGCCGACCCGCGAGGAATGTTGTAAAATACTACATCCGAGATGTTAGGTTGCCTTAGGTTAGGCTATATAACGTTATAGACGTATATAATGTCCGAACCGTAACGTACGGGGCGACACGAACGGGATTCTGTAAAACATTACACGCGAGGGGCTAGATGGGTTAGGTTTGGTTATATTACGTTATAGACGTATATACTGTACCCAACGAGAATTAGGGGCCGACCCGAGTGGAATGTTGTAAAATACTACATTCGAGATGTTAGGTTGCCTTAGGTTAGGATATATAACGTCATAGACTTATATAATGTCCGCACCGAGACGTACGGGACGACACGAACGGGATTCTGTAAAACATTACCGACGCGGGGCTAGATGGCTTTGGTTAGGTTATATTAGGTTATGGACGTATATAATGTTCCCACCGAGAAGTAGGGGCCGACCCGCCAGGAATTTTGGAAAATACTACATCCGAGGTGTTAGGTTGCCTTAGGTTAGGATATATAACGTTATAGACGCATACAATGTCCCCACCGAGACGTACGCGACGACACATACTGGATTCTGTAAAACATTACCAGCGAGGGGCTAGATGGGTTATTTTAGGTAATATTACGTTGTAGACGTATATAATGTTCCGAGAGAGAAGTAGGGGCCGACCCGCGAAGAATGTTGTAAAATACTACATTCGAGATGTTAGGTTGCCTTAGGTTAGGATATATAACGTTCTAGACGCATATAATTTCCCCACCGAGAAGTACGGGGAGACACGACCGGGATTCTGTAAAACATTACCCGCGAGGGGCTAGATGGGTTAGGTTAGGTTATATTACGTTATAGACGTATATATTGTACCCAACGAGAATTAGGGGCCGACCCGAGTGGAATGTTGTAAAATACTACATTCGAGATGTTAAGTTGCCTTAGGTTAGGCTATATAACGTTATAGACGTATATAATGTCCGAACCGTGACGTACGGGGCGACACGAACGGGATTCTGTGGAACATTACCAGCGTGGGTCTAGATGGGTTAGGTTAGGTTATATTATGAAATAGACTTATTTAATGTTCCCACCGAGAAGTAGGTTCCGCCCCGCCAGGAATGTTGGAAAATACTACGTCCGAGATGTTAGGTTGCCTTAGGTTAGGATATATAACGTTATAGACGCATAGAATGTCCCCACCGAGACGTACAGGACGATACGAACTGGATTCTGTAAAACATTACCAGCGAGGGGCTAGATGGGTTAGGTTAGTTAATATTGCGTTGTAGACGTATACAATTTGCCCACCGAGAAGTAGGGGCTGACCCGGCTGGAATGTTGTAAAATACTACATTCGAGATGTTAGGTTGCCTTAGGTTAGGATATATAACGTTCTAGACGCATATAATTTCCCCACCGAGAAGTACGGGGAGACACGACCGGGATTCTGTAAAACATTACACGCGAGGGGCTAGATGGGTTAGGTTAGGTTATATTACGTTATAGACGTATATATTGTACCCAACGAGAATTAGGGGCCGACCCGAGTGGAATGTTGTAAAATACTACATTCGAGATGTTAGGTTGGCTTAGGTTAGGATATATAACGTTATAGACGCATACAATGTCCCCACCGAAACGTACGGGACGACACGAACTGGATTCTGTAAACCATTACCAGCGAGGGGCTAGATGAGTTAGGTTAGGTAATATTACGTTGTGACGTATATAATGTTCCCACCGAGAAGTAGGTTCCGACACGCCTGGAATGTTGTAAAATACTACATTCGAGATGTTAAGTTGCCTTAGGTTAGGATATATAACGTTATAGACTTATATAATGTCCGCACCGAGACGTACGGGACGCCACTAACGGGATTCTGTAAAACATTACCGCCGAGGGGCTAGATGCGTTAGATTAGGTTATATTACGTTATGGACGAATATAATGTTCCCACCGAGAAGTAGCGGCCGACCCGCCAGGAATTTTGGAAAATACTACATCCGAGATGTTAGGTTGCCTTAGGTTAGGATATATAACGTTATAGACGCATAGAATGTCCCCACCGAGACGTACGGGACGATACGAACTGGATTCTGTAAAACATTACCAGCGAGGGGCTAGATGGGTTAGGTTAGTTAATATTACGTTGTAGACGTATACAATTTGCCCACCGAGAAGTAGGGGCCGACCCGCCGGGAATGTTGTAAAATACTACATTCGAGATGTTAAGTTGCCTTAGGTTAGGATTTATAACGTTATAGACGCATACAATGTCCACACCGAGACGTACGGGACGACACGTACTGGATTCTGCAAAACATTACCAGCGAGGGGCTAGATGGGTTATTTTAGGTAATATTACGTTGTAGACGTATATAATGTTCCGAGCGAGAAGTAGGGGCCGACCCGCGAGGAATGTTGTAAAATACTACATCCGAGATGTTAGGTTGCCTTAGGTTAGGCTATATAACGTTATAGACGTATATAATGTCCGAACCGTGACGTACGGGGCGACACGAACGGGATTCTGTGAAACATTACCAGCGTGGGTCTAGATGGGTTAGGTTAGGTTATATTATGAAATAGACTTATTTAATGTTCCCACCCAGAAGTAGGTTCCGCCCCGCCAGGAATGTTGTAAAATACTACATCCGAGATGTTAGGTTGCCTTAGGTTAGGATATATAACGTTATAGACGCATACAATGTTCCCACCGAGAAGTAGGTTCCGCCCCGCCAGGAATGTTGTAAAATACTACATCCGAGATGTTAAGTTGCCTTAGGTTAGGATATACAACGTTATAGACGCATACAATGTCCCCACCGAAACGTACGGGGCGACACGAACTCGATTCTGTAAAACATTACCAGCGAGGGGCTAGATGAGTTAGGTTAGGTAATATTACGTTGTAGACGTATATAATGTTCCCACCGAGAAGTAGGGGCCGACACGCCTAGAATGTTGTAAAATACTACATTCTAGATGTTAAGTTGCCTTAGGTTAGGATATATAACGTTATAGACTTATATAATGTCCGCACCGAGACGTACGGGACGCCACGAACGGGATTCTGAAAAACATTACCGCCGAGGGGCTAGATGCGTTAGGTTAGGTTATATTACGTTATGGACAAATATAATGTTCCCACCGAGAAGTAGCGGCCGACCCGCCAGGAATTTTGGAAAATATTACATCCGAGATGTTAGGTTGCCTTAGGTTAGGATATATAACGTTATAGACGCATACAATGTCCCCACCGAAACGTACGGGACGACACGAACTCGATTCTGTAAAACATTACCAGCGAGGGGCTAGATGAGTTAGGTTAGGTAATATTACGTTGTAGACGTATATAATGTTCCCACCGAGAAGTAGGGGCCGACACGCCTGGAATGTTGTAAAATACTATATTCTAGATGTTAAGTTGCCTTAGGTTAGGATATATAACGTTATAGACTTATATAATGTCCGCACCGAGACGTACGGGACGCCACGAACGGGATTCTGAAAAACATTACCGCCGAGGGGCTAGATGCGTTAGGTTAGGTTATATTACGTTATGGACGAATATAATGTTCCCACCGAGAAGTAGCGGCCGACCCGCCAGGAATTTTGGAAAATACTACATCCGAGATGTTAGGTTGCCTTAGGTTAGGATATATAACGTTATAGACGCATAGAATGTCCCCACCGAGACGTACAGGACGATACGAACTGGATTCTGTAAAACATTACCAGCGAGGGGCTAGATGGGTTAGGTTAGTTAATATTGCGTTGTAGACGTATACAATTTGCCCACCGAGAAGTAGGGGCTGACCCGGCTTGTTGTAAATACCGGAATGTTGTAAAATACTACATTCGAGATGTTAGGTTGCCTTAGGTTAGGATATATAACGTTCTAGACGCATATAATTTCCCCACCGAGAAGTACGGGGAGACACGACCGGGATTCTGTAAAACATTACACGCGAGGGGCTAGATGGGTTAGGTTAGGTTATATTACGTTATAGACGTATATATTCTACCCAACGAGAATTATGGGCCGACCCGAGTGGAATGTTGTAAAATACTACATTCGAGATGTTAGGTTGGCTTAGGTTAGGATATATAACGTTATAGACGCATACAATGTCCCCACCGAAACGTACGGGACGACACGAACTGGATTCTGTAAACCATTACCAGCGAGGGGCTAGATGGGTTATTTTAGGTAATATTACGTTGTAGACGTATATAATGTTCCCACCGAGAAGTATTGGCCGACCCGCCTGGAATGTTGTAAAATACTACATTCGAGATGTTAAGTTGCCTTAGGTTAGGCTATATAACGTTATAGACGTATATAATGTCCGAACCGTGACGTACGGGGCGACACGAACGGGATTCTGTGAAACATTACCAGCGTGGGTCTAGATGGGTTAGGTTAGGTTATATTATGAAATAGACTTATTTAATGTTCCCACCGAGAAGTAGGTTCCGCCCCGCCAGGAATGTTGTAAAATACTACATCCGAGATGTTAGGTTGCCTTAGGTTAGGATATATAACGTTATAGACGCATAGAATGTCCCCACCGAGACGTACGGGACGATACGAACTGGATTCTGTAAAACATTACCAGCGAGGGGCTAGATGGGTTAGGTTAGTTAATATTACGTTGTAGACGTATACAATTTTCCCACCGAGAAGTAGGGGCCGACCCGCCTGGAATGTTGTAAAATACTACATTCGAGATGTTAAGTTGCCTTAGGTTAGGATTTATAACGTTATAGACGCATACAATGTCCACACCGAGACGTACGGGACGACACGTACTGGATTCTGCAAAACATTACCAGCGAGGGGCTAGATGGGTTATTTTAGGTAATATTACGTTGTAGACGTATATAATGTTCCGAGCGAGAAGTAGGGGCCGACCCGCGAGGAATGTTGTAAAATACTACATCCGAGATGTTAGGTTGCCTTAGGTTAAGCTATATAACGTTATAGACGTATATAATGTCCGAACCGTGACGTACGGGGCGACACGAACGGGATTCTGTGAAACATTACCAGCGTGGGTCTAGATGGGTTAGGTTAGGTTATATTATGAAATAGACTTATTTAATGTTCCCACCGAGAAGTAGGTTCCGCCCCGCCAGGAATGTTTTAAAATACTACATCCGAGATGTTAGGTTGCCTTAGGTTAGGATATATAACGTTATAGACGCATACAATGTTCCCACCGAGAAGTAGGTTCCGCCCCGCCAGGAATGTTGTAAAATACTACATCCGAGATGTTAAGTTGCCTTAGGTTAGGATATACAACGTTATAGACGCATACAATGTCCCCACCGAAACGTACGGGGCGACACGAACTCGATTCTGTAAAACATTACCAGCGAGGGGCTAGATGCGTTAGGTTAGGTTATATTACGTTATGGAAGAATATAATGTTCCCACCGAGAAGTAGCGGCCGACCGGCCAGGAATTTTGGAAAATATTACATCCGAGATGTTAGGTTGCCTTAGGTTAGGATATGTAACGTTATAGACGCATAGAATGTCCCCACCGAGACGTACGGGACGATACGAACTGGATTCTGTAAAACATTACCAGCGAGGGGCTAGATGGGTTAGGTTAGTTAATATTGCGTTGTAGACGTATACAATTTGCCCACCGAGAAGTAGGGGCTGACCCGGCTGGAATGTTGTAAAATACTACATTCGAGATGTTAGGTTGCCTTAGGTTAGGATATATAACGTCATAGACTTATATAATGTCCGCACCGAGACGTACGGGACGACACGAACGGGATTCTGTAAAACATTACCGACGCGGGGCTAGATGGCTTTGGTTAGGTTATATTAGGTTATGGACGTATATAATGTTCCCACCGAGAAGTAGGGGCCGACCCGCCAGGAATTTTGGAAAATACTACATCCGAGGTGTTAGGTTGCCTTAGGTTAGGATATATAACGTTATAGACGCATACAATGTCCCCACCGAGACGTACGCGACGACACATACTGGATTCTGTAAAACATTACCAGCGAGGGGCTAGATGGGTTATTTTAGGTAATATTACGTTGTAGACGTATATAATGTTCCGAGAGAGAAGTAGGGGCCGACCCGCGAGGAATGTTGTAAAATACTACATTCGAGATGTTAGGTTGCCTTAGGTTAGGATATATAACGTTATAGACGCATACAATGTCCACACCGAGACGTACGGGACGACACGTACTGGATTCTGCAAAACATTACCAGCGAGGGGCTAGATGAGTTAGGTTAGGTAATATTAAGTTGTAGACGTATATAATGTTCCCACCGAGAAGTAGGGGCCGACACGCCGGGAATGTTGTAAAATATTACATACGACATGTTAGGTTGCCTTAGGCTAGGATATGTAACATTATGGACGTATATAATGTTCCCACCGTGAAGTAGGGGCCAACGAGCCAGGAATGTAATAAAATATTACATCCGAGATATTACGTTGCCTTAAGCTAGGATATATAACGTTATAGACGTATGTAACGTTCCCACCGAGAAGTAGGGGCCGAAGTGCCGGGAATGTTGTAAAATATTACATTCGACATGTTAGGTTGCCTTAGGCTAAGATATGTAACATTATAGACGTATATAATGTTCCCACCGAGAAGTAGGTGCCGACGCGTCAGGAATGTTGTAAAATATTACATTCGACATGTTATGTTGCCTTAAGCTAGGATATATAGCGTTATATAAGTATATAACGTTCCCACCGAGAAGTGGGGGCCGACTCGCCAGGAATGTTGTAAAATATTACATTCGACATGTTAGGATTGCCTTAGGTTAGGATATATAACGTTATAGACGTATATGATATTCCCACCGAGAAGTACGGGTCGACACGCCAGGAATGTTGTCAAATATTACATCCGAGATGTTAGGTTCCCTTAGGTTAGGATATATAACGTTATTGACTTATATAATGTTCCAACCTAGAAATAGGGGCCGGCGCGCCAGGAATGTAGTAAAATATTACATCCGAGATGTTAGGTTGCTTTGGGTTAGGATATACAACGTTATAGACGTATATAATGTCCCCATCGAGAAGCAGGCGACGACACTCCAGGAATGTCGTAAAATATTACATTCGACATGTTAGGTTGCTTTAGGTTAGGATATATATCGTTATAGACTTATATAATGTTCCCACCGACAAGTGGGTACCGACATGCCAGGAATGTTGTAAAATATTACATCCCAAATGTTAGGTTGCTTTGGGTTAGGATATACAACGTTATAGACGTATATAATGTCCCCATCGAGAAGCAGGCGACGACACTCCAGGAATGTCGTAAAATATTACATTCGACATGTTAGGTTGCCTTAGGCTAGGATATATAATGTTATACACGCATATAATGTTATCACCGAGAACTACGGGCCGACACGCCAGGAATGATGTAAAATATTACATTCGACATGGTAGGTCGCCTTAGTCTAGGTTATATAACGTTATAGACATATATAATGTTCCCACCGAGAAATAGGGGCCGACGCGTCAGGAATGTTATAAAATATTACACCCGAGATGTTAAGTTGCCTTAGGTTAGGATATACAACATTATATATGTATATAATGTCCCCATCGAGAAGTAGGCGTCGACACGCCAGGAATGTCGTAAAATATTACATTCGACATGTTAGGTTGCCTTAGGCTAGGATATATAACGCTATAGACGTACGTAATTTTACCACCGAGAACTACGGGCCGACACGCCAGGAATGATGTAAAATATTACATTCGACATGTTAGGTCGCCTTAGGCTAGGATATATAACGTTATAGACGTATATAATATTCCCACCGAGAAATAGGAGCCGACGCGTCAGGAATGTTGTAAAATATTACACCCGAGATGTTAGGTTGCTTTAGGTTAGGATATATATCGTTACAGACGTACACAATTTTGCCACCGAGATGTATGGACCGACATGCCTGGAATGTTGTAAAATATTACATCGGAGATGTTAGGTTGCTTTAGGTTAGGATATATATCGTTATAGACTTATATAATGTTCCCGCCGAGAGGTGGGGACCGACATGCCAAGAATGTTGTAAAATATGACATCCGGGTTGTTAGGTTGCTTTAGGTTAGGATATATATCGTTATAGACTTATATAATGTTCCCACTGAGACGTGGGGACCGACATGCCAGGAATGTTGTCAAATATTACATCCGAGATGTTAGGTTGTCTTAGGTAAGGATATACAAAGTTATAGATGTATATAATGTCCTCATCCAGAAGTAGGCGACGACACGCCAGGAGTGTTGTAAAATATTATATCCCAGATGTTAGGTTGCGTTAGGTTAGAATATACAACGTTATAGACGTATATAATGTCCCCATCGAGAAGCAGGCGACGACACGCCAGGAATGTCGTAAAATATTACATTCGACATGTTAGGTTGCCTTAGGCTAGGATATATAATGCTATAGACGTATATAATGTTCCCACCGTGAAATAGGGGCCGATGCGTCAGGAATGTTGTAAAATATTACACGCGAGATGTTAGGTTGCCTTAGGTTAGGATATACAACGTTATAGACGTATATAATGTCCCCATCGGGAAGTAGGCGCCGTCACGCCAGGAATGCTGTAAAATATTACTATAGAGAGGTTAGGTTGCCTTAGGTTATGATATATAACCTTGCAGACGTATATAATGTTCCCACCGAGATGTAGGGACCGACATGCCAGGAATGTTCTAAAATATTACATTCGAGATGTTACGTTGCTTTAGGTTAGGATATATATCGTTATAGACTTATATAATGTTCCCACCGAGACGTGGGTACCGACATGCCAGGAATGTTGTAAAATATTACATCCCAAATGTTAGGTTGCTTTGGGTTAGGATATACAACGTTATAAACGTATATAATGTCCCTATCGAGAAGCAGGCAATGACACGCCAGGAGTGTTGTAAAATATTACATCCGAGTTGTTAGGTTGCTTTAGGTTAGGATATATATCGTTATAGACTTATATAATGTTCCCACCGAGACGTGGGGACCGACATGCCAGGAATGTTGTAAAATATTACATCTCAGAAGTTAGGTTGCTTTGGGTTAGGATATACAACGTTATAGACGTATATAATGTCCCTATCGAGAAGCAGGCAACGACACGCCAGGAATGTTGTAAAATATTATATCCGAGATGGTAGGTTGCCTTAGGCAAGGACATATATCGCTATAGACGTATACAATGTTCCCACCGATAAGTAGGGACCGACATGCCAGGAATGTTGTAAAATATTACATCCGAGATGTTTGGTTGCCTTAGGGTAGGACATATATCGCTATAGACGTATACAATGTTCCCACCGATAAGTAGGGACCGACATGCCAGGAATGTTGTAAAATATTACATCCGAGATGTTTGGTTGCCTTAGGGTAGGATATACAACATTATGTATGTATATAATGTCCCCATCGAGAAGTACGGGACGACACGCCAGGAATGTCGTAAAATATTACATTAGACATGTTAGGTTGCCTTAGTCTAGGATATATAATGCTATTGACGTATATAATGTTCCCACCGAGAAATAGGGGCCGACGCGTCAGGAATGTTGTAAAATATTACACCCGAAATGTTAGGTTGCCTTAGGTTAGGATATACAACGTTATAGACGTATATAATGTCACCATCGGAAAGTAGGCGCCGTCACGCCAGGAATGCTGTAAAATATTACTATAGAGAGGTTAGGTTGCCTTAGGTTATGATATATAACCTTGCAGACGTATATAATGTTCCCACCGAGATGTAGGGACCGACATGCCAGGAATGTTCTAAAATATTACATTCGAGATGTTACGTTGCTTTAGGTTAGGATATATATCGTTATAGACTTATATAATGTTCCCACCGAGACGTGGGTACCGACATGCCAGGAATGTTGTAAAATATTACATCCGAGATGTTTGGTTGCCTTAGGGTAGAATATACAACATTATGTATGTATATAATGTCCCCATCGAGAAGTACGGGACGACACGCCAGGAATGTCGTAAAATATTACATTAGACATGTTAGGTTGCCTTAGGCTAGGATATATAATGCTATTGACGTATATAATGTTCCCACCGAGAAATAGGGGCCGACGCGTCAGGAATGTTGTAGAATATTACACCCGAGATGTTAGGTTGCTTTAGGTTAGGATATACAACGTTATAGACGTATATAATGTCCCCTCCGAGAAGCAGGCGACGACAGGCCAGAATGTTGTAAAATATTACATTCGACATGTTAGGTTGCCTTAGGCTAGGATATGTAACGTTATAGACGTATATAATATTCCCACCGAGAAATAGGGGCCGACGCGTCAGGAATGTTGTAAAATATTACACCCTGAAATGTTAGGTTGCCTTAGGTTAGGATATACAAATTATAGACGTATAGAATGTTCCCACCGAGATGTAGGGACCGACATGCCAGGAATGTTGTAAAATATTTCATCCGCGTTGTTAGGTTGCTTTAGGTTAGGATATATATCGTTATAGACTTATATAATGTTCCCACCGAGACGTGGGGACCGACATGCCAGGAATGTTGTGAAATATTACATCTCAGAAGTTAGGTTGCTTTGGGTTAGGATATACAACGATATAGGCGTATATAATGTCCCCACCGAAACGTACGGGACGACACGAACTGGATTCTGTAAAACATTACCAGCGAGGGGCTAGATGGGATAGGTTAGGTAAAATTGCGATACAGACGTATATAATGTGTCCACCGAGATGTAGGGGCCGACCCGCCTGGAATGTTGTAAAATACTACGTTCGAGATGTTAGGTAGCCTTAGGTTAGGATATATAACGTTATAGACTTATATAATGTCCGCACCGAGACGTACGGGACGACACGAACGGGATTCTGTAAAACATTACGGCCGAGGGGCTAGATGGGTTAGGTTAGGTTATATTACGTTATAGACGTATATAATGTGTCCACCGAGAAGTAGGGGCCGAACCGCCTGGAATGTTGTAAAGTACTACGTTAGAGATGTTAGGTTGCCTTAGGTCAGGATATATAACGTTATAGACGCATACAATGTCCCCACCAAGACGTACGGGACGACACGAACTGGATTCTGTAAAACATTACCAGCGAGGTTCTAGATGGGTTAGGTTAGGTTATATTACGTTATAGACGTATATAATGTTCCCACCGAGATGTAGGGGCCAACCCGCCAGGTATTTTGGAAAATACTACATCCGAGATGTTACGTTGCCTCAGGTTAGGATATATAACGTTATAGACACATACAATGTCCCCACCGAGACGTACGGGACGACACGAACTGGATTCTGTAAAACATGACCAGCGAGGGGCTAGATGGGTTAGGTTAGGTAAAATTGCGATATAGACGTATATAATGTGTCAACCGAGAAGTAGGGGCCGACCCGCCAGGAATGTTGTAAAACATTACATCCGAGGTGTTAGGTTTCCTTAGGTTAGGATATATAACGTTATAGACGTATATAATGTTCCCACCGAGATTTAGGTGCCGACGCGCCAGGAATGTTGTAAAACAATACACCCGAGGCGTTAGGTTGCCTTAGGTTAGGATATATAACGTTATTGACGTATATAATGTTCCCACCGAGAAGTAGGTGCCGACGCGCCAGGAATGTTGTAAAATATTATATCCGAGATGTTAGGTTGCCTTAGGTTAGGATATGTAACGTTATAGACGTATATAATGTTCCCACCGAGAAGTAGGGGCCAACGAGCCAGGAATGTGGTGAAATATTACATTCGACATGTAAGGTTGCCTTAGGCTAGGATATATAACGTCATAGACGTATATAATGTTCCCACCGAGAAGTAGGGGCCGACGAGCCAGGAATGTTGTAAAATATTACGCTCGACATGTTAGCTTGCCTTGGGCTAGGAGATATAGCGATATAGACGTATACAATGTCTCCACCGAGATGTAGGGGCCGACGTGCCACGAATGTAGTAAAATATTACATCCGAGGTGTTATGTTCCCTTCGGTTAGGATATATAACGTTATAGACGTATATAATGTTCCCACCGAGAAGTAGGGGCCGGCGCACCAGGAATGTAGTAAAATATTACATCCGAGATGTTAGGTTGCCTTAGGCTAGGATATGTAACTTTATAGACGTATATAATGATCCCACCGAGGAGTAGGGGCCAACGAGCCAGAAATGTGGGAAAATATTACATTCGACATGTTAGGTTGCCTTAGGTTAGGATATATAACGTTATAGACGTATATAATGTTCCCACCGAGAAGTAGGGGCCGGCGCGCCACGAATGTAGTAAAATATTACATCCGAGATGTTAGGTTGCCTTAGGGTAGGATATATAACGTTATAGACGTATATAATGTTCCCACCGTGAAGTAGGGGCCAACGAGCCAGAAATGCGGTAAAATATTAAATCCCGCATGTTAGGTTGCCTTAGGTTAGGATATATAACGCTATTGACTTATATAATGTTCCCACCAAGAAGTAGGGGCCGACGCGCCAGGAATGTTGTAAAATGTTACATTCGACATGTTATGTTGCCTTAAGCTAGGATATATGGCGTTATAGACGTATATAACGTTCCCACCGAGAAGTAGGGGCCGAAGTGCCGGGAATGTTGTAAAATATTACATACGACATGTTAGGTTGCCTTAGGCTAGGATATGTAACATTATGGACGTATATAATGTTCCCACCGTGAAGTAGGGGCCAACGAGCCAGGAATGTAATAAAATATTACATCCGAGATGTTAGGTTGCCTTAGGCTAGGATATACAACGTTATAGACGTATAGAATGTTCCCACCGAGATGTAGGGACCGACATGCCAGGAATGTTGTAAAATATTACATCCGAGTTGTTAGGTTGCTTTAGGTTAGGATATATATCGTTATAGACCTATATAATGTTCGCACCGAGACGTGGGGACCGACATGCCAGGAATGTTGTAAAATATTACATCCCAGAAGTTAGGTTGCTTTGTGTTAGGATATACAACGTTATAGACGTATATAATGTCCCCATCGAGAAGCAGGCGACGACACGCCAGGAATGGTGTAAAATATTACATCCGAGAAGTTAGGTTTCCTTAGGTTAGGATATACAACGTTATAGACGTATATAATGTTCCCACCGAGAAATAGGGGCCGACGCGTCAGGAATGTTGTAAAATATTACACCCGAGATGTTAGGTTCCCTTAGGTTAGGATATACAACGTTATAGACGTATAGAATGTTCCCACCGAGATGTATGGACCGACATGCCTGGAATGTTGTAAAATATTACATCGGAGATGTTAGGTTGCTTTAGGTTAGGATATATATCGTTATAGACTTATATAATGTTCCCGCCGAGAGGTGGGGACCGACATGCCAGGAATGTTGTAAAATATGACATCCGGGTTGTTAGGTTGCTTTAGGTTAGGATATACCAAGTTATAGATGTATATAATGTCCTCATCCAGAAGTAGGCGACGACACGCCAGGAGTGTTGTAAAATATTACATTTGACATGTTAGGTTTCCTTAGGCTAGGATATATAATGTTATACACGCATATAATGTTATCACCGAGAACTACGGGCCGACATGCCAGGAATGATGTAAAATATTACATTCGACATATTAGGTCGCCTTAGGCTAGGATATATAACGTTATAGACGTATATAATGTTCCCACCGAGAAATAGGGGCCGACGCGTCAGGAATGTTGTAAAATATTACATCCGAGATGTTAGGTTGCCTTAGGTTAGGATATACAACATTATATATGTATATAATGTCCCCATCGAGAAGTAGGCGACGACACGCCAGGAATGTTATCAACTATTACATCCAAGATGTTAGGTTGCCTTAGGTTAGGGTATACAACGTTATAGACGTATATAATGTTCCCATCGGGAAGTAGGCGCCGTCACGCCAGGAATGCTGTAAAATATTACTGTAGAGAGGTTAGGTTGCCTTAGGTTATGATATATAACATTGCAGACGTATATAATGTTCCCACCGAGATGTAGGGACCGACATGACAGGAATGTTGTAAAATATTACATTCGAGATGTTAGGTTGCTTTAGGTTAGGATATATAACGTTAGAGATGTATATAATGTCCCCATCCAGAAGTAGGCGACGACACGCCAAGAATGTTGTAAAGTATTATATCCCAGATGTTAGGTTGGGTTAGGTTAGAATATACAACGTTATAGACGTATATAATGTCCCCATCGAGAAGCAGGCTACGACACGCCAGGAATGTTGTAAAATATTACATCCGAGATGTTAGGTTGCCTTAGAGTAGTATATATATCGTTATAGACGTATACAATGTTTCCACCGAGAAGTAGGGACCGACATGCCAGGAATGTTGTAAAATATTACATCCGAGATGTTTGGTTGCCTTAGGGTAGGATATACAACATTATATATGTACATAATGTCCCCATAGAGAAGTAGGGGACGACACGCCAGGAATGTCGTAAAATATTACATTCGACATGTTAGGTTGCCTTAGGCTAGGATATATAATGCTATAGACGTATATAATGTTCCCACCGTGAAATAGGGGCCGATGAGTCAGGAATGTTGTAAAATATTACACGCGAGATGTTAGGTTGCTTTGGGTTAGGATATACAATGTTATAGACGTATATAATGTCCCCTTCGGGAAGCAGGCGACGACACGCCAGAATGTGGTAAAATATTACATTCGACATGTTAGGTTGCCTTAGGATAGGATATGTAACATTATAGACGTATATAATATTCCCACCGAGAAATAGGGGCCGACGCGTCAGGAATGTTGTAAAATATTACACCCGAAATGTTAGGTTGCCTTAGGTTAGGATATACAACGTTATAGACATATATAATGTCCCCATCGGGAAGTAGGCGCCGTCACGCCAGGAATGCTGTAAAATATTACTATAGAGAGGTTAGGTTGCCTTAGGTTATGATATATAACCTTGCAGACGTATATAATGTTCCCACCGAGATGTAGGGACCGACATGCCAGGAATGTTCTAAAATATTACATTCGAGATGTTAGGTTGCTTTAGGTTAGGATATATATCGTTATAGACTTATATAATGTTCCCACCGAGACGTGGGGACCGACATGCCAGGAATGTTGTAAAATATTACATCTCAGATGTTAGGTTGCTTTGGGTTAGGATATACAACGTTATAGACGTATATAATGTCCCTATCGAGAAGCAGGCAACGACACGCCAGGAATGTTGTAAAATATTACACCCTGAAATGTTAGGTTGCCTTAGGTTAGGATATACAAATTATAGACGTATAGAATGTTCCCACCGAGATGTAGGGACCGACATGCCAGGAATGTTGTAAAATATTTCATCCGCGTTGTTAGGTTGCTTTAGGTTAGGATATATATCGTTATAGACTTATATAATGTTTCCACCGAGACGTGGGGACCGACATGCCAGGAATGTTGTGAAATATTACATCTCAGAAGTTAGGTTGCTTTGGGTTAGGATATACAACGTTATAGACGTATATAATGTCCCCGTCGAGAAGCAGGAAACGACACTCCAGGAATGTTGTAAAATATTACATCCGAGATGTTATGTTGCCTTACGTTAGGATATATAACGTTATAGACGTATATAATGTTCCCACCGAGAGGTACGGGCCGACACGCCAGGAATGTTATCAACTATTACATCGGAGATGTTATGTGGCCGTACGTTAGGATATATAACGTTATAGACCTATATAATGTTCCCACCGAGAAGTACGGGCCGACACACCAGGAATGTTATCAACTATTACATCCGAGATGTTATGTTGCCTTACGTTAGGATATATAACGTTATAGAAGTATATAATATTCCCACCGAGAAATAGGGGCCGACGCGTCAGGAATGTTGTAAAATATTACACCCGAAGTGTTAGGTTCCCTTAGGTTAGGATATACAACGTTATAGACGTATAGAATGTTCCCACCGAGACGTGGCGACCGACATGCCAGGAATCCTGTAAAATATTACACCCGAGATGTTAGGTTGCTTTAGGTTAGGATATACAACGATATAGGCGTATATAATGTCCCCATCGAGAAGCAGGCGACGACACGCCAGAATGATGTAAAATATTACATTCGACATGTTAGGTTGCCTTAGGATAGGATATATAACGTTATAGACGTATATAATATTCCCACCGAGAAATAGGGGCCGACGCGTCAGGAATGTTGTAAAATATTACACCCGGGATGTTAGGTTCCCTTAGGTTAGCATATACAACGTTATAGACGTATAGAATATTCCCACCGAGATGTAGGGACCGACATGCCAGGAATGTTGTAAAATATTACATCCGAGTCGTTAGGTTGCTTTAGGTTAGGATATATATCGTTATAGACTTATATAATGTTCCCACCGACAAGTGGGTACCGACATGCCAGGAATGTTGTAAAATATTACATCCCAAATGTTAGGTTGCTTTGGGTTAGGATATACAACGTTATAGACGCATATAATGTCCCCATCGAGAAGCAGGCGACGACACTCCAGGAATGTCGTAAAATATTACATTCGACATGTTAGGTTGCCTTAGGCTAGGATATATAACGCTATAGACGTATGTAATTTTACCACCGAGACGTAGGGACCGACATGCCACGAATGTTTTAAAATATTATATCCGAGATGTTAGGTTGCCTTAGGTTAGAATATAAAACATTATAGATGTATATAATGTCCCCATCGAGAAGTAGGCGACGACACGCCAGGAGTGTTGTAAAATATTACGTTTGACATGTTAGGTTTCCTTAGGCTAGGATATATAATGTTATACACGCATATAATGTTATCACCGAGAACTACGGGCCGACACGCCAGGAATGATGTAAAACATTACATCCGAGGTGTTAGGTTTCCTTAGGTTAGTATATATAACGTTATAGACGTATATAATGTTCCCACCGAGATTTAGGTGCCGACGCGCCAGGAATGTTGTAAAACAATACACCCGAGGCGTTAGGTTGCCTTAGGTTAGGATATATAACGTTATTGACGTATATAATGTTCCCACCGAGAAGTAGGTGCAGAGGCGCCAGGAATGTTGTAAAATATTATATCCGAGATGTTAGGTTGCCTTAGGTTAGGATATATAACGTTATTGACATATATACTGTTCCCACCGAGAAGTAGGTGCCGACGCGCCAGGAATGTGGTAAAATATTACATTCGACATGGTAGGTTTCCTTAGGCTAGGATTTATAGCGTAATAGACGTATATAATGTTCCCACCGAGAAGTAGGTGCCGACGCGCCAGGAATGTTGTAAAATATTACATTCGACATGTTAGGTTGCCTTAAGCTAGGATATATAGCGTTATAGACGTATATAATGTTCCCACCGAGAAGTAGGGGCCGAAGTGCCCGGGAATGTTGTAAAATATTACATCCGAGATGTTAGGTTGCCTTAGGCTAGGATATGTAACGTTATAGACGTATATAATGTTGCCACTGAGAAGTATGGTTCAACGAGCCAGGAATGTGGTAAAATATGACATTCGACATGTTAGGTTGCCTTCGGTTAGGATATATAACATTATAGACGTATATACTGTTCCCACCGAGAAGTAGGTGCCGATGCGCCAGGAATGTAGTAAAATATTACATCCGAGATGTTAGGTTGCCTTAGGCTAGGATATATAGCGTTATCGACGTATATAATGTTCCCACCGAGAAGTAGGGGCCGACGCGCCAGGAATGCTGTAAAATATTACATTCGACATGTTAGGTTGTCTTAGGCTAGGATATATAACGTTATAGACGTATATAATGTTCCCAACGAGAAGTAGGGGCCGGCGCGCCAGGAATGTAGTAAAATATTACATCCGAGATGTTAGGTTGCCTTAAGCTGGGATATATAGCGTAATAGACGTACATAATGTCTCCACAGAGATGTAGGGGCCGTCGCGCCAGGAACGTTGTAAAATATTACATCCGAGATGTTAGGTTGCCTTAGGCTAGGATAAGTAACGTTATAGACGTATATAATGTTCCCACCGAGAAGTAGTTGCCGACGCGCCTGGAATATTGTAAAATATGACATTCGAGATGTAAGGTTGCCTTATGCTAGGATATATAACGTTATAGACGTATATAAAGTTCCCACCGAGAAGTAGGTGCCGACGAGCCAGGAATGTTGTAAAATATTACGCTCGACATGTTAGGTTGCCTTAGGCTAAGATATATAGCGATATAGACGTATATAATGTTCCCATCGAGAAATAGCGGCCGGCGCGCCACGAATGTAGTAAAATATTACATCCGAGATGTTAGGATTGCCTTAGGCTAGGATATATCACGTTATAGACGTATATAATGTTCCCACCGAGAAGTAGTGGCCGACGAGCCAGGAATGTTGCAGAATATTACGCTCGACACGTTAGGTTGCCTTAGGCTAGGATATATGGCGATATAGACGTATATAATGTTCCCATCGAGAAGTAGGGGCCGGCGCGTCAAGAATGTAGTAAAATATTACATCCGAGATGTTAGGTGGCCTCAGGCTAGGATATGTAACTTTATAGACGTATATAATGTTCCCACCGAGAAGTAGGGGCCAACGAGCCAGGAATGTGGTGAAATATTACATTCGACATGTAAGGTTGCCTTAGGCTAGGATATATAACGTTATAAACGTATATAATGTTCCCACCGAGAAGTAGGGGCCAACAAGCCAGGAATGTGGTGAAATATTACATTCGACATGTAAGGTTGCCTTAGGCTAGGATATATAACGTTATAGACGTATATAATGTTCCCACCGAGAAGTAGGGGCCAACGAGCCAGGAATGTGGTGAAATATTACATTCGACATGTTAAGTTGCCTTAGGTTAGGATATATAACGTTATAGACGAATATACTGTTCCCACCGAGAAGTAGTTGCCGACGCGCCTGGAATATTGTAAAATATTACATTCGACATGTAAGGTTGCCTTATGCTAGGATATATAACGTTATAGACGTATATAATGTTCCCACCGAGAAGTAGGGGCCGACGAG
This sequence comes from Xylocopa violacea, assembly GCA_963969225.1. Classification (NCBI taxonomy): domain Eukaryota; kingdom Metazoa; phylum Arthropoda; class Insecta; order Hymenoptera; family Apidae; genus Xylocopa; species Xylocopa violacea. The sequence goes on along the minus strand of CAXAJV010000001.1, from coordinate 21,491,538 downwards.
CCAGGAATGTGGTGAAATATTACATTGGACATGTTAAGTTGCCTTAGGCTAGGATATATAGCGTTATAGACGTATATAATGTTCCCACCGAGAAGTAGGGGCCGACGTGCCAGGAATGTAGTAAAATATTACATCCGAGATGTTAGGTTGCCTTAGGTTAGGATATATGGCGTTATAGACGTATATAATGTTCCCACCGAGAAGTAGTGGCCAGCGCGCCAGGAATGAAGTAAAATATTACATCCGAGATGTTAGGTTGCCTTAAGCTGGGATATATAGCGTAATAGACGTACATAATGTCTCCACAGAGATGTAGGGGCCGTCGCGCCAGGAACGTTGTAAAATATTACATCCGAGATGTTAGGTTGCCTTAGGCTAGGATAAGTAACGTTATAGACGTATATAATGTTCCCACCGAGAAGTAGTTGCCGACGCGCCTGGAATATTGTAAAATATTACATTCGAGATGTAAGGTTGCCTTATGCTAGGATATATAACGTTATGGACGTATATAAAGTTCCCACCGAGAAGTAGGTGCCGACGAGCCAGGAATGTTGTAAAATATTACGCTCGACATGTTAGGTTGCCTTAGGCTAAGATATATAGCGATATAGACGTATATAATGTTCCCATCGAGAAATAGCGGCCGGCGCGCCACGAATGTAGTAAAATATTACATCCGAGATGTTAGGATTGCCTTAGGCTAGGATATATCACGTTATAGACGTATATAATGTTCCCACCGAGAAGTAGTGGCCGACGAGCCAGGAATGTTGCAAAATATTACGCTCGACACGTTAGGTTGCCTTAGGCTAGGATATATAGCGATATAGACGTATATAATGTTCCCATCGAGAAGTAGGGGCCGGCGCGTCAGGAATGTAGTAAAATATTACATCCGAGATGTTAGGTTGCCTTAGGCTAGGATAAGTAACGTTATAGACGTATATAATGTTCCCACCGAGAAGTAGTTGCCGACGCGCCTGGAATATTGTAAAATATTACATTCGAGATGTAAGGTTGCCTTATGCTAGGATATATAACGTTATGGACGTATATAAAGTTCCCACCGAGAAGTAGGTGCCGACGAGCCAGGAATGTTGTAAAATATTACGCTCGACATGTTAGGTTGCCTTAGGCTAAGATATATAGCGATATAGACGTATATAATGTTCCCATCGAGAAATAGCGGCCGGCGCGCCACGAATGTAGTAAAATATTACATCCGAGATGTTAGGATTGCCTTAGGCTAGGATATATCACGTTATAGACGTATATAATGTTCCCACCGAGAAGTAGTGGCCGACGAGCCAGGAATGTTGCAAAATATTACGCTCGACACGTTAGGTTGCCTTAGGCTAGGATATATAGCGATATAGACGTATATAATGTTCCCATCGAGAAGTAGGGGCCGGCGCGTCAGGAATGTAGTAAAATATTACATCCGAGATGTTAGGTGGCCTTAGGCTAGGATATGTAACTTTATAGATGTATATAATGTTCCCACCGAGGAGTAGGGGCCAACGAGCCAGGAATGTGGTAAAATATTACATTCGACATGTTAAGTTGCCTTAGGTTAGGATATATAACGTTATAGACGTATATAATGTTCGCACCGAGATGTAGAGGCCGACGAGCCAGGAATGTTGTAAGATTTTACGCTCGACACGTTAGGTTGCCTTAGGCTAGGATATATAGCGTTACAGACGTATATAATGTTCCCACCGAAAAGTAGGGGCCGGCGCGCCAGGAATGTAATAAAATATTACATCCGAAACGTTAGGTTGCCTTAGGCTAGGATATGTAACGTTATAGACGTATATAATGTTCCCACCGAGAAGTAGGGGCCAACGTGCCAGGAATGTAGTAAAATATTACATCCGAGATGTTAGGTTGCCTTAGGTTAGGATATATAACGATATAGACTTATATAATGTTCCCACCGAGAAGTAGGGGCCGACGTGCCAGGAATGTAGTAAAATATTACATCCGAGATGTTAGGTTGCCTTAGGTTAGGATATATGGCGTTATAGACGTATATAATGTTCCCACCGAGAAGTAGTGGCCAGCGCGCCAGGAATGTAGTAAAATACTACATCCGAGATGTTAGGTTGCCTTAGGTTAGGATATCTAACGTTATTGACTTATATAATGTTCCCACGGAGAAATAGGGGCCAACGCGCCAGGAATGTTGTAAAATTATACATTCGACATGTTAGGATTGCCTTAGGCTAGGATATATATCGTTAAAGACGTATATAATGTTCCCACCGAGAAATAGGGGCCGACACGCCAGGAATGTTGTAAAACATTACATCCGAGGTGTTAGGTTGCCTTAGGTTGGGATATACAACGTTATAGACGTATATATTGTTCCCACCGAGAAGTAGGTGCCGACGCGCCAGGAATGTTGTAAAATATTACATCCGAGATGTTAGGATTACCTTAGACTAGGATATATAACGTTATAGACGTATATATTGTTCCCACCGAGAAGTAGGGCTCCGCGTGCCAGGAATGTAGTAAAATATTACATCCGAGATGTTAGGTTGCCTTAGGTTAGGATATATAACGTTATAGACGTATATATTGTTCCCACCGAGAAGTAGGGGCCGGCGTGCCAGGAATGTAGTAAAATATTACATCCGAGATGTTAGGTTGCCTTAGGCTAGGATATATAAAGTTATAGACGTATATAATGTTCCCACCGTGAAGTAGGGGCCGGCGTGCCAGGAATGTAGTAAAATATTACATCCGAGATGTTAGGTTGCCTTAGGTTAGGATATATAACGATATAGACTTATATAATGTTCCCACCGAGAAGTAGGGGCCGACGTGCCAGGAATGTAGTAAAATATTACATCCGAGATGTTAGGTTGCCTTAGGTTAGGATATATGGCGTTATAGACGTATATAATGTTCCCACCGAGAAGTAGTGGCCAGCGCGCCAGGAATGTAGTAAAATACTACATCCGAGATGTTAGGTTGCCTTAGGTTAGGATATCTAACGTTATTGACTTATATAATGTTCCCACGGAGAAATAGGGGCCAACGCGCCAGGAATGTTGTAAAATTATACATTCGACATGTTAGGATTGCCTTAGGCTAGGATATATATCGTTAAAGACGTATATAATGTTCCCACCGAGAAATAGGGGCCGACACGCCAGGAATGTTGTAAAACATTACATCCGAGGTGTTAGGTTGCCTTAGGTTGGGATATACAACGTTATAGACGTATATATTGTTCCCACCGAGAAGTAGGTGCCGACGCGCCAGGAATGTTGTAAAATATTACATCCGAGATGTTAGGATTACCTTAGGCTAGGATATATAACGTTATAGACGTATATATTGTTCCCACCGAGAAGTAGGGCTCCGCGTGCCAGGAATGTAGTAAAATATTACATCCGAGATGTTAGGTTGCCTTAGGTTAGGATATATAACGTTATAGACGTATATATTGTTCCCACCGAGAAGTAGGGGCCGGCGTGCCAGGAATGTAGTAAAATATTACATCCGAGATGTTAGGTTGCCTTAGGCTAGGATATATAAAGTTATAGACGTATATAATGTTCCCACCGTGAAGTAGGGGCCGGCGTGCCAGGAATGTAGTAAAATATTACATCCGAGATGTTAGATTGCCTTAGGTTAGGATATATAACGTTATAGACTTATATACTGTTCCCACCGAGAAGTAGGTGCCGACGCGCCACGAATGTTGTAAAATATTACATCCGAGATGTTAGGATTACCTTAGGCTAGGATATATAACGCTATAGACGTATATATTGTTCCCACCGAGAAGTAGGGCCCGGCGTGCCAGGAATGTAGTAAAATATTACATCCGAGATGTTAGGTTGCCTTAGGTTAGGATATATAACGTTATAGACGTATATATTGTTCCCACCGAGAAGTAGGGGCCGGCGTGCCAGGAATGTTATCAACTATTACATCCGAGATGTTAGGTTGCCTTAGGTTACGATATATAACGTTATAGACGTATATAATGTTCCCACCGAGATGTAGGGACTGACATGCCAGGAATGTTGTAAAATATTACATTCGAGATGTTAGGTTGCTTTAGGTTAGGATATATATCGTTATAGACTTATATAATGTACCCACCGAGACGTGGGGACCGACATGCCAGGAATGTTGTAAAATATTACATCCCAGAAGTTAGGTTGCTTTGGGTTAGGATATACAACGTTATGGACGTATATAATGTCCCCATCGAGAAGCAGGCGACGGCACGCCAGAATGTTGTAAAATATTACATCCGAGATGTCAGGTTCCCTTAGGTTAGGATATACAACGTTATAGACGTATCTAATGTCCCCATCGAGAAGTAGGCGACGACACGCCAGAATGTTGTAAAATATTACATCCTATATGGTAGGTTGCCTTAGGCTAGGATATATAACGTGATAGACGTATATAATATTCCCACCGAGAAATAGGGGCCGACGCGTCAGGAATGTTGTAAAATATTACAAGTTTGGTTGCCTTAGGTTAGGATGTACAACGTTATAGATGTATATAATGTCCCTATCCAGAAGTAGGTGACCACACGCCAGGAATGTTGTACAATATTACATGCGACATCTTAGGTTGCCTTAGGCTAGGATATCTAACCTTATAGACGTATATAATGTTACCACCGAGAACTACGGGCCGACACGTCAGGAATGATTTAAAATATTACATTCGACATGTTAGGTCGCCTTAGGCTAGGATATATAACGTTATAGACGTATATAATGTTCCCACCGAGAAATAGGGGCCGACGCGTCAGGAATGTTGTAAAATATTACACCCGAGATGTTAGGTTCCCTTAGGTTAGGATATACAACGTTATAGACGTATAGAATGTTCCCACCGAGATGTATGGACCGACATGCCTGGAATGTTGTAAAATATTACATCCGAGATGTTAGGTTGCTTTAGGTTAGGATATATATCGTTATAGACTTATATAATGTTCCCACTGAGACGTGGGGACCGACATGCCAGGAATGTTGTCAAATATTACATTTGACATGTTAGGTTTCCTTAGGCTAGGATATATAATGTTATACACGCATATAATGTTATCACCGAGAACTACGGGCCGACACGCCAGGAATGTTGTAAAATATTACATCCGAGATGTTATGTTGCCTTGCGTTAGGATATATTACGTTATAGACGTATATAATGTTCCCACCGAGATGTACGGGCCGATACGCCAGGAATGTTATCAACTATTACATCCGAGATGTTCGGTTACCTTAGGTTATGATATATGAGGTTACAGACGTATAGAATGTTCCCACCGAGATGTAGGGACTGACATGCCAGGAATGTTGTAAAATATTACATCCGAGATGTTAGGTTGCCTTAGGCTAGGATATATATCGTTATAGACTTTATTAATGTTCCCACCGAGACGTGGGTACCGACATGCCAGGAATCTTGTAAAATATTACATCCGAGTTGTTAGGTTGCTTTAGGTTAGGATATATATCGTTATAGACTTATATAATGTTACCACCGAGAACTACGGGCCGACACGTCAGGAATGATTTAAAATATTACATTCGACATGTTAGGTCGCCTTAGGCTAGGATATATAACGTTATAGACGTATATAATGTTCCCACCGAGAAATAGGGGCCGACGCGTCAGGAATGTTGTAAAATATTACACCCGAGATGTTAGGTTCCCTTAGGTTAGGATATACAACGTTATAGACGTGTAGAATGTTCCCACCGAGATGTATGGACCGACATGCCTGGAATGTTGTAAAATATTACATCCGAGATGTTAGGTTGCTTTAGGTTAGGATATATATCGTTATAGACTTATATAATGTTCCCACTGAGACGTGGGGACCGACATGCCAGGAATGTTGTCAAATATTACATTTGACATGTTAGGTTTCCTTAGGCTAGGATATATAATGTTATACACGCATATAATGTTATCACCGAGAACTACGGGCCGACACGACAGGAATGTTGGAAAATATTACATCCGAGATGTTATGTTGCCTTGCGTTAGGATATATTACGTTATAGACGTATATAATGTTCCCACCGAGATGTACGGGCCGATACGCCAGGAATGTTATCAACTGTTACATCCGAGATGTTCGGTTACCTTAGGTTATGATATACAAGGTTACAGACGTATAGAATGTTCCCACCGAGATGTAGGGACTGACATGCCAGGAATGTTGTAAAATATTACATCCGAGTTGTTAGGTTGCTTTAGGTTAGGATATATATCGTTATAGACTTATATAATGTTCCCACCGAGACGTGGGTACCGACATGCCAGGAATCTTGTAAAATATTACATCCGAGTTGTTAGGTTGCTTTAGGTTAGGATATATATCGTTATAGACTTATATAATGTTCCCACCGAGACGTGGGTACCGACATGCCAGGAATATTGTAAAATATTACATCCCAGATGTTAGGTTGCGTTAGGTTAGGATATACAACGTTATAGACGTATATAATGTCCCCATCGAGAAGCAGGCGACGACACGCCAGAATGTTGTAAAATATTACATCTGATATGTTAGGTTGCCTTAGGCTAGGATATGTAACGTTATAGACGTATATAATATTCCCAACGAGAAATAGGGGCCGACGCGTCAGGAATGTTGTAAAATATTACATCCGAGATGTTAGGTTGCCTTAGGTTAGCATATATAACGTCATAGACTTATATAATGTTCCCACCGAGAAGTAGGGGCCGACACGCCAGGAATGTTGTAAAACATTACATCCGAGGTGTTAGGTTGCCTTAGGCTAGGATATATAGCCTTATAGACGTATATAATGTTCCCACCGAGAAGTAGGGGCCAACGAGCCAGGAATGTGGTGAAATATTACATTCGACATGTTAAGCTGCCTTAGGTTAGGATATATAGCGTTATAGACGAATATACTGTTCCCACCGAGAAGTAGTTGCCGACGCGCCTGGAATATTGTAAAATATTACATTCGACATGTAAGGTTGCCTTATGCTAGGATATATAACGTTATAGACGTATATAATGTTCCCACCGAGAAGTAGGGGCCGACGAGCCAGGAATGTGGTGAAATATTACATTGGACATGTTAAGTTGCCTTAGGCTAGGATATATAGCGTTATAGACGTATATAATGTTCCCACCGAGAAGTAGGGGCCGACGTGCCAGGAATGTTGCAAAATATTACGCTCGACATGTTAGGTTGCCTTAGGCTAGGGCATATAGCGATATAGACGTACATAATTCTCCCATCGAGAAGTAGGTGCCGGCGCGCCAGGAATGTAGTAAAATATTACATCCGAGATGTTAGGTCGCCTTAGGCTAGGATATGTAACTTTATAGATGTATATAATGTTCCCACCGAGGAGTAGGGGCCAACGAGCCAGGAATGTGTTAAAATGTTACATTCGACATGTTAAGTTGCCTTAGGTTAGGATATATAACGTTATAGACGTATATAATGTTCCCACCGAGAGGTAGAGGGCGACGAGCCAGGAATGTTGTAAAATTTTACGCTCGACACGTTAGGTTGCCTTAGGCTAGGATATATAGCGTTACAGACGTATATAATGTTCCCACCGAAAAGTAGGGGGCGGCGCGCCCGGAATGTAGTAAAATATTACATCCGAGACGTTAGGTTGCCTTAGGCTAGGATATGTAACGTCCTAGACGTATATAATGTTCCCACCGAGAAGTAGGGGCCAACGAGCCAGGAATGTGGTGAAATATTACATTCGACATGTAAGGTTGCCTTAGGCTAGGATATATAACGTTATAAACGTATATAATGTTCCACCGAGAAGTAGGGGCCGACGAGCCAGGAATGTTGTAAAATATTACGCTCGACATGTTAGCTTGCCTTAGGCTAGGAGATATAGCGATATAGACGTTTATAATGTCTCCACCGAGGTGTAGGGGCCGACGTGCCACGAATGTAGTAAAATATTACATCCGAGGTGTTAGGTTCCCTTCGGTTAGGATATATAACGTTATAGACGTATAGAATGTTCCCACCGAGAAGTAGGGGCCTACACGCCAGGAATGTTATCAACTATTACATCCGAGATGTTAGGTTGCCTTAGGTTACGATATATAACGTTATAGACGTATATAATGTTCCCACCGAGATGTAGGGACTGACATGCCAGGAATGTTGTAAAATATTACATTCGAGATGTTAGGTTGCTTTAGGTTAGGATATATATCGTTATAGACTTATATAATGTACCCACCGAGACGTGGGGACCGACATGCCAGGAATGTTGTAAAATATTACATCCCAGAAGTTAGGTTGCTTTGGGTTAGGATATACAACGTTATGGACGTATATAATGTCCCCATCGAGAAGCAGGCGACGGCACGCCAGAATGTTGTAAAATATTACTTCCGAGATGTCAGGTTCCCTTAGGTTAGGATATACAACGTTATAGACGTATCTAATGTCCCCATCGAGAAGTAGGCGACGACACGCCAGAATGTTGTAAAATATTACATCCTATATGGTAGGTTGCCTTAGGCTCGGATATATAACGTGATAGACGTATATAATATTCCCACCGAGAAATAGGGGCCGACGCGTCAGGAATGTTGTAAAATATTACACGTTTGGTTGCCTTAGGTTAGGATGTACAACGTTATAGATGTATATAATGTCCCTATCCAGAAGTAGGTGACCACACGCCAGGAATGTTGTACAATATTACATGCGACATCTTAGGTTGCCTTAGGCTAGGATATCTAACCTTATAGACGTATATAATGTTACCACCGAGAACTACGGGCCGACACGTCAGGAATGATTTAAAATATTACATTCGACATGTTAGGTCGCCTTAGGCTAGGATATATAACGTTATAGACGTATATAATGTTCCCACCGAGAAATAGGGGCCGACGCGTCAGGAATGTTGTAAAATATTACACCCGAGATGTTAGGTTCCCTTAGGTTAGGATATACAACGTTATAGACGTATAGAATGTTCCCACCGAGATGTATGGACCGACATGCCTGGAATGTTGTAAAATATTACATCCGAGATGTTAGGTTGCTTTAGGTTAGGATATATATCGTTATAGACTTATATAATGTTCCCACTGAGACGTGGGGACCGACATGCCAGGAATGTTGTCAAATATTACATTTGACATGTTAGGTTTCCTTAGGCTAGGATATATAATGTTATACACGCATATAATGTTATCACCGAGAACTACGGGCCGACACGCCAGGAATGTTGTAAAATATTACATCCGAGATGTTATGTTGCCTTGCGTTAGGATATATTACGTTATAGACGTATATAATGTTCCCACCGAGATGTACGGGCCGATACGCCAGGAATGTTATCAACTATTACATCCGAGATGTTCGGTTACCTTAGGTTATGATATATGAGGTTACAGACGTATAGAATGTTCCCACCGAGATGTAGGGACTGACACGCCAGGAATGTTGTAAAATATTACATCCGAGATGTTATGTTGCCTTGCGTTAGGATATATTACGTTATAGACGTATATAATGTTCCCACCGAGATGTACGGGCCGATACGCCAGGAATGTTATCAACTATTACATCCGAGATGTTCGGTTACCTTAGGTTATGATATATGAGGTTACAGACGTATAGAATGTTCCCACCGAGATGTAGGGACTGACATGCCAGGAATGTTGTAAAATATTACATCCGAGATGTTAGGTTGCCTTAGGCTAGGATATATATCGTTATAGACTTTATTAATGTTCCCACCGAGACGTGGGTACCGACGTGCCAGGAATCTTGTAAAATATTACATCCGAGTTGTTAGGTTGCTTTAGGTTAGGATATATATCGTTATAGACTTATATAATGTTACCACCGAGAACTACGGGCCGACACGTCAGGAATGATTTAAAATATTACATTCGACACGTTAGGTCGCCTTAGGCTAGGATATATAACGTTATAGACGTATATAATGTTCCCACCGAGAAATAGGGGCCGACGCGTCAGGAATGTTGTAAAATATTACACCCGAGATGTTAGGTTCCCTTAGGTTAGGATATACAACGTTATAGACGTATAGAATGTTCCCACCGAGATGTATGGACCGACATGCCTGGAATGTTTAAAATATTACATCCGAGATGTTAGGTTGCTTTAGGTTAGGATATATATCGTTATAGACTTATATAATGTTCCCACTGAGACGTGGGGACCGACATGCCAGGAATGTTGTCAAATATTACATTTGACATGTTAGGTTTCCTTAGGCTAGGATATATAATGTTATACACGCATATAATGTTATCACCGAGAACTACGTGCCGACACGACAGGAATGTTGGAAAATATTACATCCGAGATGTTATGTTGCCTTGCGTTAGGATATATTAGGTTATAGACGTATATAATGTTCCCACCGAGATGTACGGGCCGATACGCCAGGAATGTTATCAACTATTACATCCGAGATGATCGGTTACCTTAGGTTATGATATACAAGGTTACAGACGTATAGAATGTTCCCACCGAGATGTAGGGACTGACATGCCAGGAATGTTGTAAAATATTACATCCGAGATGTTAGGATGCCTTAGGCTAGGATATATATCGTTATAGACTTTATTAATGTTCCCACCGAGACGTGGGTACCGACATGCCAGGAATCTTGTAAAATATTACATCCGAGTTGTTAGGTTGCTTTAGGTTAGGATATATATCGTTATAGACTTATATAATGTTCCCACCGAGACGTGGGTACCGACATGCCAGGAATCTTGTAAAATATTACATCCGAGTTGTTAGGTTGCTTTAGGTTAGGATATATATCGTTATAGACTTATATAATGTTCCCACCGAGACGTGGGTACCGACATGCCAGGAATATTGTAAAATATTACATCCCAGATGTTAGGTTGCGTTAGGTTAGGATATACAACGTTATAGACGTATATAATGTCCCCATCGAGAAGCAGGCGACGACACGCCAGAATGTTGTAAAATATTACATCTGATATGTTAGGTTGCCTTAGGCTAGGATATGTAACGTTATAGACGTATATAATATTCCCAACGAGAAATAGGGGCCGACGCGTCAGGAATGTTGTAAAATATTACACTCGAAATGTTAGGTTCCCTTAGGTTAGGATATACAACGTTATAGACGTATAGAATGTTCCCACCGAGATGTAGGGACCGACATGTCAGGAATGTTGTAAAATATTACATGCGAGATGTTAGGTTGCATTAGGTTAGGATATATATCGTTATAGACTTATATAATGTTCCCACCGAGACGTGGGGACCGACATGCCAGGAATGTTGTAAAATATTACATCCCAGAAGTTAGGTTGCTTTGGGTTAGGATATACAACGTTATAGACGTATATAATGTCCCCTTCGAGAAGCAGGCGACGACACGCCAGAATGTTGTAAAATATTACATTCGACATGTTAGGTTGCCTTAGGCTAGGATATGTAACGTTATAGACGTATATAATATTCCCACCGAGAAATAGGGGCCGACGTGTCAGGAATGTTGTAAAATATTACACCCGAAATGATAGGTGCCCTTAGGTTAGGATATACAACGTTATAGACGTATAGAATGTTCCCACCGAGATGTAGGAACAGACATGCCAGGAATGTTGTAAAATATTACATCCGAGATGTTAGGTTGCTTTAGGTTAGGATATATATCGTTATAGACTTATATAATGTTCCCACCGAGGCGTGGGGACCGACATGCCTGGAAGGTTGTAAAATATTACATCCCAGAAGTTAGGTTGCTTTGGGTTAGGATATACTACGTTATAGACGTATATAATGTCCCCATCGAGAAGCATGCGACGACACGCCAGAATGTTGTAAAATATTACATCCGAGATGTTAGGTTCCCTTAGGTTAGGATATACAACGTTATAGACGTATCTAATGTCCCCATCGAGAAGCAGGCGACGACACGCCAGAATGTTTTAAAATGTCACATCCGATATGTTAGGTTGCCTTAGGCTAGGATATATAACGTGATAGACGTATATAATGTTTCCACCGAGAAATAGGGGCCGACGTGACAGGAATGTTGTAAAATATCACACCCGAAATGATAGGTTCCCTTAGGTTAGGATATACAACGTTATAGACGTATAGAATGTTCCCACCGAGATGTAGGGACCGACATGTCAAGAATGTTGTAAAATATTACATCCGAAATGTTAGGTTGCCTTAGGTTAGGATATATATCGTTATAGACGTATATAATGTTCCCGCCAGGACGTAGGGTCCGATATGCGAGGAATGTTTTAAAATATTACATACGAGATGTTTGGTTGCCTTAGGTTAGGATATATATCGTTATAGACGTATATAATGTTCCCATAGAGAATTAAGGGCCGTCCCGCCTGAAATGTTGTCAAATACTACATTCGAGATGTTAGGTTCCCTTAGGTTAGGATATATAACGTTATAGACGTATACAATGTTCCCACCGATAAGTACGGGCCGACACGCCAGGAATGTTATCAACTATTACATCCGAGATGTTTGGTTCCCTTCGGTTAGGATATATAACGTTATAGACGTACATAATGTCCCCATTGAGAAGTAGGCGACGACACGCCAGAAATGTTGTAAAATATTACATCCGAGATGTTAGGTTGCCTTAGGTTAGGATATATAACGTTATTGACTTATTTAATGTTCCCACAGAGAAGTAGGGCCCGACTCGCCAGGATTGTTGTAGAATATTACATTCGACATGTTAGGTTGCCTTAGGCTAGGATATATAGCGTTATAGTAGTATGTAATGTTCCCACCGAGAAGTAGGGGCCAGCGCGCCAGGAATGTGGGAAAATATTACATCCGAGATGTTAGGTCGCCTTAGGCTAGGATATACAACGTTATAGACGTATATAACGTTACCACAGAGAAGTGGGGACGGGCATGCCAGGAATGTTGTAAAATATTACGGTAGAGATGTTATGTTGCCTTAGGTTAGGATATATAAAGTTATAGGCGTATGTAATGTTCCCACCGAGAAGTAGGGGCCGACGCGCCAGGACTGTTGTAAAATATTACATCCGAGATGTTAGGTTGCCTTAGGTTAGGACATACAACGTTATAGACGTATATAATGTCCCAATCGAGAAGCAGGCGAAGACACGCCAGGAATGTTGTAAAATATTACATCCGAGATGTTAGGTTGCCTTAGATTAGGATATACAACGTTATAGACGTATATAATATCCCCATCGAGAAGCAGGCGACGACATGCCAGGAATGTTGTAAAATATTACACCCGAAATGATAGGTTCCCTTAGGTTAGGATATACAACGCTATAGACGTATAGAATGTTCCCACCGAGATGTAGGGACCGACATGCCAAGAATGTTGTAAAATAATACATCCGAGATGTTAGGTTGCCTTAGGTTAGGATATATATCGTTATAGACGTATATAACGTTCCCGCCGGGTCGTAGGAACCGACATTCCAGGAATGTTGTAAAGAATTACATACGAGATGTTATCTTGCCTTACGTTAGGATATATAACGCTATAGACGTATATAATGTCCCCATCGAGAAGTAGGCGGCGACACGCCAGGAATGTTGTAAAATATTACATCCGAAATGTTAGGTTGCCTTAGGTTAGGATATATATCGTTATAGACGTATATAATGTTCCCGCCAGGACGTAGGGTCCGATATGCGAGGAATGTTTTAAAATATTACATACGAGATGTTTGGTTGCCTTAGGTTAGGATATATATCGTTATAGACGTATATAATGTTCCCATAGAGAATTAAGGGCCGTCCCGCCTGAAATGTTGTCAAATACTACATTCGAGATGTTAGGTTCCCTTAGGTTAGGATATATAACGTTATAGACGTATACAATGTTCCCACCGATAAGTACGGGCCGACACGCCAGGAATGTTATCAACTATTACATCCGAGATGTTTGGTTCCCTTCGGTTAGGATATATAACGTTGTAGACGTACATAATGTCCCCATTGAGAAGTAGGCGACGACACGCCAGAAATGTTGTAAAATATTACATCCGAGATGTTAGGTTGCCTTAGGTTAGGATATATAACGTTATTGACTTATTTAATGTTCCCACAGAGAAGTAGGGCCCGACTCGCCAGGAATGTTGTAGAATATTACATTCGACATGTTAGGTTGCCTTAGGCTAGGATATATAGCGTTATAGTAGTATGTAATGTTCCCACCGAGAAGTAGGGGCCAGCGCGCCAGGAATGTGGGAAAATATTACATCCGAGATGTTAGGTCGCCTTAGGCTAGGATATACAACGTTATAGACGTATATAACGTTACCACAGAGAAGTGGGGACGGGCATGCCAGGAATGTTGTAAAATATTACGGTAGAGATGTTATGTTGCCTTAGGTTAGGATATATAAAGTTATAGGCGTATGTAATGTTCCCACCGAGAAGTAGGGGCCGACGCGCCAGGACTGTTGTAAAATATTACATCCGAGATGTTAGGTTGCCTTAGGTTAGGACATACAACGTTATAGACGTATATAATGTCCCAATCGAGAAGCAGGCGAAGACACGCCAGGAATGTTGTAAAATATTACATCCGAGATGTTAGGTTGCCTTAGATTAGGATATACAACGTTATAGACGTATATAATATCCCCATCGAGAAGCAGGCGACGACATGCCAGGAATGTTGTAAAATATTACACCCGAAATGATAGGTTCCCTTAGGTTAGGATATACAACGCTATAGACGTATAGAATGTTCCCACCGAGATGTAGGGACCGACATGCCAAGAATGTTGTAAAATAATACATCCGAGATGTTAGGTTGCCTTAGGTTAGGATATATATCGTTATAGACGTATATAACGTTCCCGCCGGGTCGTAGGAACCGACATTCCAGGAATGTTGTAAAGAATTACATACGAGATGTTATCTTGCCTTACGTTAGGATATATAACGCTATAGACGTATATAATGTCCCCATCGAGAAGTAGGCGGCGACACGCCAGGAATGTTGTAAAATATTACATCCGAAATGTTAGGTTGCCTTAGGTTAGGATATATATCGTTATAGACGTATATAATGTTCCCGCCAGGACGTAGGGTCCGATATGCGAGGAATGTTTTAAAATATTACATACGAGATGTTTGGTTGCCTTAGGTTAGGATATATATCGTTATAGACGTATATAATGTTCCCATAGAGAATTAAGGGCCGTCCCGCCTGAAATGTTGTCAAATACTACATTCGAGATGTTAGGTTCCCTTAGGTTAGGATATATAACGTTATAGACGTATACAATGTTCCCACCGATAAGTACGGGCCGACACGCCAGGAATGTTATCAACTATTACATCCGAGATGTTTGGTTCCCTTCGGTTAGGATATATAACGTTATAGACGTACATAATGTCCCCATTGAGAAGTAGGCGACGACACGCCAGAAATGTTGTAAAATATTACATCCGAGATGTTAGGTTGCCTTAGGTTAGGATATATAACGTTATTGACTTATTTAATGTTCCCACAGAGAAGTAGGGCCCGACTCGCCAGGAATGTTGTAGAATATTACATTCGACATGTTAGGTTGCCTTAGGCTAGGATATATAGCGTTATAGTAGTATGTAATGTTCCCACCGAGAAGTAGGGGCCAGCGCGCCAGGAATGTGGGAAAATATTACATCCGAGATGTTAGGTCGCCTTAGGCTAGGATATACAACGTTATAGACGTATATAACGTTACCACAGAGAAGTGGGGACGGGCATGCCAGGAATGTTGTAAAATATTACGGTAGAGATGTTATGTTGCCTTAGGTTAGGATATATAAAGTTATAGGCGTATGTAATATTCCCACCGAGAAGTAGGGGCCGACGCGCCAGGACTGTTGTAAAATATTACATCCGAGATGTTAGGTTGCCTTAGGTTAGGACATACAACGTTATAGACGTATATAATGTCCCAATCGAGAAGCAGGCGAAGACACGCCAGGAATGTTGTAAAATATTACATCCGAGATGTTAGGTTGCCTTAGATTAGGATATACAACGTTATAGACGTATATAATATCCCCATCGAGAAGCAGGCGACGACATGCCAGGAATGTTGTAAAATATTACACCCGAAATGATAGGTTCCCTTAGGTTAGGATATACAACGCTATAGACGTATAGAATGTTCCCACCGAGATGTAGGGACCGACATGCCAAGAATGTTGTAAAATAATACATCCGAGATGTTAGGTTGCCTTAGGTTAGGATATATATCGTTATAGACGTATATAACGTTCCCGCCGGGTCGTAGGAACCGACATTCCAGGAATGTTGTAAAGAATTACATACGAGATGTTATCTTGCCTTACGTTAGAATATATAACGCTATAGACGTATATAATGTCCCCATCGAGAAGTAGGCGGCGACACGCCAGGAATGTTTTAAAATAATGCATCCGAGATGTTAGGTTGCCTTAGGTTAGGATATATGTCGTTATAGACGTATCTAATGTCCCCATCGAGAAGCAGGCGACGACACGCCAGAATGTTGTAAAATATTACATCCGATATGTTAGGTTGACTTAGGCTAGGATATATAATGTGATAGACGTATATAATGTTTCCACCGAGAAATAGGGGCCGACGCGTCAGGAATGTTGTAAAATATGACATCCGAGTTGTTAGATTGCTTTAGGTTAGGATATATATCGTTATAGACGTATATAATGTACCCTTCGAGAAGCAGGCGACGACACGCCAGAATGTTGTAAAATATTACATTCGACATGTTAGGTTGCCTTAGGCTAGGATATGTAACGTTATAGACGTATATAATATTCCCACCGAGAAATAGGGGCCGACGTGTCAGGAATGTTGTAAAATATTGCACCCGAAATGATAGGTGCCCTTAGGTTAGGATATACAACGTTATAGACGTATAGAATGTTCCCACCGAGATGTAGGAACAGACATTAGAGGAATGTTGTAAAATATTACATCAGAGATGTTAGGTTGCTTTAGGTTAGGATATATATCGTTATAGACTTATATAATGTTCCCACCCAGGCGTGGCGACCGACATGCCTGGAAGGTTGTAAAATATTACATCCCAGAAGTTAGGTTGCTTTGGGTTAGGATATACTACGTTATAGACATATATAATGTCCCCATCGAGAAGCAGGCGACGACACGCCAGAATGTTGTAAAATATTACATCCGATATGTTAGGTTGCCTTAGGCTAGGATATATAACGTGATAGACGTATACCATGTCCCCACCGAGAAGTAGGGACCGACGCGTCAGGAATGTTATAAAATATTACATCCCAGATGTTAGGTTGCGTTAGGTTAGGATATACAACGTAATAGACGTATATAATGTCCCCTTCGAGAAGCAGGCGACGACACGCCAGAATGTTGTAAAATATTACATTCGACATGTTAGGTTGCCTTAGGCTAGGATATGTAACGTTATAGACGTATATAATATTCCCACCGAGAAATAGGGGCCGACGCGTCAGGAATGTTGTAAAATATTACACCCTGAAATGTTAGGTTGCCTTAGGTTAGGATATACAAATTATAGACGTATAGAATGTTCCCACCGAGATGTAGGGACCGACATGCCAGGAATGTTGTAAAATATTTCATCCGCGTTGTTAGGTTGCTTTAGGTTAGGATATATATCGTTATAGACTTATATAATGTTCCCACCGAGACGTGGGGACCGACATGCCAGGAATGTTGTGAAATATTACATCTCAGAAGTTAGGTTGCTTTGGGTTAGGATATACAACGATATAGGCGTATATAATGTCCCCACCGAAACGTACGGGACGACACGAACTGGATTCTGTAAAACATTACCAGCGAGGGGCTAGATGGGATAGGTTAGGTAAAATTGCGATACAGACGTATATAATGTGTCCACCGAGATGTAGGGGCCGACCCGCCTGGAATGTTGTAAAATACTACGTTCGAGATGTTAGGTAGCCTTAGGTTAGGATATATAACGTTATAGACTTATATAATGTCCGCACCGAGACGTACGGGACGACACGAACGGGATTCTGTAAAACATTACGGCCGAGGGGCTAGATGGGTTAGGTTAGGTTATATTACGTTATAGACGTATATAATGTGTCCACCGAGAAGTAGGGGCCGAACCGCCTGGAATGTTGTAAAGTACTACGTTAGAGATGTTAGGTTGCCTTAGGTCAGGATATATAACGTTATAGACGCATACAATGTCCCCACCAAGACGTACGGGACGACACGAACTGGATTCTGTAAAACATTACCAGCGAGGTTCTAGATGGGTTAGGTTAGGTTATATTACGTTATAGACGTATATAATGTTCCCACCGAGATGTAGGGGCCAACCCGCCAGGTATTTTGGAAAATACTACATCCGAGATGTTACGTTGCCTCAGGTTAGGATATATAACGTTATAGACACATACAATGTCCCCACCGAGACGTACGGGACGACACGAACTGGATTCTGTAAAACATGACCAGCGAGGGGCTAGATGGGTTAGGTTAGGTAAAATTGCGATATAGACGTATATAATGTGTCAACCGAGAAGTAGGGGCCGACCCGCCAGGAATGTTGTAAAACATTACATCCGAGGTGTTAGGTTTCCTTAGGTTAGGATATATAACGTTATAGACGTATATAATGTTCCCACCGAGATTTAGGTGCCGACGCGCCAGGAATGTTGTAAAACAATACACCCGAGGCGTTAGGTTGCCTTAGGTTAGGATATATAACGTTATTGACGTATATAATGTTCCCACCGAGAAGTAGGTGCCGACGCGCCAGGAATGTTGTAAAATATTATATCCGAGATGTTAGGTTGCCTTAGGTTAGGATATGTAACGTTATAGACGTATATAATGTTCCCACCGAGAAGTAGGGGCCAACGAGCCAGGAATGTGGTGAAATATTACATTCGACATGTAAGGTTGCCTTAGGCTAGGATATATAACGTCATAGACGTATATAATGTTCCCACCGAGAAGTAGGGGCCGACGAGCCAGGAATGTTGTAAAATATTACGCTCGACATGTTAGCTTGCCTTGGGCTAGGAGATATAGCGATATAGACGTATACAATGTCTCCACCGAGATGTAGGGGCCGACGTGCCACGAATGTAGTAAAATATTACATCCGAGGTGTTATGTTCCCTTCGGTTAGGATATATAACGTTATAGACGTATATAATGTTCCCACCGAGAAGTAGGGGCCGGCGCACCAGGAATGTAGTAAAATATTACATCCGAGATGTTAGGTTGCCTTAGGCTAGGATATGTAACTTTATAGACGTATATAATGATCCCACCGAGGAGTAGGGGCCAACGAGCCAGAAATGTGGGAAAATATTACATTCGACATGTTAGGTTGCCTTAGGTTAGGATATATAACGTTATAGACGTATATAATGTTCCCACCGAGAAGTAGGGGCCGGCGCGCCACGAATGTAGTAAAATATTACATCCGAGATGTTAGGTTGCCTTAGGGTAGGATATATAACGTTATAGACGTATATAATGTTCCCACCGTGAAGTAGGGGCCAACGAGCCAGAAATGCGGTAAAATATTAAATCCCGCATGTTAGGTTGCCTTAGGTTAGGATATATAACGCTATTGACTTATATAATGTTCCCACCAAGAAGTAGGGGCCGACGCGCCAGGAATGTTGTAAAATGTTACATTCGACATGTTATGTTGCCTTAAGCTAGGATATATGGCGTTATAGACGTATATAACGTTCCCACCGAGAAGTAGGGGCCGAAGTGCCGGGAATGTTGTAAAATATTACATACGACATGTTAGGTTGCCTTAGGCTAGGATATGTAACATTATGGACGTATATAATGTTCCCACCGTGAAGTAGGGGCCAACGAGCCAGGAATGTAATAAAATATTACATCCGAGATGTTAGGTTGCCTTAGGCTAGGATATACAACGTTATAGACGTATAGAATGTTCCCACCGAGATGTAGGGACCGACATGCCAGGAATGTTGTAAAATATTACATCCGAGTTGTTAGGTTGCTTTAGGTTAGGATATATATCGTTATAGACCTATATAATGTTCGCACCGAGACGTGGGGACCGACATGCCAGGAATGTTGTAAAATATTACATCCCAGAAGTTAGGTTGCTTTGTGTTAGGATATACAACGTTATAGACGTATATAATGTCCCCATCGAGAAGCAGGCGACGACACGCCAGGAATGGTGTAAAATATTACATCCGAGAAGTTAGGTTTCCTTAGGTTAGGATATACAACGTTATAGACGTATATAATGTTCCCACCGAGAAATAGGGGCCGACGCGTCAGGAATGTTGTAAAATATTACACCCGAGATGTTAGGTTCCCTTAGGTTAGGATATACAACGTTATAGACGTATAGAATGTTCCCACCGAGATGTATGGACCGACATGCCTGGAATGTTGTAAAATATTACATCGGAGATGTTAGGTTGCTTTAGGTTAGGATATATATCGTTATAGACTTATATAATGTTCCCGCCGAGAGGTGGGGACCGACATGCCAGGAATGTTGTAAAATATGACATCCGGGTTGTTAGGTTGCTTTAGGTTAGGATATACCAAGTTATAGATGTATATAATGTCCTCATCCAGAAGTAGGCGACGACACGCCAGGAGTGTTGTAAAATATTACATTTGACATGTTAGGTTTCCTTAGGCTAGGATATATAATGTTATACACGCATATAATGTTATCACCGAGAACTACGGGCCGACATGCCAGGAATGATGTAAAATATTACATTCGACATATTAGGTCGCCTTAGGCTAGGATATATAACGTTATAGACGTATATAATGTTCCCACCGAGAAATAGGGGCCGACGCGTCAGGAATGTTGTAAAATATTACATCCGAGATGTTAGGTTGCCTTAGGTTAGGATATACAACATTATATATGTATATAATGTCCCCATCGAGAAGTAGGCGACGACACGCCAGGAATGTTATCAACTATTACATCCAAGATGTTAGGTTGCCTTAGGTTAGGGTATACAACGTTATAGACGTATATAATGTTCCCATCGGGAAGTAGGCGCCGTCACGCCAGGAATGCTGTAAAATATTACTGTAGAGAGGTTAGGTTGCCTTAGGTTATGATATATAACATTGCAGACGTATATAATGTTCCCACCGAGATGTAGGGACCGACATGACAGGAATGTTGTAAAATATTACATTCGAGATGTTAGGTTGCTTTAGGTTAGGATATATAACGTTAGAGATGTATATAATGTCCCCATCCAGAAGTAGGCGACGACACGCCAAGAATGTTGTAAAGTATTATATCCCAGATGTTAGGTTGGGTTAGGTTAGAATATACAACGTTATAGACGTATATAATGTCCCCATCGAGAAGCAGGCTACGACACGCCAGGAATGTTGTAAAATATTACATCCGAGATGTTAGGTTGCCTTAGAGTAGTATATATATCGTTATAGACGTATACAATGTTTCCACCGAGAAGTAGGGACCGACATGCCAGGAATGTTGTAAAATATTACATCCGAGATGTTTGGTTGCCTTAGGGTAGGATATACAACATTATATATGTACATAATGTCCCCATAGAGAAGTAGGGGACGACACGCCAGGAATGTCGTAAAATATTACATTCGACATGTTAGGTTGCCTTAGGCTAGGATATATAATGCTATAGACGTATATAATGTTCCCACCGTGAAATAGGGGCCGATGAGTCAGGAATGTTGTAAAATATTACACGCGAGATGTTAGGTTGCTTTGGGTTAGGATATACAATGTTATAGACGTATATAATGTCCCCTTCGGGAAGCAGGCGACGACACGCCAGAATGTGGTAAAATATTACATTCGACATGTTAGGTTGCCTTAGGATAGGATATGTAACATTATAGACGTATATAATATTCCCACCGAGAAATAGGGGCCGACGCGTCAGGAATGTTGTAAAATATTACACCCGAAATGTTAGGTTGCCTTAGGTTAGGATATACAACGTTATAGACATATATAATGTCCCCATCGGGAAGTAGGCGCCGTCACGCCAGGAATGCTGTAAAATATTACTATAGAGAGGTTAGGTTGCCTTAGGTTATGATATATAACCTTGCAGACGTATATAATGTTCCCACCGAGATGTAGGGACCGACATGCCAGGAATGTTCTAAAATATTACATTCGAGATGTTAGGTTGCTTTAGGTTAGGATATATATCGTTATAGACTTATATAATGTTCCCACCGAGACGTGGGGACCGACATGCCAGGAATGTTGTAAAATATTACATCTCAGATGTTAGGTTGCTTTGGGTTAGGATATACAACGTTATAGACGTATATAATGTCCCTATCGAGAAGCAGGCAACGACACGCCAGGAATGTTGTAAAATATTACACCCTGAAATGTTAGGTTGCCTTAGGTTAGGATATACAAATTATAGACGTATAGAATGTTCCCACCGAGATGTAGGGACCGACATGCCAGGAATGTTGTAAAATATTTCATCCGCGTTGTTAGGTTGCTTTAGGTTAGGATATATATCGTTATAGACTTATATAATGTTTCCACCGAGACGTGGGGACCGACATGCCAGGAATGTTGTGAAATATTACATCTCAGAAGTTAGGTTGCTTTGGGTTAGGATATACAACGTTATAGACGTATATAATGTCCCCGTCGAGAAGCAGGAAACGACACTCCAGGAATGTTGTAAAATATTACATCCGAGATGTTATGTTGCCTTACGTTAGGATATATAACGTTATAGACGTATATAATGTTCCCACCGAGAGGTACGGGCCGACACGCCAGGAATGTTATCAACTATTACATCGGAGATGTTATGTGGCCGTACGTTAGGATATATAACGTTATAGACCTATATAATGTTCCCACCGAGAAGTACGGGCCGACACACCAGGAATGTTATCAACTATTACATCCGAGATGTTATGTTGCCTTACGTTAGGATATATAACGTTATAGAAGTATATAATATTCCCACCGAGAAATAGGGGCCGACGCGTCAGGAATGTTGTAAAATATTACACCCGAAGTGTTAGGTTCCCTTAGGTTAGGATATACAACGTTATAGACGTATAGAATGTTCCCACCGAGACGTGGCGACCGACATGCCAGGAATCCTGTAAAATATTACACCCGAGATGTTAGGTTGCTTTAGGTTAGGATATACAACGATATAGGCGTATATAATGTCCCCATCGAGAAGCAGGCGACGACACGCCAGAATGATGTAAAATATTACATTCGACATGTTAGGTTGCCTTAGGATAGGATATATAACGTTATAGACGTATATAATATTCCCACCGAGAAATAGGGGCCGACGCGTCAGGAATGTTGTAAAATATTACACCCGGGATGTTAGGTTCCCTTAGGTTAGCATATACAACGTTATAGACGTATAGAATATTCCCACCGAGATGTAGGGACCGACATGCCAGGAATGTTGTAAAATATTACATCCGAGTCGTTAGGTTGCTTTAGGTTAGGATATATATCGTTATAGACTTATATAATGTTCCCACCGACAAGTGGGTACCGACATGCCAGGAATGTTGTAAAATATTACATCCCAAATGTTAGGTTGCTTTGGGTTAGGATATACAACGTTATAGACGCATATAATGTCCCCATCGAGAAGCAGGCGACGACACTCCAGGAATGTCGTAAAATATTACATTCGACATGTTAGGTTGCCTTAGGCTAGGATATATAACGCTATAGACGTATGTAATTTTACCACCGAGACGTAGGGACCGACATGCCACGAATGTTTTAAAATATTATATCCGAGATGTTAGGTTGCCTTAGGTTAGAATATAAAACATTATAGATGTATATAATGTCCCCATCGAGAAGTAGGCGACGACACGCCAGGAGTGTTGTAAAATATTACGTTTGACATGTTAGGTTTCCTTAGGCTAGGATATATAATGTTATACACGCATATAATGTTATCACCGAGAACTACGGGCCGACACGCCAGGAATGATGTAAAACATTACATCCGAGGTGTTAGGTTTCCTTAGGTTAGTATATATAACGTTATAGACGTATATAATGTTCCCACCGAGATTTAGGTGCCGACGCGCCAGGAATGTTGTAAAACAATACACCCGAGGCGTTAGGTTGCCTTAGGTTAGGATATATAACGTTATTGACGTATATAATGTTCCCACCGAGAAGTAGGTGCAGAGGCGCCAGGAATGTTGTAAAATATTATATCCGAGATGTTAGGTTGCCTTAGGTTAGGATATATAACGTTATTGACATATATACTGTTCCCACCGAGAAGTAGGTGCCGACGCGCCAGGAATGTGGTAAAATATTACATTCGACATGGTAGGTTTCCTTAGGCTAGGATTTATAGCGTAATAGACGTATATAATGTTCCCACCGAGAAGTAGGTGCCGACGCGCCAGGAATGTTGTAAAATATTACATTCGACATGTTAGGTTGCCTTAAGCTAGGATATATAGCGTTATAGACGTATATAATGTTCCCACCGAGAAGTAGGGGCCGAAGTGCCCGGGAATGTTGTAAAATATTACATCCGAGATGTTAGGTTGCCTTAGGCTAGGATATGTAACGTTATAGACGTATATAATGTTGCCACTGAGAAGTATGGTTCAACGAGCCAGGAATGTGGTAAAATATGACATTCGACATGTTAGGTTGCCTTCGGTTAGGATATATAACATTATAGACGTATATACTGTTCCCACCGAGAAGTAGGTGCCGATGCGCCAGGAATGTAGTAAAATATTACATCCGAGATGTTAGGTTGCCTTAGGCTAGGATATATAGCGTTATCGACGTATATAATGTTCCCACCGAGAAGTAGGGGCCGACGCGCCAGGAATGCTGTAAAATATTACATTCGACATGTTAGGTTGTCTTAGGCTAGGATATATAACGTTATAGACGTATATAATGTTCCCAACGAGAAGTAGGGGCCGGCGCGCCAGGAATGTAGTAAAATATTACATCCGAGATGTTAGGTTGCCTTAAGCTGGGATATATAGCGTAATAGACGTACATAATGTCTCCACAGAGATGTAGGGGCCGTCGCGCCAGGAACGTTGTAAAATATTACATCCGAGATGTTAGGTTGCCTTAGGCTAGGATAAGTAACGTTATAGACGTATATAATGTTCCCACCGAGAAGTAGTTGCCGACGCGCCTGGAATATTGTAAAATATGACATTCGAGATGTAAGGTTGCCTTATGCTAGGATATATAACGTTATAGACGTATATAAAGTTCCCACCGAGAAGTAGGTGCCGACGAGCCAGGAATGTTGTAAAATATTACGCTCGACATGTTAGGTTGCCTTAGGCTAAGATATATAGCGATATAGACGTATATAATGTTCCCATCGAGAAATAGCGGCCGGCGCGCCACGAATGTAGTAAAATATTACATCCGAGATGTTAGGATTGCCTTAGGCTAGGATATATCACGTTATAGACGTATATAATGTTCCCACCGAGAAGTAGTGGCCGACGAGCCAGGAATGTTGCAGAATATTACGCTCGACACGTTAGGTTGCCTTAGGCTAGGATATATGGCGATATAGACGTATATAATGTTCCCATCGAGAAGTAGGGGCCGGCGCGTCAAGAATGTAGTAAAATATTACATCCGAGATGTTAGGTGGCCTCAGGCTAGGATATGTAACTTTATAGACGTATATAATGTTCCCACCGAGAAGTAGGGGCCAACGAGCCAGGAATGTGGTGAAATATTACATTCGACATGTAAGGTTGCCTTAGGCTAGGATATATAACGTTATAAACGTATATAATGTTCCCACCGAGAAGTAGGGGCCAACAAGCCAGGAATGTGGTGAAATATTACATTCGACATGTAAGGTTGCCTTAGGCTAGGATATATAACGTTATAGACGTATATAATGTTCCCACCGAGAAGTAGGGGCCAACGAGCCAGGAATGTGGTGAAATATTACATTCGACATGTTAAGTTGCCTTAGGTTAGGATATATAACGTTATAGACGAATATACTGTTCCCACCGAGAAGTAGTTGCCGACGCGCCTGGAATATTGTAAAATATTACATTCGACATGTAAGGTTGCCTTATGCTAGGATATATAACGTTATAGACGTATATAATGTTCCCACCGAGAAGTAGGGGCCGACGAGCCAGGAATGTGGTGAAATATTACATTGGACATGTTAAGTTGCCTTAGGCTAGGATATATAGCGTTATAGGCGTATATAATGTTCCCACCGAGAAGTAGGGGCCGACGTGCCAGGAATGTAGTAAAATATTACATCCGAGATGTTAGGTTACCTTAGGTTAGGATATATGGCGTTATAGACGTATATAATGTTCCCACCGAGAAGTAGTGGCCGACGAGCCAGGAATGTTGCAGAATATTACGCTCGACACGTTAGGTTGCCTTAGGCTAGGATATATGGCGATATAGACGTATATAATGTTCCCATCGAGAAGTAGGGGCCGGCGCGTCAAGAATGTAGTAAAATATTACATCCGAGATGTTAGGTGGCCTCAGGCTAGGATATGTAACTTTATAGACGTATATAATGTTCCCACCGAGAAGTAGGGGCCAACGAGCCAGGAATGTGGTGAAATATTACATTCGACATGTAAGGTTGCCTTAGGCTAGGATATATAACGTTATAAACGTATATAATGTTCCCACCGAGAAGTAGGGGCCAACAAGCCAGGAATGTGGTGAAATATTACATTCGACATGTAAGGTTGCCTTAGGCTAGGATATATAACGTTATAGACGTATATAATGTTCCCACCGAGAAGTAGGGGCCAACGAGCCAGGAATGTGGTGAAATATTACATTCGACATGTTAAGTTGCCTTAGGTTAGGATATATAACGTTATAGACGAATATACTGTTCCCACCGAGAAGTAGTTGCCGACGCGCCTGGAATATTGTAAAATATTACATTCGACATGTAAGGTTGCCTTATGCTAGGATATATAACGTTATAGACGTATATAATGTTCCCACCGAGAAGTAGGGGCCGACGAGCCAGGAATGTGGTGAAATATTACATTGGACATGTTAAGTTGCCTTAGGCTAGGATATATAGCGTTATAGGCGTATATAATGTTCCCACCGAGAAGTAGGGGCCGACGTGCCAGGAATGTAGTAAAATATTACATCCGAGATGTTAGGTTACCTTAGGTTAGGATATATGGCGTTATAGACGTATATAATGTTCCCACCGAGAAGTAGTGGCCAGCGCGCCAGGAATGAAGTAAAATATTACATCCGAGATGTTAGGTTGCCTTAAGCTGGGATATATAGCGTAATAGACGTACATAATGTCTCCACAGAGATGTAGGGGCCGTCGCGCCAGGAACGTTGTAAAATATTACATCCGAGATGTTAGGTTGCCTTAGGCTAGGATAAGTAACGTTATAGACGTATATAATGTTCCCACCGAGAAGTAGTTGCCGACGCGCCTGGAATATTGTAAAATATTACATTCGAGATGTAAGGTTGCCTTATGCTAGGATATATAACGTTATGGACGTATATAAAGTTCCCACCGAGAAGTAGGTGCCGACGAGCCAGGAATGTTGTAAAATATTACGCTCGACATGTTAGGTTGCCTTAGGCTAAGATATATAGCGATATAGACGTATATAATGTTCCCATCGAGAAATAGCGGCCGGCGCGCCACGAATGTAGTAAAATATTACATCCGAGATGTTAGGATTGCCTTAGGCTAGGATATATCACGTTATAGACGTATATAATGTTCCCACCGAGAAGTAGTGGCCGACGAGCCAGGAATGTTGCAAAATATTACGCTCGACACGTTAGGTTGCCTTAGGCTAGGATATATAGCGATATAGACGTATATAATGTTCCCATCGAGAAGTAGGGGCCGGCGCGTCAGGAATGTAGTAAAATATTACATCCGAGATGTTAGGTTGCCTTAGGCTAGGATAAGTAACGTTATAGACGTATATAATGTTCCCACCGAGAAGTAGTTGCCGACGCGCCTGGAATATTGTAAAATATTACATTCGAGATGTAAGGTTGCCTTATGCTAGGATATATAACGTTATGGACGTATATAAAGTTCCCACCGAGAAGTAGGTGCCGACGAGCCAGGAATGTTGTAAAATATTACGCTCGACATGTTAGGTTGCCTTAGGCTAAGATATATAGCGATATAGACGTATATAATGTTCCCATCGAGAAATAGCGGCCGGCGCGCCACGAATGTAGTAAAATATTACATCCGAGATGTTAGGATTGCCTTAGGCTAGGATATATCACGTTATAGACGTATATAATGTTCCCACCGAGAAGTAGTGGCCGACGAGCCAGGAATGTTGCAAAATATTACGCTCGACACGTTAGGTTGCCTTAGGCTAGGATATATAGCGATATAGACGTATATAATGTTCCCATCGAGAAGTAGGGGCCGGCGCGTCAGGAATGTAGTAAAATATTACATCCGAGATGTTAGGTGGCCTTAGGCTAGGATATGTAACTTTATAGATGTATATAATGTTCCCACCGAGGAGTAGGGGCCAACGAGCCAGGAATGTGGTAAAATATTACATTCGACATGTTAAGTTGCCTTAGGTTAGGATATATAACGTTATAGACGTATATAATGTTCGCACCGAGATGTAGAGGCCGACGAGCCAGGAATGTTGTAAGATTTTACGCTCGACACGTTAGGTTGCCTTAGGCTAGGATATATAGCGTTACAGACGAATATAATGTTCCCACCGAAAAGTAGGGGCCGGCGCGCCAGGAATGTAATAAAATATTACATCCGAAACGTTAGGTTGCCTTAGGCTAGGATATGTAACGTTATAGACGTATATAATGTTCCCACCGAGAAGTAGGGGCCAACGTGCCAGGAATGTAGTAAAATATTACATCCGAGATGTTAGGTTGCCTTAGGTTAGGATATATAACGATATAGACTTATATAATGTTCCCACCGAGAAGTAGGGGCCGACGTGCCAGGAATGTAGTAAAATATTACATCCGAGATGTTAGGTTGCCTTAGGTTAGGATATATGGCGTTATAGACGTATATAATGTTCCCACCGAGAAGTAGTGGCCAGCGCGCCAGGAATGTAGTAAAATACTACATCCGAGATGTTAGGTTGCCTTAGGTTAGGATATCTAACGTTATTGACTTATATAATGTTCCCACGGAGAAATAGGGGCCAACGCGCCAGGAATGTTGTAAAATTATACATTCGACATGTTAGGATTGCCTTAGGCTAGGATATATATCGTTAAAGACGTATATAATGTTCCCACCGAGAAATAGGGGCCGACACGCCAGGAATGTTGTAAAACATTACATCCGAGGTGTTAGGTTGCCTTAGGTTGGGATATACAACGTTATAGACGTATATATTGTTCCCACCGAGAAGTAGGTGCCGACGCGCCAGGAATGTTGTAAAATATTACATCCGAGATGTTAGGATTACCTTAGACTAGGATATATAACGTTATAGACGTATATATTGTTCCCACCGAGAAGTAGGGCTCCGCGTGCCAGGAATGTAGTAAAATATTACATCCGAGATGTTAGGTTGCCTTAGGTTAGGATATATAACGTTATAGACGTATATATTGTTCCCACCGAGAAGTAGGGGCCGGCGTGCCAGGAATGTAGTAAAATATTACATCCGAGATGTTAGGTTGCCTTAGGCTAGGATATATAAAGTTATAGACGTATATAATGTTCCCACCGTGAAGTAGGGGCCGGCGTGCCAGGAATGTAGTAAAATATTACATCCGAGATGTTAGGTTGCCTTAGGTTAGGATATATAACGATATAGACTTATATAATGTTCCCACCGAGAAGTAGGGGCCGACGTGCCAGGAATGTAGTAAAATATTACATCCGAGATGTTAGGTTGCCTTAGGTTAGGATATATGGCGTTATAGACGTATATAATGTTCCCACCGAGAAGTAGTGGCCAGCGCGCCAGGAATGTAGTAAAATACTACATCCGAGATGTTAGGTTGCCTTAGGTTAGGATATCTAACGTTATTGACTTATATAATGTTCCCACGGAGAAATAGGGGCCAACGCGCCAGGAATGTTGTAAAATTATACATTCGACATGTTAGGATTGCCTTAGGCTAGGATATATATCGTTAAAGACGTATATAATGTTCCCACCGAGAAATAGGGGCCGACACGCCAGGAATGTTGTAAAACATTACATCCGAGGTGTTAGGTTGCCTTAGGTTGGGATATACAACGTTATAGACGTATATATTGTTCCCACCGAGAAGTAGGTGCCGACGCGCCAGGAATGTTGTAAAATATTACATCCGAGATGTTAGGATTACCTTAGGCTAGGATATATAACGTTATAGACGTATATATTGTTCCCACCGAGAAGTAGGGCTCCGCGTGCCAGGAATGTAGTAAAATATTACATCCGAGATGTTAGGTTGCCTTAGGTTAGGATATATAACGTTATAGACGTATATATTGTTCCCACCGAGAAGTAGGGGCCGGCGTGCCAGGAATGTAGTAAAATATTACATCCGAGATGTTAGGTTGCCTTAGGCTAGGATATATAAAGTTATAGACGTATATAATGTTCCCACCGTGAAGTAGGGGCCGGCGTGCCAGGAATGTAGTAAAATATTACATCCGAGATGTTAGATTGCCTTAGGTTAGGATATATAACGTTATAGACTTATATACTGTTCCCACCGAGAAGTAGGTGCCGACGCGCCACGAATGTTGTAAAATATTACATCCGAGATGTTAGGATTACCTTAGGCTAGGATATATAACGCTATAGACGTATATATTGTTCCCACCGAGAAGTAGGGCCCGGCGTGCCAGGAATGTAGTAAAATATTACATCCGAGATGTTAGGTTGCCTTAGGTTAGGATATATAACGTTATAGACGTATATATTGTTCCCACCGAGAAGTAGGGGCCGGCGTGCCAGGAATGTTATCAACTATTACATCCGAGATGTTAGGTTGCCTTAGGTTACGATATATAACGTTATAGACGTATATAATGTTCCCACCGAGATGTAGGGACTGACATGCCAGGAATGTTGTAAAATATTACATTCGAGATGTTAGGTTGCTTTAGGTTAGGATATATATCGTTATAGACTTATATAATGTACCCACCGAGACGTGGGGACCGACATGCCAGGAATGTTGTAAAATATTACATCCCAGAAGTTAGGTTGCTTTGGGTTAGGATATACAACGTTATGGACGTATATAATGTCCCCATCGAGAAGCAGGCGACGGCACGCCAGAATGTTGTAAAATATTACATCCGAGATGTCAGGTTCCCTTAGGTTAGGATATACAACGTTATAGACGTATCTAATGTCCCCATCGAGAAGTAGGCGACGACACGCCAGAATGTTGTAAAATATTACATCCTATATGGTAGGTTGCCTTAGGCTAGGATATATAACGTGATAGACGTATATAATATTCCCACCGAGAAATAGGGGCCGACGCGTCAGGAATGTTGTAAAATATTACAAGTTTGGTTGCCTTAGGTTAGGATGTACAACGTTATAGATGTATATAATGTCCCTATCCAGAAGTAGGTGACCACACGCCAGGAATGTTGTACAATATTACATGCGACATCTTAGGTTGCCTTAGGCTAGGATATCTAACCTTATAGACGTATATAATGTTACCACCGAGAACTACGGGCCGACACGTCAGGAATGATTTAAAATATTACATTCGACATGTTAGGTCGCCTTAGGCTAGGATATATAACGTTATAGACGTATATAATGTTCCCACCGAGAAATAGGGGCCGACGCGTCAGGAATGTTGTAAAATATTACACCCGAGATGTTAGGTTCCCTTAGGTTAGGATATACAACGTTATAGACGTATAGAATGTTCCCACCGAGATGTATGGACCGACATGCCTGGAATGTTGTAAAATATTACATCCGAGATGTTAGGTTGCTTTAGGTTAGGATATATATCGTTATAGACTTATATAATGTTCCCACTGAGACGTGGGGACCGACATGCCAGGAATGTTGTCAAATATTACATTTGACATGTTAGGTTTCCTTAGGCTAGGATATATAATGTTATACACGCATATAATGTTATCACCGAGAACTACGGGCCGACACGCCAGGAATGTTGTAAAATATTACATCCGAGATGTTATGTTGCCTTGCGTTAGGATATATTACGTTATAGACGTATATAATGTTCCCACCGAGATGTACGGGCCGATACGCCAGGAATGTTATCAACTATTACATCCGAGATGTTCGGTTACCTTAGGTTATGATATATGAGGTTACAGACGTATAGAATGTTCCCACCGAGATGTAGGGACTGACATGCCAGGAATGTTGTAAAATATTACATCCGAGATGTTAGGTTGCCTTAGGCTAGGATATATATCGTTATAGACTTTATTAATGTTCCCACCGAGACGTGGGTACCGACATGCCAGGAATCTTGTAAAATATTACATCCGAGTTGTTAGGTTGCTTTAGGTTAGGATATATATCGTTATAGACTTATATAATGTTACCACCGAGAACTACGGGCCGACACGTCAGGAATGATTTAAAATATTACATTCGACATGTTAGGTCGCCTTAGGCTAGGATATATAACGTTATAGACGTATATAATGTTCCCACCGAGAAATAGGGGCCGACGCGTCAGGAATGTTGTAAAATATTACACCCGAGATGTTAGGTTCCCTTAGGTTAGGATATACAACGTTATAGACGTGTAGAATGTTCCCACCGAGATGTATGGACCGACATGCCTGGAATGTTGTAAAATATTACATCCGAGATGTTAGGTTGCTTTAGGTTAGGATATATATCGTTATAGACTTATATAATGTTCCCACTGAGACGTGGGGACCGACATGCCAGGAATGTTGTCAAATATTACATTTGACATGTTAGGTTTCCTTAGGCTAGGATATATAATGTTATACACGCATATAATGTTATCACCGAGAACTACGGGCCGACACGACAGGAATGTTGGAAAATATTACATCCGAGATGTTATGTTGCCTTGCGTTAGGATATATTACGTTATAGACGTATATAATGTTCCCACCGAGATGTACGGGCCGATACGCCAGGAATGTTATCAACTGTTACATCCGAGATGTTCGGTTACCTTAGGTTATCATATACAAGGTTACAGACGTATAGAATGTTCCCACCGAGATGTAGGGACTGACATGCCAGGAATGTTGTAAAATATTACATCCGAGTTGTTAGGTTGCTTTAGGTTAGGATATATATCGTTATAGACTTATATAATGTTCCCACCGAGACGTGGGTACCGACATGCCAGGAATCTTGTAAAATATTACATCCGAGTTGTTAGGTTGCTTTAGGTTAGGATATATATCGTTATAGACTTATATAATGTTCCCACCGAGACGTGGGTACCGACATGCCAGGAATATTGTAAAATATTACATCCCAGATGTTAGGTTGCGTTAGGTTAGGATATACAACGTTATAGACGTATATAATGTCCCCATCGAGAAGCAGGCGACGACACGCCAGAATGTTGTAAAATATTACATCTGATATGTTAGGTTGCCTTAGGCTAGGATATGTAACGTTATAGACGTATATAATATTCCCAACGAGAAATAGGGGCCGACGCGTCAGGAATGTTGTAAAATATTACATCCGAGATGTTAGGTTGCCTTAGGTTAGCATATATAACGTCATAGACTTATATAATGTTCCCACCGAGAAGTAGGGGCCGACACGCCAGGAATGTTGTAAAACATTACATCCGAGGTGTTAGGTTGCCTTAGGCTAGGATATATAGCCTTATAGACGTATATAATGTTCCCACCGAGAAGTAGGGGCCAACGAGCCAGGAATGTGGTGAAATATTACATTCGACATGTTAAGCTGCCTTAGGTTAGGATATATAGCGTTATAGACGAATATACTGTTCCCACCGAGAAGTAGTTGCCGACGCGCCTGGAATATTGTAAAATATTACATTCGACATGTAAGGTTGCCTTATGCTAGGATATATAACGTTATAGACGTATATAATGTTCCCACCGAGAAGTAGGGGCCGACGAGCCAGGAATGTGGTGAAATATTACATTGGACATGTTAAGTTGCCTTAGGCTAGGATATATAGCGTTATAGACGTATATAATGTTCCCACCGAGAAGTAGGGGCCGACGTGCCAGGAATGTTGCAAAATATTACGCTCGACATGTTAGGTTGCCTTAGGCTAGGGCATATAGCGATATAGACGTACATAATTCTCCCATCGAGAAGTAGGTGCCGGCGCGCCAGGAATGTAGTAAAATATTACATCCGAGATGTTAGGTCGCCTTAGGCTAGGATATGTAACTTTATAGATGTATATAATGTTCCCACCGAGGAGTAGGGGCCAACGAGCCAGGAATGTGTTAAAATGTTACATTCGACATGTTAAGTTGCCTTAGGTTAGGATATATAACGTTATAGACGTATATAATGTTCCCACCGAGAGGTAGAGGGCGACGAGCCAGGAATGTTGTAAAATTTTACGCTCGACACGTTAGGTTGCCTTAGGCTAGGATATATAGCGTTACAGACGTATATAATGTTCCCACCGAAAAGTAGGGGGCGGCGCGCCCGGAATGTAGTAAAATATTACATCCGAGACGTTAGGTTGCCTTAGGCTAGGATATGTAACGTCCTAGACGTATATAATGTTCCCACCGAGAAGTAGGGGCCAACGAGCCAGGAATGTGGTGAAATATTACATTCGACATGTAAGGTTGCCTTAGGCTAGGATATATAACGTTATAAACGTATATAATGTTCCACCGAGAAGTAGGGGCCGACGAGCCAGGAATGTTGTAAAATATTACGCTCGACATGTTAGCTTGCCTTAGGCTAGGAGATATAGCGATATAGACGTATATAATGTCTCCACCGAGGTGTAGGGGCCGACGTGCCACGAATGTAGTAAAATATTACATCCGAGGTGTTAGGTTCCCTTCGGTTAGGATATATAACGTTATAGACGTATAGAATGTTCCCACCGAGAAGTAGGGGCCTACACGCCAGGAATGTTATCAACTATTACATCCGAGATGTTAGGTTGCCTTAGGTTACGATATATAACGTTATAGACGTATATAATGTTCCCACCGAGATGTAGGGACTGACATGCCAGGAATGTTGTAAAATATTACATTCGAGATGTTAGGTTGCTTTAGGTTAGGATATATATCGTTATAGACTTATATAATGTACCCACCGAGACGTGGGGACCGACATGCCAGGAATGTTGTAAAATATTACATCCCAGAAGTTAGGTTGCTTTGGGTTAGGATATACAACGTTATGGACGTATATAATGTCCCCATCGAGAAGCAGGCGACGGCACGCCAGAATGTTGTAAAATATTACATCCGAGATGTCAGGTTCCCTTAGGTTAGGATATACAACGTTATAGACGTATCTAATGTCCCCATCGAGAAGTAGGCGACGACACGCCAGAATGTTGTAAAATATTACATCCTATATGGTAGGTTGCCTTAGGCTAGGATATATAACGTGATAGACGTATATAATATTCCCACCGAGAAATAGGGGCCGACGCGTCAGGAATGTTGTAAAATATTACACGTTTGGTTGCCTTAGGTTAGGATGTACAACGTTATAGATGTATATAATGTCCCTATCCAGAAGTAGGTGACCACACGCCAGGAATGTTGTACAATATTACATGCGACATCTTAGGTTGCCTTAGGCTAGGATATCTAACCTTATAGACGTATATAATGTTACCACCGAGAACTACGGGCCGACACGTCAGGAATGATTTAAAATATTACATTCGACATGTTAGGTCGCCTTAGGCTAGGATATATAACGTTATAGACGTATATAATGTTCCCACCGAGAAATAGGGGCCGACGCGTCAGGAATGTTGTAAAATATTACACCCGAGATGTTAGGTTCCCTTAGGTTAGGATATACAACGTTATAGACGTATAGAATGTTCCCACCGAGATGTATGGACCGACATGCCTGGAATGTTGTAAAATATTACATCCGAGATGTTAGGTTGCTTTAGGTTAGGATATATATCGTTATAGACTTATATAATGTTCCCACTGAGACGTGGGGACCGACATGCCAGGAATGTTGTCAAATATTACATTTGACATGTTAGGTTTCCTTAGGCTAGGATATATAATGTTATACACGCATATAATGTTATCACCGAGAACTACGGGCCGACACGCCAGGAATGTTGTAAAATATTACATCCGAGATGTTATGTTGCCTTGCGTTAGGATATATTACGTTATAGACGTATATAATGTTCCCACCGAGATGTACGGGCCGATACGCCAGGAATGTTATCAACTATTACATCCGAGATGTTCGGTTACCTTAGGTTATGATATATGAGGTTACAGACGTATAGAATGTTCCCACCGAGATGTAGGGACTGACACGCCAGGAATGTTGTAAAATATTACATCCGAGATGTTATGTTGCCTTGCGTTAGGATATATTACGTTATAGACGTATATAATGTTCCCACCGAGATGTACGGGCCGATACGCCAGGAATGTTATCAACTATTACATCCGAGATGTTCGGTTACCTTAGGTTATGATATATGAGGTTACAGACGTATAGAATGTTCCCACCGAGATGTAGGGACTGACATGCCAGGAATGTTGTAAAATATTACATCCGAGATGTTAGGTTGCCTTAGGCTAGGATATATATCGTTATAGACTTTATTAATGTTCCCACCGAGACGTGGGTACCGACGTGCCAGGAATCTTGTAAAATATTACATCCGAGTTGTTAGGTTGCTTTAGGTTAGGATATATATCGTTATAGACTTATATAATGTTACCACCGAGAACTACGGGCCGACACGTCAGGAATGATTTAAAATATTACATTCGACACGTTAGGTCGCCTTAGGCTAGGATATATAACGTTATAGACGTATATAATGTTCCCACCGAGAAATAGGGGCCGACGCGTCAGGAATGTTGTAAAATATTACACCCGAGATGTTAGGTTCCCTTAGGTTAGGATATACAACGTTATAGACGTATAGAATGTTCCCACCGAGATGTATGGACCGACATGCCTGGAATGTTTAAAATATTACATCCGAGATGTTAGGTTGCTTTAGGTTAGGATATATATCGTTATAGACTTATATAATGTTCCCACTGAGACGTGGGGACCGACATGCCAGGAATGTTGTCAAATATTACATTTGACATGTTAGGTTTCCTTAGGCTAGGATATATAATGTTATACACGCATATAATGTTATCACCGAGAACTACGTGCCGACACGACAGGAATGTTGGAAAATATTACATCCGAGATGTTATGTTGCCTTGCGTTAGGATATATTAGGTTATAGACGTATATAATGTTCCCACCGAGATGTACGGGCCGATACGCCAGGAATGTTATCAACTATTACATCCGAGATGTTCGGTTACCTTAGGTTATGATATACAAGGTTACAGACGTATAGAATGTTCCCACCGAGATGTAGGGACTGACATGCCAGGAATGTTGTAAAATATTACATCCGAGATGTTAGGATGCCTTAGGCTAGGATATATATCGTTATAGACTTTATTAATGTTCCCACCGAGACGTGGGTACCGACATGCCAGGAATCTTGTAAAATATTACATCCGAGTTGTTAGGTTGCTTTAGGTTAGGATATATATCGTTATAGACTTATATAATGTTCCCACCGAGACGTGGGTACCGACATGCCAGGAATCTTGTAAAATATTACATCCGAGTTGTTAGGTTGCTTTAGGTTAGGATATATATCGTTATAGACTTATATAATGTTCCCACCGAGACGTGGGTACCGACATGCCAGGAATATTGTAAAATATTACATCCCAGATGTTAGGTTGCGTTAGGTTAGGATATACAACGTTATAGACGTATATAATGTCCCCATCGAGAAGCAGGCGACGACACGCCAGAATGTTGTAAAATATTACATCTGATATGTTAGGTTGCCTTAGGCTAGGATATGTAACGTTATAGACGTATATAATATTCCCAACGAGAAATAGGGGCCGACGCGTCAGGAATGTTGTAAAATATTACACTCGAAATGTTAGGTTCCCTTAGGTTAGGATATACAACGTTATAGACGTATAGAATGTTCCCACCGAGATGTAGGGACCGACATGTCAGGAATGTTGTAAAATATTACATGCGAGATGTTAGGTTGCATTAGGTTAGGATATATATCGTTATAGACTTATATAATGTTCCCACCGAGACGTGGGGACCGACATGCCAGGAATGTTGTAAAATATTACATCCCAGAAGTTAGGTTGCTTTGGGTTAGGATATACAACGTTATAGACGTATATAATGTCCCCTTCGAGAAGCAGGCGACGACACGCCAGAATGTTGTAAAATATTACATTCGACATGTTAGGTTGCCTTAGGCTAGGATATGTAACGTTATAGACGTATATAATATTCCCACCGAGAAATAGGGGCCGACGTGTCAGGAATGTTGTAAAATATTACACCCGAAATGATAGGTGCCCTTAGGTTAGGATATACAACGTTATAGACGTATAGAATGTTCCCACCGAGATGTAGGAACAGACATGCCAGGAATGTTGTAAAATATTACATCCGAGATGTTAGGTTGCTTTAGGTTAGGATATATATCGTTATAGACTTATATAATGTTCCCACC
This sequence comes from Xylocopa violacea, assembly GCA_963969225.1. Classification (NCBI taxonomy): domain Eukaryota; kingdom Metazoa; phylum Arthropoda; class Insecta; order Hymenoptera; family Apidae; genus Xylocopa; species Xylocopa violacea. The sequence goes on along the minus strand of CAXAJV010000001.1, from coordinate 21,452,687 downwards.
GAGGCGTGGGGACCGACATGCCTGGAAGGTTGTAAAATATTACATCCCAGAAGTTAGGTTGCTTTGGGTTAGGATATACTACGTTATAGACGTATATAATGTCCCCATCGAGAAGCATGCGACGACACGCCAGAATGTTGTAAAATATTACATCCGAGATGTTAGGTTCCCTTAGGTTAGGATATACAACGTTATAGACGTATCTAATGTCCCCATCGAGAAGCAGGCGACGACACGCCAGAATGTTTTAAAATGTCACATCCGATATGTTAGGTTGCCTTAGGCTAGGATATATAACGTGATAGACGTATATAATGTTTCCACCGAGAAATAGGGGCCGACGTGACAGGAATGTTGTAAAATATCACACCCGAAATGATAGGTTCCCTTAGGTTAGGATATACAACGTTATAGACGTATAGAATGTTCCCACCGAGATGTAGGGACCGACATGTCAAGAATGTTGTAAAATATTACATCCGAAATGTTAGGTTGCCTTAGGTTAGGATATATATCGTTATAGACGTATATAATGTTCCCGCCAGGACGTAGGGTCCGATATGCGAGGAATGTTTTAAAATATTACATACGAGATGTTTGGTTGCCTTAGGTTAGGATATATATCGTTATAGACGTATATAATGTTCCCATAGAGAATTAAGGGCCGTCCCGCCTGAAATGTTGTCAAATACTACATTCGAGATGTTAGGTTCCCTTAGGTTAGGATATATAACGTTATAGACGTATACAATGTTCCCACCGATAAGTACGGGCCGACACGCCAGGAATGTTATCAACTATTACATCCGAGATGTTTGGTTCCCTTCGGTTAGGATATATAACGTTATAGACGTACATAATGTCCCCATTGAGAAGTAGGCGACGACACGCCAGAAATGTTGTAAAATATTACATCCGAGATGTTAGGTTGCCTTAGGTTAGGATATATAACGTTATTGACTTATTTAATGTTCCCACAGAGAAGTAGGGCCCGACTCGCCAGGAATGTTGTAGAATATTACATTCGACATGTTAGGTTGCCTTAGGCTAGGATATATAGCGTTATAGTAGTATGTAATGTTCCCACCGAGAAGTAGGGGCCAGCGCGCCAGGAATGTGGGAAAATATTACATCCGAGATGTTAGGTCGCCTTAGGCTAGGATATACAACGTTATAGACGTATATAACGTTACCACAGAGAAGTGGGGACGGGCATGCCAGGAATGTTGTAAAATATTACGGTAGAGATGTTATGTTGCCTTAGGTTAGGATATATAAAGTTATAGGCGTATGTAATGTTCCCACCGAGAAGTAGGGGCCGACGCGCCAGGACTGTTGTAAAATATTACATCCGAGATGTTAGGTTGCCTTAGGTTAGGACATACAACGTTATAGACGTATATAATGTCCCAATCGAGAAGCAGGCGAAGACACGCCAGGAATGTTGTAAAATATTACATCCGAGATGTTAGGTTGCCTTAGATTAGGATATACAACGTTATAGACGTATATAATATCCCCATCGAGAAGCAGGCGACGACATGCCAGGAATGTTGTAAAATATTACACCCGAAATGATAGGTTCCCTTAGGTTAGGATATACAACGCTATAGACGTATAGAATGTTCCCACCGAGATGTAGGGACCGACATGCCAAGAATGTTGTAAAATAATACATCCGAGATGTTAGGTTGCCTTAGGTTAGGATATATATCGTTATAGACGTATATAACGTTCCCGCCGGGTCGTAGGAACCGACATTCCAGGAATGTTGTAAAGAATTACATACGAGATGTTATCTTGCCTTACGTTAGGATATATAACGCTATAGACGTATATAATGTCCCCATCGAGAAGTAGGCGGCGACACGCCAGGAATGTTGTAAAATATTACATCCGAAATGTTAGGTTGCCTTAGGTTAGGATATATATCGTTATAGACGTATATAATGTTCCCGCCAGGACGTAGGGTCCGATATGCGAGGAATGTTTTAAAATATTACATACGAGATGTTTGGTTGCCTTAGGTTAGGATATATATCGTTATAGACGTATATAATGTTCCCATAGAGAATTAAGGGCCGTCCCGCCTGAAATGTTGTCAAATACTACATTCGAGATGTTAGGTTCCCTTAGGTTAGGATATATAACGTTATAGACGTATACAATGTTCCCACCGATAAGTACGGGCCGACACGCCAGGAATGTTATCAACTATTACATCCGAGATGTTTGGTTCCCTTCGGTTAGGATATATAACGTTGTAGACGTACATAATGTCCCCATTGAGAAGTAGGCGACGACACGCCAGAAATGTTGTAAAATATTACATCCGAGATGTTAGGTTGCCTTAGGTTAGGATATATAACGTTATTGACTTATTTAATGTTCCCACAGAGAAGTAGGGCCCGACTCGCCAGGAATGTTGTAGAATATTACATTCGACATGTTAGGTTGCCTTAGGCTAGGATATATAGCGTTATAGTAGTATGTAATGTTCCCACCGAGAAGTAGGGGCCAGCGCGCCAGGAATGTGGGAAAATATTACATCCGAGATGTTAGGTCGCCTTAGGCTAGGATATACAACGTTATAGACGTATATAACGTTACCACAGAGAAGTGGGGACGGGCATGCCAGGAATGTTGTAAAATATTACGGTAGAGATGTTATGTTGCCTTAGGTTAGGATATATAAAGTTATAGGCGTATGTAATGTTCCCACCGAGAAGTAGGGGCCGACGCGCCAGGACTGTTGTAAAATATTACATCCGAGATGTTAGGTTGCCTTAGGTTAGGACATACAACGTTATAGACGTATATAATGTCCCAATCGAGAAGCAGGCGAAGACACGCCAGGAATGTTGTAAAATATTACATCCGAGATGTTAGGTTGCCTTAGATTAGGATATACAACGTTATAGACGTATATAATATCCCCATCGAGAAGCAGGCGACGACATGCCAGGAATGTTGTAAAATATTACACCCGAAATGATAGGTTCCCTTAGGTTAGGATATACAACGCTATAGACGTATAGACTGTTCCCACCGAGATGTAGGGACCGACATGCCAAGAATGTTGTAAAATAATACATCCGAGATGTTAGGTTGCCTTAGGTTAGGATATATATCGTTATAGACGTATATAACGTTCCCGCCGGGTCGTAGGAACCGACATTCCAGGAATGTTGTAAAGAATTACATACGAGATGTTATCTTGCCTTACGTTAGGATATATAACGCTATAGACGTATATAATGTCCCCATCGAGAAGTAGGCGGCGACACGCCAGGAATGTTGTAAAATATTACATCCGAAATGTTAGGTTGCCTTAGGTTAGGATATATATCGTTATAGACGTATATAATGTTCCCGCCAGGACGTAGGGTCCGATATGCGAGGAATGTTTTAAAATATTACATACGAGATGTTTGGTTGCCTTAGGTTAGGATATATATCGTTATAGACGTATATAATGTTCCCATAGAGAATTAAGGGCCGTCCCGCCTGAAATGTTGTCAAATACTACATTCGAGATGTTAGGTTCCCTTAGGTTAGGATATATAACGTTATAGACGTATACAATGTTCCCACCGATAAGTACGGGCCGACACGCCAGGAATGTTATCAACTATTACATCCGAGATGTTTGGTTCCCTTCGGTTAGGATATATAACGTTATAGACGTACATAATGTCCCCATTGAGAAGTAGGCGACGACACGCCAGAAATGTTGTAAAATATTACATCCGAGATGTTAGGTTGCCTTAGGTTAGGATATATAACGTTATTGACTTATTTAATGTTCCCACAGAGAAGTAGGGCCCGACTCGCCAGGAATGTTGTAGAATATTACATTCGACATGTTAGGTTGCCTTAGGCTAGGATATATAGCGTTATAGTAGTATGTAATGTTCCCACCGAGAAGTAGGGGCCAGCGCGCCAGGAATGTGGGAAAATATTACATCCGAGATGTTAGGTCGCCTTAGGCTAGGATATACAACGTTATAGACGTATATAACGTTACCACAGAGAAGTGGGGACGGGCATGCCAGGAATGTTGTAAAATATTACGGTAGAGATGTTATGTTGCCTTAGGTTAGGATATATAAAGTTATAGGCGTATGTAATATTCCCACCGAGAAGTAGGGGCCGACGCGCCAGGACTGTTGTAAAATATTACATCCGAGATGTTAGGTTGCCTTAGGTTAGGACATACAACGTTATAGACGTATATAATGTCCCAATCGAGAAGCAGGCGAAGACACGCCAGGAATGTTGTAAAATATTACATCCGAGATGTTAGGTTGCCTTAGATTAGGATATACAACGTTATAGACGTATATAATATCCCCATCGAGAAGCAGGCGACGACATGCCAGGAATGTTGTAAAATATTACACCCGAAATGATAGGTTCCCTTAGGTTAGGATATACAACGCTATAGACGTATAGAATGTTCCCACCGAGATGTAGGGACCGACATGCCAAGAATGTTGTAAAATAATACATCCGAGATGTTAGGTTGCCTTAGGTTAGGATATATATCGTTATAGACGTATATAACGTTCCCGCCGGGTCGTAGGAACCGACATTCCAGGAATGTTGTAAAGAATTACATACGAGATGTTATCTTGCCTTACGTTAGAATATATAACGCTATAGACGTATATAATGTCCCCATCGAGAAGTAGGCGGCGACACGCCAGGAATGTTTTAAAATAATGCATCCGAGATGTTAGGTTGCCTTAGGTTAGGATATATGTCGTTATAGACGTATCTAATGTCCCCATCGAGAAGCAGGCGACGACACGCCAGAATGTTGTAAAATATTACATCCGATATGTTAGGTTGACTTAGGCTAGGATATATAATGTGATAGACGTATATAATGTTTCCACCGAGAAATAGGGGCCGACGCGTCAGGAATGTTGTAAAATATGACATCCGAGTTGTTAGATTGCTTTAGGTTAGGATATATATCGTTATAGACGTATATAATGTACCCTTCGAGAAGCAGGCGACGACACGCCAGAATGTTGTAAAATATTACATTCGACATGTTAGGTTGCCTTAGGCTAGGATATGTAACGTTATAGACGTATATAATATTCCCACCGAGAAATAGGGGCCGACGTGTCAGGAATGTTGTAAAATATTGCACCCGAAATGATAGGTGCCCTTAGGTTAGGATATACAACGTTATAGACGTATAGAATGTTCCCACCGAGATGTAGGAACAGACATTAGAGGAATGTTGTAAAATATTACATCAGAGATGTTAGGTTGCTTTAGGTTAGGATATATATCGTTATAGACTTATATAATGTTCCCACCCAGGCGTGGCGACCGACATGCCTGGAAGGTTGTAAAATATTACATCCCAGAAGTTAGGTTGCTTTGGGTTAGGATATACTACGTTATAGACATATATAATGTCCCCATCGAGAAGCAGGCGACGACACGCCAGAATGTTGTAAAATATTACATCCGATATGTTAGGTTGCCTTAGGCTAGGATATATAACGTGATAGACGTATACCATGTCCCCACCGAGAAGTAGGGACCGACGCGTCAGGAATGTTATAAAATATTACATCCCAGATGTTAGGTTGCGTTAGGTTAGGATATACAACGTAATAGACGTATATAATGTCCCCTTCGAGAAGCAGGCGACGACACGCCAGAATGTTGTAAAATATTACATTCGACATGTTAGGTTGCCTTAGGCTAGGATATGTAACGTTATAGACGTATATAATATTCCCACCGAGAAATAGGGGCCGACGTGTCAGGAATGTTGTAAAATATTACACCCGAAATGACAGGTTCCCTTAGGTTAGGATATACAACGTTATAGACGTATAGAATGTTCCCACAGAGACGTGGGGACCGATATGCCAGGAATGTTGTAAAATATTACATCCCAGAAGTTAGGTTGCTTTGGGTTAGGATATACTACGTTATAGACGTATATAATGTCCCCATCGAGAAGAAGGCGACGACACGCCAGAATGTTGTCAAATATTACATCCGAGATGTTAGGTTCCCTTAGGTTAGGATATACAACGTTATAGACGTATCTAATGTCCCCATCGAGAAGCAGGCGACGACACGCCAGAATGTTGTAAAATATTACATCCGATATGTTAGGTTGCCTTAGGCTAGGATATATAACGTGATAGACGTATATAATGTTTCCACCGAGGAATAGGGGCCGACGCGTCAGGAATGTTGAAAAATATTACATCCCAGATGTTAGGTTGAGTTAGGTAAGGATATACAACGTAATAGACGTATATAATGTCCCCTTCGAGAAGCAGGCGACGACACGCCAGAATGTTGTAAAATATTACATTCGACATGTTAGGTTGCCTTAGGCTAGGATATGTAACGTTATAGACGTATATAATATTCCCACCGAGAAATAGGGGCCGACATGTCAGGAATGTTGTAAAATATTACACCCGAAATGATAGGTTCCCTTAGGTTAGGATATTCAACGTTATAGACGTATAGAATGTTCCCACCGAGATGTAGGGACCGACATGCCAAGAATGTTGTAAAATAATACATCCGAGATGTTAGGTTGCCTTAGGTTAGGATATATATCGTTATAGACGTATATAACGTTCCCGCCGGGTCGTAGGAACCGACATTCCAGGAATGTTGTAAAAAATTACATACGAGATGTTATCTTGCCTTACGTTAGGATATATAACGTTATAGACGTATATAATATCCCCATCGAGAAGTAGGCGGCGACACGCCAGGAATGTTTTAAAATAATACATCCGAGATGTTAGGTTGCCTTAGGTTAGGATATATATCGTTATAGACGTATATAATGTTCCCGCCGGTACGTAGGGACCGATATGCGAGGAATGTTTTAAAATATTACATACGAGATGTTTGTTTGCCTTAGGTTAGGATATATATCGTTATAGACGTATATAATGTTCCCACCGAGAAGTAGGGGCCGACACGCCTGGAATGTTGCAAAATACTACATTCGAGATGTTAAGTTGCCTTAGGTTAGGATATATAACGTTATAGACTTATATAATGCCCGTACCGAGACGTACGGGACGACACGAACGGGATTCTGTAAAACATCACCGGCGAAGGGCTAGATGGGTTAGGTTAGGTTATATTACGTTATGGGCGTATATAAAGTTCCCACCGAGAAGTAGGGGCCGACACGCCAGGTATTTTGGAAAATACTATATCCGAAATGTTAGGTTGCCTCAGGTTAGCATATATAACGTTATAGACGTATATAATGTCCGCACCGTGACGTACGGGGCGACACGAACGGGATTCTGTGTAACATTACCAGCGAGGGTATAGATGGGTTAGGTTAGGTTATATTGCGATATAGACTTATATAATGTCCCTACCGAGAAGTGGGGCCGACCCGCCAGGAATGTTGTGAAATACTACATTCGAGACATTAGGCTGCCTTCGGGTGGGGTATACAATGTTATAGACGTATATAATGTCCCCACCGAGAAGTATAAACCAACCCGAACGGGATTCTGTAAAACATTACCGCCGAGGGGCTAGATGGGTTAGATTAGGTTATATTACGTTATGGACGTATATAATGTTCCCACCGAGAAGTAGGGGCCGACACGCCAGGAATGTTGTAAAATACTACATTCGAGATGTTAGGTTGCCTTAGGTTAGGATATATAACGTTATAGACGCATACAATGTCCCCACCGAGACGTACGGGACGACACGAACTGGATTCTGTAAAACATTACCAGCGAGGGTCTAGATGGGTTAGGTTAGGTAATATTGCGATATAGACGTATATAATGTGTCCACCGAGAAGTAGGGGCCGACCCGCCTGGAATGTTGTAAAATACCACATTCGAGATGATAGGTTGCCTTCGGGTGGGATATACAATGTTATAGACGTATATAATGTCCCCACAGAGAAGTATGAACCAACCCGAACGGGATTCTGTAAAACATTACCGCCGAGGGGCTAGATGGGTTAGGTTAGGTTATATTACTTTATGGACGTATATAATGTTCCCACCGAGAAGTAGGGGCGACCCGCCAGGAATGTTGTAAAATACAACATCCGAGATGTTAGGTTGCCTTAGGTTAGGATATATAACGTTCTAGACGCATATAATTTCCCCACCGAGAAGTACGGGCCGACACGACCGGGATTCTGTAAAACATTACCAGCGAGGTGCTAGATGGGTTAGGTTAGGTTATATTGCGATATAGACGTATATAATGTGTCCACCGAGAAGTAAGGGCCGACCCGTCTGGAATGTTGTAAAACACTACGTTAGAGATGTTAGGTTGCGTTAGGTTAGGATATATAACGTTATAGACGCATTCAATGTCCCCACCAAGACGTACGGGACGACACGAATTGGATTCTGTAAAACATTATCAGCGAGGGGCTAGATGGGTTTGGTTAGGTTATATTACGTTGTAGACGTATATAGTGTACCCAACGAGAATTAGGGGCCGACCCGAGTGGAATGTTGTAAAATACTACATTCGAGATGTTAGGTTGCCTTAGGTTAGGATATATAACGTTATAGACGCATACAATGTCCCCACCGAGATGTACGGGACGACACGAACTGGATTCTGTAAAACATTACCAGCGAGGGTCTAGATGGGTTATGTTAGGTAATATTGCGATATAGACGTATATAATGTGTCCACCGAGAAGTAGGGGCCGACCCGCCTGGAATGCTGTAAAATACTACATTCGAGATGTTAGGTTGCCTTATGTTAGGATATATAACGTTATAGACTTATATAATGTCCGCACCGTGACGTACGGGGCGACACGAACGGGATTCTGTGAAACATTACCAGCGAGGGGCTAGATGGGTTAGGTTAGGTTATATTACGTTATAGACGTATATAATGTTCCCACCGAGAAGTAGGGGCCAACCCGCCAGGTATTTTGGAAAATACTACATCCGAGATGTTAGGTTGCCTTAGGTTAGGATATATAACGTTATAGACGCATACAATGTCCCCACCGAGACGTACGGGACGACACGAACTGGATTCTGTAAAACATTACCAGCGAGGTGCTAGATGGGTTAGGTTAGGTTATATTGCGATATAGACGTATATAATGTGTCCACCTAGAAGTAGGGGCCGACCCGCCTGGAATGTTGTAAAACACTACGTTAGAGATGTTAGGTTGCGTTAGGTTAGGATATATAACATTATAGACTTATATAATGTCCGCACCGAGACGTACGGGACGACACGAACGGGATTCTGTAAAACATTACCAGCGAGGGGCTAGATGGGTTATGTTAGGTTATATTACGTTGTAGACGTATATAGTGTACCCACCGAGAAATAGGGGCCAACCCGCCAGGTATTTTGGAAAATACTACATCCGAGATGTTAGGTTGCCTTAAGTTAGGATATATAACGTTATAGACGCATACAATGTCCCCACCGAGACGTACGGGACGACATGAACTGGATTCTGTAAAACATTACCAGCGAGGGTCTAGATGGGTTAGGTTAGGTAATATTGCGATATAGACGTATATAATGTGTCCACCGAGAAGTAGGGGCCGACCCGCCTGGAATGTTGTAAAATACTACATTCGAGATGTTAGGTTGCCTTAGGTTAGGATATATAACGTTATAGACATATATAATGTCCGCACCGTGACGTACGGGGCGACACGAACGGGATTCTGTGAAACATTACCAGCGAGGGGCTAGATGGGTTAGGTTAGGTTATATTACGTTATAGACGTATATAATGTTCCCACCGAGAAGTAGGGGCCGACCCGCCAGGTATTTTGGAAAATACTATATCCGTGATGTTAGGTTGCCTTTGGTTAGGATATATAACGTTATAGACTTATATAATGTCCGCACCGAGACGTACGGGACGACACGAACGGGTTTCTGTAAAACATTACCGCCGAGGGTCTAGATGGGTTAGGTTAGGTTATATTACGTTATAGACGTATATAATGTTCCCACCGAGAAGTAGGGGCCAACCCGCCAGGTATTTTGGAAAATACTACATCCGAGATGTTAGGTTGCCTTAGGTTAGGATATATAACGTTATAGACGCATACAATGTCCCCACCGAGACGTACGGGACGACACGAACTGGATTCTGTAAAACATTACCAGCGAGGGGCTAGATGGGTTAGGTTAGGTAAAATTGCGATATAGACGTATATAATGTGTCGACCGAGAAGTAGGGGCCGACCCGCCAGGAATGTTGTAAAATACTACGTTAGAGATGTTAGGTTGCCTTAGGTTAGGATATATAACGTTATAGACGCATACAATGTCCCCACCAAGACGTACGGGACGACACGAACTGGATTCCGTAAAACATTACCAGCGAGGGTCTAGATGGGTTTGGTTAGGTTATATTACGTTGTAGACGTATATAGTGTACCCAACGAGAATTAGGGGCCGACCCGAGTGGAATGTTGTAAAATACTACATTCGAGATGTTAGGTTGCCTTAGGTTAGGATATATAACGTTATAGACGCATACAATGTCCCCACCGAGACGTACGGGACGACACGAACTGGATTCTGTAAAACATTACCAGCGAGGGTCTAGATGGGTTAGGTTAGGTAATATTGCGATATAGACGTATATAATGTGTCCACCGAGAAGTAGGGGCCGACCCGCCTGGAATGTTGTAAAATACTACATTCGAGATGTTAGGTTGCCTTTGGTTAGGATATATAACGTTATAGACTTATATAATGTCCGCACCGAGACGTACGGGACGACACGAACGGGTTTCTGTAAAACATTACCGCCGAGGGGCTAGATGGGTTAGGTTAGGTTATATTACGTTATGGACGTATATAATGTTCCCACCGAGAAGTAGGGGCGACCCGCCAGGAATGTTGTAAAATACAACATCCGAGATGTTAGGTTGCCTTAGGTTAGGATATATAACGTTCTAGACGCATATAATTTCCCCACCGAGAAGTACGGGCCGACACGACCGGGATTCTGTAAAACATTACCAGCGAGGTGCTAGATGGGTTAGGTTAGGTTATATTGCGATATAGACGTATATAATGTGTCCACCGAGAAGTAAGGGCCGACCCGTCTGGAATGTTGTAAAACACTACGTTAGAGATGTTAGGTTGCGTTAGGTTAGGATATATAACGTTATAGACGCATTCAATGTCCCCACCAAGACGTACGGGACGACACGAATTGGATTCTGTAAAACATTATCAGCGAGGGGCTAGATGGGTTTGGTTAGGTTATATTACGTTGTAGACGTATATAGTGTACCCAACGAGAATTAGGGGCCGACCCGAGTGGAATGTTGTAAAATACTACATTCGAGATGTTAGGTTGCCTTAGGTTAGGATATATAACGTTATAGACGCATACAATGTCCCCACCGAGATGTACGGGACGACACGAACTGGATTCTGTAAAACATTACCAGCGAGGGTCTAGATGGGTTAGGTTAGGTAATATTGCGATATAGACGTATATAATGTGTCCACCGAGAAGTAGGGGCCGACCCGCCTGGAATGTTGTAAAATACCACATTCGAGATGTTAGGTTGCCTTCGGGTGGGATATACAATGTTATAGACGTATATAATGTCCCCACAGAGAAGTATGAACCAACCCGAACGGGATTCTGTAAAACATTACCGCCGAGGGACTAGATGGGTTAGGTTAGGTTATATTACTTTATGGACGTATATAATGTTCCCACCGAGAAGTAGGGGCGACCCGCCAGGAATGTTGTAAAATACAACATCCGAGATGTTAGGTTGCCTTAGGTTAGGATATATAACGTTCTAGACGCATATAATTTCCCCACCGAGAAGTACGGGCCGACACGACCGGGATTCTGTAAAACATTACCAGCGAGGTGCTAGATGGGTTAGGTTAGGTTATATTGCGATATAGACGTATATAATGTGTCCACCGAGAAGTAAGGGCCGACCCGTCTGGAATGTTGTAAAACACTACGTTAGAGATGTTAGGTTGCGTTAGGTTAGGATATATAACGTTATAGACGCATTCAATGTCCCCACCAAGACGTACGGGACGACACGAATTGGATTCTGTAAAACATTATCAGCGAGGGGCTAGATGGGTTTGGTTAGGTTATATTACGTTGTAGACGTATATAGTGTACCCAACGAGAATTAGGGGCCGACCCGAGTGGAATGTTGTAAAATACTACATTCGAGATGTTAGGTTGCCTTAGGTTAGGATATATAACGTTATAGACGCATACAATGTCCCCACCGAGATGTACGGGACGACACGAACTGGATTCTGTAAAACATTACCAGCGAGGGTCTAGATGGGTTAGGTTAGGTAATATTGCGATATAGACGTATATAATGTGTCCACCGAGAAGTAGGGGCCGACCCGCCTGGAATGTTGTAAAATACTACATTCGAGATGTTAGGTTGCCTTAGCTTAGGATATATAACGTTATAGACTTATATAATGTCCGCACCGTGACGTACGGGGCGACACGAACGGGATTCTGTGAAACATTACCAGCGAGGGGCTAGATGGGTTAGGTTAGGTTATATTACGTTATAGACGTATATAATGTTCCCACCGAGAAGTAGGGGCCGACCCGCCAGGTATTTTGGAAAATACTATATCCGTGATGTTAGGTTGCCTTTGGTTAGGATATATAACGTTATAGACTTATATAATGTCCGCACCGAGACGTACGGGACGACACGAACGGGTTTCTGTAAAACATTACCGCCGAGGGGCTAGATGGGTTAGGTTAGGTTATATTGCGATATAGACGTATATAATGTGTCCACCGAGAAGTAAGGGCCGACCCGTCTGGAATGTTGTAAAACACTACGTTAGAGATGTTAGGTTGCGTTAGGTTAGGATATATAACGTTATAGACGCATTCAATGTCCCCACCAAGACGTACGGGACGACACGAATTGGATTCTGTAAAACATTATCAGCGAGGGGCTAGATGGGTTTGGTTAGGTTATATTACGTTGTAGACGTATATAGTGTACCCAACGAGAAGTAGGGGCCGACCCGCCAGGTATTTTGGAAAATACTATATCCGTGATGTTAGGTTGCCTTTGGTTAGGATATATAACGTTATAGACTTATATAATGTCCGCACCGAGACGTACGGGACGACACGAACTGGATTCTGTAAAACATTACCAGCGAGGGGCTAGATGGGTTAGGTTAGGTAAAATTGCGATATAGACGTATATAATGTGTCCACCGAGAAGTAGGGGCCGACCCGCCAGGAATGTTGTAAAATACTACGTTAGAGATGTTAGGTTGCCTTAGGTTAGGATATATAACGTTATAGACTTATATAATGTCCGCACCGTGTCGTACGGGGCGACAGGAACGGGATTCTGTGAAACATTACCAGCGAGGGGCTAGATGGATTAGGTTAGGTTATATTACGTTATAGACATATATAATGTTCCCACCGAGAAGTAGGGGCCGACCCGCCAGGTATTTTGGAAAATACTATATCCGTGATGTTAGGTTGCCTTTGGTTAGGATATATAACGTTATAGACTTATATAATGTCCGCACCGAGACGTACGGGACGAAACGAACGGGTTTCTGTAAAACATTACCGCCGAGGGGCTAGATGGGTTAGGTTAGGTTATATTACGTTATAGACGTATATAATGTTCCCACCGAGAAGTAGGGGCCAACCCGCCAGGTATTTTGGAAAATACTACATCCGAGATGTTAGGTTGCCTTAGGTTAGGATATATAACGTTATAGACACATACAATGTCCCCACCGAGACGTACGGGACGACACGAACTGGATTCTGTAAAACATTACCAGCGAGGGGCTAGATGGGTTAGGTTAGGTAAAATTGCGATATAGACGTATATAATGTGTCCACCGAGAAGTAGGGGCCGACCCGCCAGGAATGTTGTAAAATACTACGTTAGAGATGTTAGGTTGCCTTAGGTTAGGATATATAACGTTATAGACGCATACAATGTCCCCACCAAGACGTACGGGACGACACGAACTGGATTCCGTAAAACATTACAAGCGAGGGTCTAGATGGGTTTGGTTAGGTTATATTACGTTGTAGACGTATATAGTGTACCCAACGAGAATTAGGGGCCGACCCGAGTGGAATGTTGTAAAATACTACATTCGAGATGTTAGGTTGCCTTAGGTTAGGATATATAACGTTATAGACGCATACAATGTCCCCACCGAGACGTACGGGACGACACGAACTGGATTCTGTAAAACATTACCAGCGAGGGTCTATATGGGTTAGGTTAGGTAATATTGCGATATAGACGTATATAATGTGTCCACCGAGAAGTAGGGGCCGACCCGCCTGGAATGTTGTAAAATACTACATTCGAGATGTTAGGTTGCCTTTGGTTAGGATATATAACGTTATAGACTTATATAATGTCCGCACCGAGACGTACGGGACGACACGAACGGGTTTCTGTAAAACATTACCGCCGAGGGGCTAGATGGGTTAGGTTAGGTTATATTACGTTATGGACGTATATAATGTTCCCACCGAGAAGTAGGGGCGACCCGCCAGGAATGTTGTAAAATACAACATCCGAGATGTTAGGTTGCCTTAGGTTAGGATATATAACGTTCTAGACGCATATAATTTCCCCACCGAGAAGTACGGGCCGACACGACCTGGATTCTGTAAAACATTACCAGCGAGGTGCTAGATGGGTTAGGTTAGGTTATATTGCGATATAGACGTATATAATGTGTCCACCGAGAAGTAAGGGTCGACCCGTCTGGAATGTTGTAAAACACTACGTTAGAGATGTTAGGTTGCGTTAGGTTAGGATATATAACGTTATAGACGCATTCAATGTCCCCACCAAGACGTACGGGACGACACGAATTGGATTCTGTAAAACATTATCAGCGAGGGGCTAGATGGGTTTGGTTAGGTTATATTACGTTGTAGACGTATATAGTGTACCCAACGAGAATTAGGGGCCGACCCGAGTGGAATGTTGTAAAATACTACATTCGAGATGTTAGGTTGCCTTAGGTTAGGATATATAACGTTATAAACGCATACAATGTCCCCACCGAGATGTACGGGACGACACGAACTGGATTCTGTAAAACATTACCAGCGAGGGTCTAGATGGGTTAGGTTAGGTAATATTGCGATACAGACGTATATAATGTGTCCACCGAGAAGTAGGGGCCGACCCGCCTGGAATGTTGTAAAACACTACATTCGAGATGTTAGGTTGCCTTAGGTTAGGATATATAACGTTATAGACTTATATAATGTCCGCACCGTGACGTACGGGGCGACACGAACGGGATTCTGTGAAACATTACCAGCGAGGGGCTAGATGGGTTAGGTTAGGTTATATTACGTTATAGACGTATATAATGTTCCCACCGAGAAGTAGGGGCCGACCCGCCAGGTATTTTGGAAAATACTATATCCGTGATGTTAGGTTGCCTTTGGTTAGGATATATAACGTTATAGACTTATATAATGTCCGCACCGAGACGTACGGGACGACACGAACGGGTTTCTGTAAAACATTACCGCCGAGGGGCTAGATGGGTTAGGTTAGGTTATATTACGTTATAGACGTATATAATGTTCCCACCGAGAAGTAGGGGCCAACCCGCCAGGTATTTTGGAAAATACTACATCCGAGATGTTAGGTTGCCTTAGGTTAGGATATATAACGTTATAGACGCATACAATGTCCCCACCGAGACGTACGGGACGACACGAACTGGATTCTGTAAAACATTACCAGCGAGGGGCTAGATGGGTTAGGTTAGGTAAAATTGCGATATAGACGTATATAATGTGTCCACCGAGAAGTAGGGGCCGACCCGCCAGGAATGTTGTAAAATACTGCGTTAGAGATGTTAGGTTGCCTTAGGTTAGGATATATAACGTTATAGACGCATACAATGTCCCCACCAAGACGTACGGGACGACACGAACTGGATTCCGTAAAACATTACAAGCGAGGGTCTAGATGGGTTTGGTTAGGTTATATTACGTTGTAGACGTATATAGTGTACCCAACGAGAATTAGGGGCCGACCCGAGTGGAATGTTGTAAAATACTACATTCGAGATGTTAGGTTGCCTTAGGTTAGGATATATAACGTTATAGACTTATATAATGTCCGCACCGTGACGTACGGGGCGACACGAACGGGATTCTGTGAAACATTACCAGCGAGGGGCTAGATGGATTAGGTTAGGTTATATTACGTTATAGACGTATATAATGTTCCCACCGAGAAGTAGGGGCCGACCCGCCAGGTATTTTGGAAAATACTATATCCGTGATGTTAGGTTGCCTTTGGTTAGGATATATAACGTTATAGACTTATATAATGTCCGCACCGAGACGTACGGGACGAAACGAACGGGTTTCTGTAAAACATTACCGCCGAGGGGCTAGATGGGTTAGGTTAGGTTATATTACGTTATAGACGTATATAATGTCCCCAACTTGAAGTAGGGGCCAACCCGCCAGGTATTTTGGAAAATACTACATCCGAGATGTTAGGTTGCCTTTGGTTAGGATATATAACGTTATAGACTTATATAATGTCCGCACCGAGACGTACGGGACGAAACGAACGGGTTTCTGTAAAACATTACCGCCGAGGGTCTAGATGGGTTAGGTTATGTAATATTGCGATATAGACGTATATAATGTGTCCACCGAGAAGTAGGGGCCGACCCGCCTGGAATGTTGTAAAATACCACATTCGAGATGTTAGGTTGCCTTCGGGTGGGATATACAATGTTATAGACGTATATAATGTCCCCACAGAGAAGTATGAACCAACCCGAACGGGATTCTGTAAAACATTACCGCCGAGGGGCTAGATGGGTTAGGTTAGGTTATATTACTTTATGGACGTATATAATGTTCCCACCGAGAAGTAGGGGCGACCCGCCAGGAATGTTGGAAAATACAACATCCGAGATGTTAGGTTGCCTTAGGTTAGGATATATAACGTTCTAGACGCATATAATTTCCCCACCGAGAAGTACGGGCCGACACGACCGGGATTCTGTAAAACATTACCAGCGAGGTGCTAGATGGGTTAGGTTAGGTTATATTGCGATATAGACGTATATAATGTGTCCACCGAGAAGTAAGGGCCGACCCGTCTGGAATGTTGTAAAACACTACGTTAGAGATGTTAGGTTGCGTTAGGTAAGGATATATAACGTTATAGACGCATTCAATGTCCCCACCAAGACGTACGGGACGACACGAATTGGATTCTGTAAAACATTATCAGCGAGGGGCTAGATGGGTTTGGTTAGGTTATATTACGTTGTAGACGTATATAGTGTACCCAACGAGAATTAGGGGCCGACCCGAGTGGAATGTTGTAAAATACTACATTCGAGATGTTAGGTTGCCTTAGGTTAGGATATATAACGTTATAGACGCATACAATGTCCCCACCGAGATGTACGGGACGACACGAACTGGATTCTGTAAAACATTACCAGCGAGGGTCTAGATGGGTTAGGTTAGGTAATATTGCGATATAGACGTATATAATGTGTCCACCGAGAAGTAGGGGCCGACCCGCCTGGAATGTTGTAAAATACTACATTCGAGATGTTAGGTTGCCTTAGGTTAGGATATATAACGTTATAGACTTATATAATGTCCGCACCGTGACGTACGGGGCGACACGAACGGGATTCTGTGAAACATTACTAGCGAGGGGCTAGATGGGTTAGGTTAGGTTATATTACGTTATAGACGTATATAATGTTCCCACCGAGAAGTAGGGGCCGACCCGCCAGGTATTTTGGAAAATACTATATCCGTGATGTTAGGTTGCCTTTGGTTAGGATATATAACGTTATAGACTTATATAATGTCCGCACCGAGACGTACGGGACGACACGAACGGGTTTCTGTAAAACATTACCGCCGAGGGTCTAGATGGGTTAGGTTAGGTTATATTACGTTATAGACGTATATAATGTTCCCACCGAGAAGTAGGGGCCAACCCGCCAGGTATTTTGGAAAATACTACATCCGAGATGTTAGGTTGCCTTAGGTTAGGATATATAACGTTATAGACGCATACAATGTCCCCACCGAGACGTACGGGACGACACGAACTGGATTCTGTAAAACATTACCAGCGAGGGGCTAGATGGGTTAGGTTAGGTAAAATTGCGATATAGACGTATATAATGTGTCCACCGAGAAGTAGGGGCCGACCCGCCAGGAATGTTGTAAAATACTACGTTAGAGATGTTAGGTTGCCTTAGGTTAGGATATATAACGTTATAGACGCATACAATGTCCCCACCAAGACGTACGGGACGACACGAACTGGATTCCGTAAAACATTACCAGCGAGGATCTAGATGGGTTTGGTTAGGTTATATTACGTTGTAGACGTATATAGTGTACCCAACGAGAATTAGGGGCCGACCCGAGTGGAATGTTGTAAAATACTACATTCGAGATGTTAGGTTGCCTTAGGTTAGGATATATAACGTTATAGACTTATATAATGTCCGCACCGTGACGTACGGGGCGACACGAACGGGATTCTGTGAAACATTACCAGCGAGGGGCTAGATGGATTAGGTTAGGTTATATTACGTTATAGACGTATATAATGTTCCCACCGAGAAGTAGGGGCCGACCCGCCAGGTATTTTGGAAAATACTATATCCGTGATGTTAGGTTGCCTTTGGTTAGGATATATAACGTTATAGACTTATATAATGTCCGCACCGAGACGTACGGGACGAAACGAACGGGTTTCTGTAAAACATTACCGCCGAGGGTCTAGATGGGTTAGGTTATGTAATATTGCGATATAGACGTATATAATGTGTCCACCGAGAAGTAGGGGCCGACCCGCCTGGAATGTTGTAAAATACCACATTCGAGATGTTAGGTTGCCTTCGGGTGGGATATACAATGTTATAGACGTATATAATGTCCCCACAGAGAAGTATGAACCAACCCGAACGGGATTCTGTAAAACATTACCGCCGAGGGGCTAGATGGGTTAGGTTAGGTTATATTACTTTATGGACGTATATAATGTTGCCACCGAGAAGTAGGTGCGACCCGCCAGGAATGTTGTAAAATACAACATCCGAGATGTTAGGTTGCCTTAGGTTAGGATATATAACGTTCTAGACGCATATAATTTCCCCACCGAGAAGTACGGGCCGACACGACCGGGATTCTGTAAAACATTACCAGCGAGGTGCTAGATGGGTTAGGTTAGGTTATATTGCGATATAGACGTATATAATGTGTCCACCGAGAAGTAAGGGCCGACCCGTCTGGAATGTTGTAAAACACTACGTTAGAGATGTTAGGTTGCGTTAGGTTAGGATATATAACGTTATAGACGCATTCAATGTCCCCACCAAGACGTACGGGACGACACGAACTGGATTCTGTAAAACATTATCAGCGAGGGGCTAGATGGGTTTGGTTAGGTTATATTACGTTGTAGACGTATATAGTGTACCCAACGAGAATTAGGGGCCGACCCGAGTGGAATGTTGTAAAATACTACATTCGAGATGTTAGGTTGCCTTAGGTTAGGATATATAACGTTATAGACGCATACAATGTCCCCACCGAGACGTACGGGACGACACGAACTGGATTCTGTAAAACATTACCAGCGAGGGTCTAGATGGGTTAGGTTAGGTAATATTGCGATATAGACGTATATAATGTGTCCACCGAGAAGTAGGGGCCGACCCGCCTGGAATGTTGTAAAATACCACATTCGAGATGTTAGGTTGCCTTCGGGTGGGATATACAATGTTATAGACGTATATAATGTCCCCACAGAGAAGTATGAACCAACCCGAACGGGATTCTGTAAAACATTACCGCCGAGGGGCTAGATGGGTTAGGTTAGGTTATATTACTTTATGGACGTATATAATGTTCCCACCGAGAAGTAGGGGCGACCCGCCAGGAATGTTGTAAAATACAACATCCGAGATGTTAGGTTGCCTTAGATTAGGATATATAACGTTCTAGACGCATATAATTTCCCCACCGAGAAGTACGGGCCGACACGACCGGGATTCTGTAAAACATTACCAGCGAGGTGCTAGATGGGTTAGGTTAGGTAAAATTGCGATATAGACGTATATAATGTGTCCACCGAGAAGTAGGGGCCGACCCGCCAGGAATGTTGTAAAATACTACGTTAGAGATGTTAGGTTGCCTTAGGTTAGGATATATAACGTTATAGACGCATACAATGTCCCCACCAAGACGTACGGGACGACACGAACTGGATTCCGTAAAACATTACCAGCGAGGATCTAGATGGGTTTGGTTAGGTTATATTACGTTGTAGACGTATATAGTGTACCCAACGAGAATTAGGGGCCGACCCGAGTGGAATGTTGTAAAATACTACATTCGAGATGTTAGGTTGCCTTAGGTTAGGATATATAACGTTATAGACGCATACAATGTCCCCACCGAGACGTACGGGACGACACGAACTGGATTCTGTAAAACATTACCAGCGAGGGTCTAGATGGGTTAGGTTAGGTAATATTGCGATATAGACGTATATAATGTGTCCACCGAGAAGTAGGGGCCGACCCGCCTGGAATGTTGTAAAATACTACATTCGAGATGTTAGGTTGCCTTAGGTTAGGATATATAACGTTATAGACTTATATAATGTCCGCACCGTGACGTACGGGGCGACACGGACGGGATTCTGTGAAACATTACTAGCGAGGGGCTAGAAGGGTTAGGTTAGGTTATATTACGTTATAGACGTATATAATGTTCCCACCGAGAAGTAGGGGCCGACCCGCCAGGTATTTTGGAAAATACTATATCCGTGATGTTAGGTTGCCTTTGGTTAGGATATATAACGTTATAGACTTATATAATGTCCGCACCGAGACGTACGGGACGACACGAACGTGTTTCTGTAAAACATTACCGCCGAGGGTCTAGATGGGTTAGGTTAGGTTATATTACGTTATAGACGTATATAATGTTCCCACCGAGAAGTAGGGGCCAACCCGCCAGGTATTTTGGAAAATACTACATCCGAGATGTTAGGTTGCCTTAGGTTAGGATATATAACGTTATAGACGCATACAATGTCCCCACCGAGACGTACGGGACGACACGAACTGGATTCTGTAAAACATTACCAGCGAGGGGCTAGATGGGTTAGGTTAGGTAAAATTGCGATATAGACGTATATAATGTGTCCACCGAGAAGTAGGGGCCGACCCGCCAGGAATGTTGTAAAATACTACGTTAGAGATGTTAGGTTGCCTTAGGTTAGGATATATAACGTTATAGACGCATACAATGTCCCCACCAAGACGTACGGGACGACACGAACTGGATTCCGTAAAACATTACCAGCGAGGATCTAGATGGGTTTGGTTAGGTTATATTACGTTGTAGACGTATATAGTGTACCCAACGAGAATTAGGGGCCGACCCGAGTGGAATGTTGTAAAATACTACATTCGAGATGTTAGGTTGCCTTAGGTTAGGATATATAACGTTATAGACTTATATAATGTCCGCACCGTGACGTACGGGGCGACACGAACGGGATTCTGTGAAACATTACCAGCGAGGGGCTAGATGGATTAGGTTAGGTTATATTACGTTATAGACGTATATAATGTTCCCACCGAGAAGTAGGGGCCGACCCGCCAGGTATTTTGGAAAATACTATATCCGTGATGTTAGGTTGCCTTTGGTTAGGATATATAACGTTATAGACTTATATAATGTCCGCACCGAGACGTACGGGACGAAACGAACGGGTTTCTGTAAAACATTACCGCCGAGGGTCTAGATGGGTTAGATTAGGTAATATTGCGATATAGACGTATATAATGTGTCCACCGAGAAGTAGGGGCCGACCCGCCTGGAATGTTGTAAAATACCACATTCGAGATGTTAGGTTGCCTTCGGGTGGGATATACAATGTTATAGACGTATATAATGTCCCCACAGAGAAGTATGAACCAACCCGAACGGGATTCTGTAAAACATTACCTCCGAGGGGCTAGATGGGTTAGGTTAGGTTATATTACGTTATGGACGTATATAATGTTCCCACCGAGAAGTAGGGGCGACCCGCCAGGAATGTTGTAAAATACAACATCCGAGATGTTAGGTTGCCTTAGGTTAGGATATATAACGTTCTAGACGCATATAATTTCCCCACCGAGAAGTACGGGCCGACACGACCGGGATTCTGTAAAACATTACCAGCGAGGTGCTAGATGGGTTAGGTTAGGTTATATTGCGATATAGACGTATATAATGTGTCCACCGAGAAGTAAGGGCCGACCCGTCTGGAATGTTGTAAAACACTACGTTAGAGATGTTAGGTTGCGTTAGGTTAGGATATATAACGTTATAGACGCATTCAATGTCCCCACCAAGACGTACGGGACGACACGAATTGGATTCTGTAAAACATTATCAGCGAGGGGCTAGATGGGTTTGGTTAGGTTATATTACGTTGTAGACGTATATAGTGTACCCAACGAGAATTAGGGGCCGACCCGAGTGGAATGTTGTAAAATACTACATTCGAGATGTTAGGTTGCCTTAGGTTAGGATATATAACGTTATAGACGCATACAATGTCCCCACCGAGATGTACGGGACGACACGAACTGGATTCTGTAAAACATTACCAGCGAGGGTCTAGATGGGTTAGGTTAGGTAATATTGCGATATAGACGTATATAATGTGTCCACCGAGAAGTAGGGGCCGACCCGCCTGGAATGTTGTAAAATACTACATTCGAGATGTTAGGTTGCCTTAGGTTAGGATATATAACGTTATAGACTTATATAATGTCCGCACCGTGACGTACGGGGCGACACGAACGGGATTCTGTGAAACATTACTAGCGAGGGGCTAGATGGGTTAGGTTAGGTTATATTACGTTATAGACGTATATAATGTTCCCACCGAGAAGTAGGGGCCGACCCGCCAGGTATTTTGGAAAATACTATATCCGTGATGTTAGGTTGCCTTTGGTTAGGATATATAACGTTATAGACTTATATAATGTCCGCACCGAGACGTACGGGACGACACGAACGGGTTTCTGTAAAACATTACCGCCGAGGGTCTAGATGGGTTAGGTTAGGTTATATTACGTTATAGACGTATATAATGTTCCCACCGAGAAGTAGGGGCCAACCCGCCAGGTATTTTGGAAAATACTACATCCGAGATGTTAGGTTGCCTTAGGTTAGGATATATAACGTTATAGACGCATACAATGTCCCCACCGAGACGTACGGGACGACACGAACTGGATTCTGTAAAACATTACCAGCGAGGGGCTAGATGGGTTAGGTTAGGTAAAATTGCGATATAGACGTATATAATGTGTCCACCGAGAAGTAGGGGCCGACCCGCCAGGAATGTTGTAAAATACTACGTTAGAGATGTTAGGTTGCCTTAGGTTAGGATATATAACGTTATAGACGCATACAATGTCCCCACCAAGACGTACGGGACGACACGAACTGGATTCCGTAAAACATTACCAGCGAGGATCTAGATGGGTTTGGTTAGGTTATATTACGTTGTAGACGTATATAGTGTACCCAACGAGAATTAGGGGCCGACCCGAGTGGAATGTTGTAAAATACTACATTCGAGATGTTAGGTTGCCTTAGGTTAGGATATATAACCTTATAGACTTATATAATGTCCGCACCGTGACGTACGGGGCGACACGAACGGGATTCTGTGAAACATTACCAGCGAGGGGCTAGATGGATTAGGTTAGGTTATATTACGTTATAGACGTATATAATGTTCCCACCGAGAAGTAGGGGCCGACCCGCCAGGTATTTTGGAAAATACTATATCCGTGATGTTAGGTTGCCTTTGGTTAGGATATATAACGTTATAGACTTATATAATGTCCGCACCGAGACGTACGGGACGAAACGAACGGGTTTCTGTAAAACATTACCGCCGAGGGTCTAGATGGGTTAGATTAGGTAATATTGCGATATAGACGTATATAATGTGTCCACCGAGAAGTAGGGGCCGACCCGCCTGGAATGTTGTAAAATACCACATTCGAGATGTTAGGTTGCCTTCGGGTGGGATATACAATGTTACAGACGTATATAATGTCCCCACAGAGAAGTATGAACCAACCCGAACGGGATTCTGTAAAACATTACCGCCGAGGGGCTAGATGGGTTAGGTTAGGTTATATTACTTTATGGACGTATATAATGTTGCCACCGAGAAGTAGGGGCGACCCGCCAGGAATGTTGTAAAATACAACATCCGAGATGTTAGGTTGCCTTAGGTTAGGATATATAACGTTCTAGACGCATATAATTTCCCCACCGAGAAGTACGGGCCGACACGACCGGGATTCTGTAAAACATTACCAGCGAGGTGCTAGATGGGTTAGGTTAGGTTATATTGCGATATAGACGTATATAATGTGTCCACCGAGAAGTAAGGGCCGACCCGTCTGGAATGTTGTAAAACACTACGTTAGAGATGTTAGGTTGCGTTAGGTTAGGATATATAACGTTATAGACGCATTCAATGTCCCCACCAAGACGTACGGGACGACACGAACTGGATTCTGTAAAACATTATCAGCGAGGGGCTAGATGGGTTTGGTTAGGTTATATTACGTTGTAGACGTATATAGTGTACCCAACGAGAATTAGGGGCCGACCCGAGTGGAATGTTGTAAAATACTACATTCGAGATGTTAGGTTGCCTTAGGTTAGGTTATATAACGTTATAGACGCATACAATGTCCCCACCGAGACGTACGGGGCGACACGAACGGGATTCTGTGAAACATTACCAGCGAGGGGCTAGATGGGTTAGGTTAGGTTATATTACGTTATAGACGTATATAATGTTCCTACCGAGAAGTAGGGGCCGACCCGCCAGGTATTTTGGAAAATACTATATCCGTGATGTTAGGTTGCCTTTGGTTAGGATATATAACGTTATAGACTTATATAATGTCCGCACCGAGACGTACGGGACGACACGAACGGGTTTCTGTAAAACATTACCGCCGAGGGGCTAGATGGGTTAGGTTAGGTTATATTACGTTATGGACGTATATAATGTTCCCACCGAGAAGTAGGGGCGACCCGCCAGGAATGTTGTAAAATACAACATCCGAGATGTTAGGTTGCCTTAGGTTAGGATATATAACGTTCTAGACGCATATAATTTCCCCACCGAGAAGTACGGGCCGACACGACCGGGATTCTGTAAAACATTACCAGCGAGGTGCTAGATGGGTTAGGTTAGGTGATATTGGGATATAGACGTATATAATGTGTCTACCGAGAAGTAAGGGCCGACCCGTCTGGAATGTTGTAAAACACTACGTTAGAGATGTTAGGTTGCGTTAGGTTAGGATATATAACGTTATAGACGCATTCAATGTCCCCACCAAGACGTACGGGACGACACGAATTGGATTCTGTAAAATATTATCAGCGAGGGGCTAAATGGGTTTGGTTAGGTTATATTACGTTGTAGGCGTATATAGTGTACCCAACGAGAATTAGGGGCCGACCCGAGTGGAATGTTGTAAAATACTACATTCGAGATGTTAGGTTGCCTTAGGTTAGGATATATAACGTTATAGACGCATACAATGTCCCCACCGAGATGTACGGGACGACACGAACTGGATTCTGTAAAACATTACCAGCGAGGGTCTAGATGGGTTAGGTTAGGTAATATTGCGATATAGACGTATATAATGTGTCCACCGAGAAGTAGGGGCCGACCCGCCTGGAATGTTGTAAAATACTACATTCGAGATGTTAGGTTGCCTTAGGTTAGGATATATAACGTTATAGACCTATATAATGTCCGCACCGTGACGTACGGGGCGACACGAACGGGATTCTGTGAAACATTACCAGCGAGGGGCTAGATGGGTTAGGTTAGGTTATATTACGTTATAGACGTATATAATGTTCCCACCGAGAAGTAGGGGCCGACCCGCCAGGTATTTTGGAAAATACTATATCCGTGATGTTAGGTTGCCTTTGGTTAGGATATATAACGTTATAGACTTATATAATGTCCGCACCGAGACGTACGGGACGAAACGAACGGGTTTCTGTAAAACATTACCGCCGAGGGGCTAGATGGGTTAGGTTAGGTTATATTACGTTATAGACGTATATAATGTCCCCAACTTGAAGTAGGGGCCAACCCGCCAGGTATTTTGGAAAATACTACATCCGAGATGTTAGGTTGCCTTAGGTTAGGATATATAACGTTATAGACGCATACAATGTCCCCACCGAGACGTACGGGACGACACGAACTGGATTCTGTAAAACATTACCAGCGAGGGGCTAGATGGGTTAGGTTAGGTAAAATTGCGATATAGACGTATATAATGTGTCCACCGAGAAGTAGGGGCCGACCCGCCAGGAATGTTGTAAAATACTACGTTAGAGATGTTAGGTTGCCTTAGGTTAGGATATATAACGTTATAGACGCATACAATGTCCCCACCAAGACGTACGGGACGACACGAACTGGATTCCGTAAAACATTACCAGCGAGGGACTAGATAGGTTTGGTTAGGTTATATTACGCTGTAGACGTATATAGTGTACCCAACGAGAATTAGGGGCCGACCCGAGTGGAATGTTGTAAAATACTACATTCGAGATGTTAGGTTGCCTTAGGTTAGGATATATAACGTCATAGACGCATACAATGTCCCCACCGAGATGTACGGGACGACACGAACTGGATTCTGTAAAACATTACCAGCGAGGGTCTAGATGGGTTAGGTTAGGTAATATTGCGATATAGACGTATATAATGTGTCCACCGAGAAGTAGGGGCCGACCCGCCTGGAATGTTGTAAAATACTACATTCGAGATGTTAGGTTGCCTTAGGTTAGGATATATAACGTTATAGACTTATATAATGTCCGCACCGTGACGTACGGGGCGACACGAACGGGATTCTGTGAAACATTACCAGCGAGGGTCTAGATGGGTTAGGTTAGGTTATATTACGTTATAGACGTATATAATGTTCCCACCGAGAAGTAGGGGCCGACCCGCCAGGAATGTTGTAAAATACTACGTTAGAGACGTTAGGTTGCCTTAGGTTAGGATATATAACGTTATAGACGCATACAATGTCCCCACCAAGACGTACGGGACGACACGAACTGGATTCCGTAAAACATTACCAGCGAGGGTCTAGATAGGTTTGGTTAGGTTATATTACGTTGTAGACGTATATAGTGTACCCAACGAGAATTAGGGGCCGACCCGAGTGGAATGTTGTAAAATACTACATTCGAGATGTTAGGTTGCCTTAGGTTAGGATATATAACGTCATAGACGCATACAATGTCCCCACCGAGATGTACGGGACGACACGAACTGGATTCTGTAAAACATTACCAGCGAGGGTCTAGATGGGTTAGGTTAGGTAATATTGCGATATAGACGTATATAATGTGTCCACCGAGAAGTAGGGGCCGACCCGCCTGGAATGTTGTAAAATACTACATTCGAGATGTTAGGTTGCCTTAGGTTAGGATATATAACGTTATAGACTTATATAATGTCCGCACCGTGACGTACGGGGCGACACGAACGGGATTCTGTGAAACACTACCAGCGAGGGGCTAGATGGGTTAGGTTAGGTTATATTACGTTATAGACGTATATAATGTTCCCACCGAGAAGTAGGGGCCGACCCGCCAGGTATTTTGGAAAATACTATATCCGTGATGTTAGGTTGCCTTTGGTTAGGATATATAACGTTATAGACATATATAATGTCCGCACCGAGACGTACGGGACGAAACGAACGGGTTTCTTAAACATTACCGCCGAGGGGCTAGATGGGTTAGGTTAGGTTATATTACGTTATAGACGTATATAATATTCCCACCGAGAAGAAGGGGCGACCCGCCAGGGATGTTGTAAAATACAACATCCGAGATGTTAGGTTGCCTTAGGTTAGAATATATAACGTTCTAGACGCATATAATTTCCCCACCGAGAAGTACGGGCCGACACGACCGGGATTCTGTAAAACATTACCAGCGAGGTGCTAGATGGGTTAGGTTAGGTTATATTGCGATATAGAAGTATATAATGTGTCCACCGAGAAGTAAGGGCCGACCCGTCTGGAATGTTGTAAAACACTACGTTAGAGATGTTAGGTTGCGTTAGGTTAGGATATATAACGTTATAGACGCATTCAATGTCCCCACCAAGACGTACGGGACGACACGAACTGGATTCTGTAAAACATTACCAGCGAGGGTCTAGATGGGTTAGGTTAGGTAATATTGCGATATAGACGTATATAATGTGTCCACCGAGAAGTAGGGGCCGACCCGCCTGGAATGTTGTAAAATACTACATTCGAGATGTTAGGTTGCCTTTGGTTAGCATATATAACGTTATAGACGTATATAATGTCCGCACCGTGACGTACGGGGCGACACGAACGGGATTCTGTGAAACATTACCAGCGAGGGGCTAGATGGGTTAGGTTAGGTTATATTACGTTATAGACGTATATAATGTTCCCACCGAGAAGTAGGGGCCGACCCGCCAGGTATTTTGGAAAATACTATATCCGTGATGTTAGGTTGCCTTTGGTTATGATATATAACGTTATAGACTTATATAATGTCCGCACCGAGACGTACGGGACGACACGAACGGGTTTCTGTAAAACATTACCGCCGAAGGGCTAGATGGGTTAGGTTAGGTTATATTACGTTATAGACGTATATAATGTTCCCACCGAGAAGTAGGGGCCGAAACGCCAGGTATTTTGGAAAATACTATATCCGTGATGTTAGGTTGCCTTTGGTTAGGATATATAACGTTATAGACTTATATAATGTCCGCACCGAGACGTACGGGACGACACGAACGGGTTTCTGTAAAACATTACCGCCGAGGGGCTAGATGGGTTAGGTTAGGTTATATTACGTTATGGACGTATATAATGTTCCCACCGAGAAGTAGGGGCGACCCGCCAGGAATGTTGTAAAATACAACATCCGTAATGTTAGGTTGCCTTAGGTTAGGATATATAACGTTCTAGACGCATATAATTTCCCCACCGAGAAGTACGGGCCGACACGACCGGGATTCTGTAAAACATTACCAGCGAGGTGCTAGATGGGTTAGGTTAGGTTATATTGCGATATAGACGTATATAATGTGTCCACCGAGAAGTAAGGGCCGACACGTCTGGAATGTTGTAAAACACTACGTTAGAGATGTTAGGTTGCGTTAGGTTAGGATATATAACGTTATAGACGCATTCAATGTCCCCACCAAGACGTACGGGACGACACGTATTGGATTCTGTAAAACATTATCAGCGAGGGGCTAGATGGGTTTGGTTAGGTTATATTACGTTGTAGACGTATATAGTGTACCCAACGAGAATTAGGGGCCGACCCGCCAGGAATGTTGTAAAATACTACGTTAGAGATGTTAGGTTGCCTTAGGTTAGGATATATAACGTTATAGACGCATACAATGTCCCCACCAAGACGTACGGGACGACACGAACTGGATTCCGTAAAACATTACCAGCGAGGGTCTAGATGGGTTTGGTTAGGTTATATTACGTTGTAGACGTATATAGTGTACCCAACGAGAATTAGGGGCCGACCCGAGTGGAATGTTGTAAAATACTACATTCGAGATGTTAGGTTGCCTTAGGTTAGGATATATAACGTCATAGACGCATACAATGTCCCCACCGAGATGTACGGGACGACACGAACTGGATTCTGTAAAACATTACCAGCGAGGGTCTAGATGGGTTAGGTTAGGTAATATTGCGATATAGACGTATATAATGTGTCCACCGAGAAGTAGGGGCCGACCCGCCTGGAATGTTGTAAAATACTACATTCGAGATGTTAGGTTGCCTTAGGTTAGGATATATAACGTTATAGACTTATATAATGTCCGCACCGTGACGTACGGGGCGACACGAACGGGATTCTGTGAAACATTACCAGCGAGGGGCTAGATGGGTTAGGTTAGGTTATATTACGTTATAGACGTATATAATGTTCCCACCGAGAAGTAGGGGCCGACCCGCCAGGAATGTTGTAAAATACTGCGTTAGAGATGTTAGGTTGCCTTAGGTTAGGATATATAACGTTATAGACGCATACAATGTCCCCACCAAGACGTACGGGACGACACGAACTGGATTCCGTAAAACATTACCAGCGAGGGTCTAGATGGGTTTGGTTAGGTTATATTACGTTGTAGACGTATATAGTGTACCCAACGAGAATTAGGGGCCGACCCGAGTGGAATGTTGTAAAATACTACATTCGAGATGTTAGGTTGCCTTAGGTTAGGATATATAACGTTATAGACGCATACAATGTCCCCACCGAGACGTACTGGACGACACGAACTGGATTCTGTAAAACATTACCAGCGAGGGTCTAGATGGGTTAGGTTAGGTAATATTGCGATATAGACGTATATAATGTGTCCACCGAGAAGTAGGGGCCGACCCGCCTGGAATGTTGTAAAATACCACATTCGAGATGTTAGGTTGCCTTCGGGTGGGATATACAATGTTATAGACGTATATAATGTCCCCACAGAGAAGTATGAACCAACCCGAACGGGATTCTGTAAAACATTACCGCCGAGGGGCTAGATGGGTTAGGTTAGGTTATATTACTTTATGGACGTATATAATGTTCCCACCGAGAAGTAGGGGCGACCCGCCAGGAATGTTGTAAAATACAACATCCGAGATGTTAGGTTGCCTTAGGTTAGGATATATAACGTTCTAGACGCATATAATTTCCCCACCGAGAAGTACGGGCCGACACGACCGGGATTCTGTAAAACATTACCAGCGAGGTGCTAGATGGGTTAGGTTAGGTAAAATTGCGATATAGACGTATATAATGTGTCCACCGAGAAGTAGGGGCCGACCCGCCAGGAATGTTGTAAAATACTACGTTAGAGATGTTAGGTTGCCTTAGGTTAGGATATATAACGTTATAGACGCATACAATGTCCCCACCAAGACGTACGGGACGACACGAACTGGATTCCGTAAAACATTACCAGCGAGGATCTAGATGGGTTTGGTTAGGTTATATTACGTTGTAGACGTATATAGTGTACCCAACGAGAATTAGGGGCCGACCCGAGTGGAATGTTGTAAAATACTACATTCGAGATGTTAGGTTGCCTTAGGTTAGGATATATAACGTTATAGACGCATACAATGTCCCCACCGAGACGTACGGGACGACACGAACTGGATTCTGTAAAACATTACCAGCGAGGGTCTAGATGGGTTAGGTTAGGTAATATTGCGATATAGACGTATATAATGTGTCCACCGAGAAGTAGGGGCCGACCCGCCTGGAATGTTGTAAAATACTACATTCGAGATGTTAGGTTGCCTTAGGTTAGGATATATAACGTTATAGACTTATATAATGTCCGCACCGTGACGTACGGGGCGACACGGACGGGATTCTGTGAAACATTACTAGCGAGGGGCTAGAAGGGTTAGGTTAGGTTATATTACGTTATAGACGTATATAATGTTCCCACCGAGAAGTAGGGGCCGACCCGCCAGGTATTTTGGAAAATACTATATCCGTGATGTTAGGTTGCCTTTGGTTAGGATATATAACGTTATAGACTTATATAATGTCCGCACCGAGACGTACGGGACGACACGAACGTGTTTCTGTAAAACATTACCGCCGAGGGTCTAGATGGGTTAGGTTAGGTTATATTACGTTATAGACGTATATAATGTTCCCACCGAAAAGTAGGGGCCAACCCGCCAGGTATTTTGGAAAATACTACATCCGAGATGTTAGGTTGCCTTAGGTTAGGATATATAACGTTATAGACGCATACAATGTCCCCACCGAGACGTACGGGACGACACGAACTGGATTCTGTAAAACATTACCAGCGAGGGGCTAGATGGGTTAGGTTAGGTAAAATTGCGATATAGACGTATATAATGTGTCCACCGAGAAGTAGGGGCCGACCCGCCAGGAATGTTGTAAAATACTACGTTAGAGATGTTAGGTTGCCTTAGGTTAGGATATATAACGTTATAGACGCATACAATGTCCCCACCAAGACGTACGGGACGACACGAACTGGATTCCGTAAAACATTACCAGCGAGGATCTAGATGGGTTTGGTTAGGTTATATTACGTTGTAGACGTATATAGTGTACCCAACGAGAATTAGGGGCCGACCCGAGTGGAATGTTGTAAAATACTACATTCGAGATGTTAGGTTGCCTTAGGTTAGGATATATAACGTTATAGACTTATATAATGTCCGCACCGTGACGTACGGGGCGACACGAACGGGATTCTGTGAAACATTACCAGCGAGGGGCTAGATGGATTAGGTTAGGTTATATTACGTTATAGACGTATATAATGTTCCCACCGAGAAGTAGGGGCCGACCCGCCAGGTATTTTGGAAAATACTATATCCGTGATGTTAGGTTGCCTTTGGTTAGGATATATAACGTTATAGACTTATATAATGTCCGCACCGAGACGTACGGGACGAAACGAACGGGTTTCTGTAAAACATTACCGCCGAGGGTCTAGATGGGTTAGATTAGGTAATATTGCGATATAGACGTATATAATGTGTCCACCGAGAAGTAGGGGCCGACCCGCCTGGAATGTTGTAAAATACCACATTCGAGATGTTAGGTTGCCTTCGGGTGGGATATACAATGTTATAGACGTATATAATGTCCCCACAGAGAAGTATGAACCAACCCGAACGGGATTCTGTAAAACATTACCGCCGAGGGGCTAGATGGGTTAGGTTAGGTTATATTACGTTATGGACGTATATAATGTTCCCACCGAGAAGTAGGGGCGACCCGCCAGGAATGTTGTAAAATACAACATCCGAGATGTTAGGTTGCCTTAGGTTAGGATATATAACGTTCTAGACGCATATAATTTCCCCACCGAGAAGTACGGGCCGACACGACCGGGATTCTGTAAAACATTACCAGCGAGGTGCTAGATGGGTTAGGTTAGGTTATATTGCGATATAGACGTATATAATGTGTCCACCGAGAAGTAAGGGCCGACCCGTCTGGAATGTTGTAAAACACTACGTTAGAGATGTTAGGTTGCGTTAGGTTAGGATATATAACGTTATAGACGCATTCAATGTCCCCACCAAGACGTACGGGACGACACGAATTGGATTCTGTAAAACATTATCAGCGAGGGGCTAGATGGGTTTGGTTAGGTTATATTACGTTGTAGACGTATATAGTGTACCCAACGAGAATTAGGGGCCGACCCGAGTGGAATGTTGTAAAATACTACATTCGAGATGTTAGGTTGCCTTAGGTTAGGATATATAACGTTATAGACGCATACAATGTCCCCACCGAGATGTACGGGACGACACGAACTGGATTCTGTAAAACATTACCAGCGAGGGTCTAGATGGGTTAGGTTAGGTAATATTGCGATATAGACGTATATAATGTGTCCACCGAGAAGTAGGGGCCGACCCGCCTGGAATGTTGTAAAATACTACATTCGAGATGTTAGGTTGCCTTAGGTTAGGATATATAACGTTATAGACTTATATAATGTCCGCACCGTGACGTACGGGGCGACACGAACGGGATTCTGTGAAACATTACTAGCGAGGGGCTAGATGGGTTAGGTTAGGTTATATTACGTTATAGACGTATATAATGTTCCCACCGAGAAGTAGGGGCCGACCCGCCAGGTATTTTGGAAAATACTATATCCGTGATGTTAGGTTGCCTTTGGTTAGGATATATAACGTTATAGACTTATATAATGTCCGCACCGAGACGTACGGGACGACACGAACGGGTTTCTGTAAAACATTACCGCCGAGGGTCTAGATGGGTTAGGTTAGGTTATATTACGTTATAGACGTATATAATGTTCCCACCGAGAAGTAGGGGCCAACCCGCCAGGTATTTTGGAAAATACTACATCCGAGATGTTAGGTTGCCTTAGGTTAGGATATATAACGTTATAGACGCATACAATGTCCCCACCGAGACGTACGGGACGACACGAACTGGATTCTGTAAAACATTACCAGCGAGGGGCTAGATGGGTTAGGTTAGGTAAAATTGCGATATAGACGTATATAATGTGTCCACCGAGAAGTAGGGGCCGACCCGCCAGGAATGTTGTAAAATACTACGTTAGAGATGTTAGGTTGCCTTAGGTTAGGATATATAACGTTATAGACGCATACAATGTCCCCACCAAGACGTACGGGACGACACGAACTGGATTCCGTAAAACATTACCAGCGAGGATCTAGATGGGTTTGGTTAGGTTATATTACGTTGTAGACGTATATAGTGTACCCAACGAGAATTAGGGGCCGACCCGAGTGGAATGTTGTAAAATACTACATTCGAGATGTTAGGTTGCCTTAGGTTAGGATATATAACCTTATAGACTTATATAATGTCCGCACCGTGACGTACGGGGCGACACGAACGGGATTCTGTGAAACATTACCAGCGAGGGGCTAGATGGATTAG
The DNA here is from genome assembly GCA_963969225.1 of Xylocopa violacea. Lineage (NCBI taxonomy): Eukaryota > Metazoa > Arthropoda > Insecta > Hymenoptera > Apidae > Xylocopa > Xylocopa violacea. Next base: position 21,418,003 of record CAXAJV010000001.1, on the reverse strand, counting down.
GTTAGGTTATATTACGTTATAGACGTATATAATGTTCCCACCGAGAAGTAGGGGCCGACCCGCCAGGTATTTTGGAAAATACTATATCCGTGATGTTAGGTTGCCTTTGGTTAGGATATATAACGTTATAGACTTATATAATGTCCGCACCGAGACGTACGGGACGAAACGAACGGGTTTCTGTAAAACATTACCGCCGAGGGTCTAGATGGGTTAGATTAGGTAATATTGCGATATAGACGTATATAATGTGTCCACCGAGAAGTAGGGGCCGACCCGCCTGGAATGTTGTAAAATACCACATTCGAGATGTTAGGTTGCCTTCGGGTGGGATATACAATGTTATAGACGTATATAATGTCCCCACAGAGAAGTATGAACCAACCCGAACGGGATTCTGTAAAACATTACCGCCGAGGGGCTAGATGGGTTAGGTTAGGTTATATTACTTTATGGACGTATATAATGTTGCCACCGAGAAGTAGGGGCGACCCGCCAGGAATGTTGTAAAATACAACATCCGAGATGTTAGGTTGCCTTAGGTTAGGATATATAACGTTCTAGACGCATATAATTTCCCCACCGAGAAGTACGGGCCGACACGACCGGGATTCTGTAAAACATTACCAGCGAGGTGCTAGATGGGTTAGGTTAGGTTATATTGCGATATAGACGTATATAATGTGTCCACCGAGAAGTAAGGGCCGACCCGTCTGGAATGTTGTAAAACACTACTTTAGAGATGTTAGGTTGCGTTAGGTTAGGATATATAACGTTATAGACGCATTCAATGTCCCCACCAAGACGTACGGGACGACACGAACTGGATTCTGTAAAACATTATCAGCGAGGGGCTAGATGGGTTTGGTTAGGTTATATTACGTTGTAGACGTATATAGTGTACCCAACGAGAATTAGGGGCCGACCCGAGTGGAATGTTGTAAAATACTACATTCGAGATGTTAGGTTGCCTTAGGTTAGGTTATATAACGTTATAGACGCATACAATGTCCCCACCGAGACGTACGGTGCGACACGAACGGGATTCTGTGAAACATTACCAGCGAGGGGCTAGATGGGTTAGGTTAGGTTATATTACGTTATAGACGTATATAATGTTCCTACCGAGAAGTAGGGGCCGACCCGCCAGGTATTTTGGAAAATACTATATCCGTGATGTTAGGTTGCCTTTGGTTAGGATATATAACGTTATAGACTTATATAATGTCCGCACCGAGACGTACGGGACGACACGAACGGGTTTCTGTAAAACATTACCGCCGAGGGGCTAGATGGGTTAGGTTAGGTTATATTACGTTATGGACGTATATAATGTTCCCACCGAGAAGTAGGGGCGACCCGCCAGGAATGTTGTAAAATACAACATCCGATATGTTAGGTTGCCTTAGGTTAGGATATATAACGTTCTAGACGCATATAATTTCCCCACCGAGAAGTACGGGCCGACACGACCGGGATTCTGTAAAACATTACCAGCGAGGTGCTAGATGGGTTAGGATAGGTGATATTGGGATATAGACGTATATAATGTGTCTACCGAGAAGTAAGGGCCGACCCGTCTGGAATGTTGTAAAACACTACGTTAGAGATGTTAGGTTGCGTTAGGTTAGGATATATAACGTTATAGACGCATTCAATGTCCCCACCAAGACGTACGGGACGACACGAATTGGATTCTGTAAAATATTATCAGCGAGGGGCTAAATGGGTTTGGTTAGGTTATATTACGTTGTAGGCGTATATAGTGTACCCAACGAGAATTAGGGGCCGACCCGAGTGGAATGTTGTAAAATACTACATTCGAGATGTTAGGTTGCCTTAGGTTAGGATATATAACGTTATAGACGCATACAATGTCCCCACCGAGATGTACGGGACGACACGAACTGGATTCTGTAAAACATTACCAGCGAGGGTCTAGATGGGTTAGGTTAGGTAATATTGCGATATAGACGTATATAATGTGTCCACCGAGAAGTAGGGGCCGACCCGCCTGGAATGTTGTAAAATACTACATTCGAGATGTTAGGTTGCCTTAGGTTAGGATATATAACGTTATAGACCTATATAATGTCCGCACCGTGACGTACGGGGCGACACGAACGGGATTCTGTGAAACATTACCAGCGAGGGGCTAGATGGGTTAGGTTAGGTTATATTACGTTATAGACGTATATAATGTTCCCACCGAGAAGTAGGGGCCGACCCGCCAGGTATTTTGGAAAATACTATATCCGTGATGTTAGGTTGCCTTTGGTTAGGATATATAACGTTATAGACTTATATAATGTCCGCACCGAGACGTACGGGACGAAACGAACGGGTTTCTGTAAAACATTACCGCCGAGGGGCTAGATGGGTTAGGTTAGGTTATATTACGTTATAGACGTATATAATGTCCCCAACTTGAAGTAGGGGCCAACCCGCCAGTTATTTTGGAAAATACTACATCCGAGATGTTAGGTTGCCTTAGGTTAGGATATATAACGTTATAGACGCATACAATGTCCCCACCGAGACGTACGGGACGACACGAACTGGATTCTGTAAAACATTACCAGCGAGGGGCTAGATGGGTTAGGTTAGGTAAAATTGCGATATAGACGTATATAATGTGTCCACCGAGAAGTAGGGGCCGACCCGCCAGGAATGTTGTAAAATACTACGTTAGAGATGTTAGGTTGCCTTAGGTTAGGATATATAACGTTATAGACGCATACAATGTCCCCACCAAGACGTACGGGACGACACGAACTGGATTCCGTAAAACATTACCAGCGAGGGACTAGATAGGTTTGGTTAGGTTATATTACGCTGTAGACGTATATAGTGTACCCAACGAGAATTAGGGGCCGACCCGAGTGGAATGTTGTAAAATACTACATTCGAGATGTTAGGTTGCCTTAGGTTAGGATATATAACGTCATAGACGCATACAATGTCCCCACCGAGATGTACGGGACGACACGAACTGGATTCTGTAAAACATTACCAGCGAGGGTCTAGATGGGTTAGGTTAGGTAATATTGCGATATAGACGTATATAATGTGTCCACCGAGAAGTAGGGGCCGACCCGCCTGGAATGTTGTAAAATACTACATTCGAGATGTTAGGTTGCCTTAGGTTAGGATATATAACGTTATAGACTTATATAATGTCCGCACCGTGACGTACGGGGCGACACGAACGGGATTCTGTGAAACATTACCAGCGAGGGTCTAGATGGGTTAGGTTAGGTTATATTACGTTATAGACGTATATAATGTTCCCACCGAGAAGTAGGGGCCGACCCGCCAGGAATGTTGTAAAATACTACGTTAGAGACGTTAGGTTGCCTTAGGTTAGGATATATAACGTTATAGACGCATACAATGTCCCCACCAAGACGTACGGGACGACACGAACTGGATTCCGTAAAACATTACCAGCGAGGGTCTAGATAGGTTTGGTTAGGTTATATTACGTTGTAGACGTATATAGTGTACCCAACGAGAATTAGGGGCCGACCCGAGTGGAATGTTGTAAAATACTACATTCGAGATGTTAGGTTGCCTTAGGTTAGGATATATAACGTCATAGACGCATACAATGTCCCCACCGAGATGTACGGGACGACACGAACTGGATTCTGTAAAACATTACCAGCGAGGGTCTAGATGGGTTAGGTTAGGTAATATTGCGATATAGACGTATATAATGTGTCCACCGAGAAGTAGGGGCCGACCCGCCTGGAATGTTGTAAAATACTACATTCGAGATGTTAGGTTGCCTTAGGTTAGGATATATAACGTTATAGACTTATATAATGTCCGCACCGTGACGTACGGGGCGACACGAACGGGATTCTGTGAAACACTACCAGCGAGGGGCTAGATGGGTTAGGTTAGGTTATATTACGTTATAGACGTATATAATGTTCCCACCGAGAAGTAGGGGCCGACCCGCCAGGTATTTTGGAAAATACTATATCCGTGATGTTAGGTTGCCTTTGGTTAGGATATATAACGTTATAGACATATATAATGTCCGCACCGAGACGTACGGGACGAAACGAACGGGTTTCTTAAACATTACCGCCGAGGGGCTAGATGGGTTAGGTTAGGTTATATTACGTTATAGACGTATATAATGTTCCCACCGAGAAGAAGGGGCGACCCGCCAGGGATGTTGTAAAATACAACATCCGAGATGTTAGGTTGCCTTAGGTTAGAATATATAACGTTCTAGACGCATATAATTTCCCCACCGAGAAGTACGGGCCGACACGACCGGGATTCTGTAAAACATTACCAGCGAGGTGCTAGATGGGTTAGGTTAGGTTATATTGCGATATAGAAGTATATAATGTGTCCACCGAGAAGTAAGGGCCGACCCGTCTGGAATGTTGTAAAACACTACGTTAGAGATGTTAGGTTGCCTTAGGTTAGGATATATAACGTTATAGACGCATTCAATGTCCCCACCAAGACGTACGGGACGACACGAACTGGATTCTGTAAAACATTACCAGCGAGGGTCTAGATGGGTTAGGTTAGGTAATATTGCGATATAGACGTATATAATGTGTCCACCGAGAAGTAGGGGCCGACCCGCCTGGAATGTTGTAAAATACTACATTCGAGATGTTAGGTTGCCTTTGGTTAGCATATATAACGTTATAGACGTATATAATGTCCGCACCGTGACGTACGGGGCGACACGAACGGGATTCTGTGAAACATTACCAGCGAGGGGCTAGATGGGTTAGGTTAGGTTATATTACGTTATAGACGTATATAATGTTCCCACCGAGAAGTAGGGGCCGACCCGCCAGGTATTTTGGAAAATACTATATCCGTGATGTTAGGTTGCCTTTGGTTATGATATATAACGTTATAGACTTATATAATGTCCGCACCGAGACGTACGGGACGACACGAACGGGTTTCTGTAA